>CM042850.1:63646608-64127165 GCA_023653725.1 Bungarus multicinctus
GCCATCCTCACCGACAACCTGCCGATGCCCACATGATGCTATGCATACTTCCTCATTGGAGGAGCAATATGGACTGTTGGGGGTGGGAACGTTGCCATCACTTTGTATATGTGTTTTTCGCGCTCATTTCTTCAGATTCAGAATTCCTTTGTTGCTACCACTTTGATTTCCAGTAAAAGATATCTTTACTCTAACAAAATGGAGTTTAAGTGTTTCTTTCTTGGATATTGAATGGAGCACCAGCTGACAGTATCCTTCATCTGCCATGCCCACCAAGCCATATCCACAGAACCGGTAGTAAAATATTTGAATCCCACCACTGGTGGGATGCTAAGAATGTTATCAGTTACAGAGGATTTGCTCTGTGAAGTTCGAGCCAGCATGCCTGTCTGTGTTTGTGTGTGTGTATAATCTCTTACCTTTTGGGGGAAAGGAAAGGGGAGACAGAACATATATATATATACTTTGTGTCAGCTGAACAGGATAGAACCAGTAGTCTAGTGGCAATTACAACTGCCTCACATGTAATACTTCCCTCGTTCGAATCCCAGTAAGGGTATGGCTAGCTGAAGAGAGCTAGCTAGCTCGAAATAGATCTATCCTAGTCTCCCTTATTTAATTATTTATCAGCTCAAAACCTAACACACACACACACACACACACACACACACATATATATATGTGGATCTTTGGTTCTTCGGGTTTTCTCCCGCGTAGAATTGGAAATATCCAGGCGACATTTCGATGACGTCTCATTCATCATCTTCAGGCTTGTGTCTTCGGCCTTGTGCTTCTCGGAGTAATGTGAGCTTGCAGCTGCTTCTTCCTTTTAACTGCTAGTGGGGGTGTGACTTGATTGGGTGGGGGCTTGGCTGTGTTCTGATTGGCTGGGGGTGTATTCTGTTCCGGTGGGGGTTTGGTTGTACTCAGGTTAGTCTTAGTTGCTGGGGGATTTGAGCTGGTGAGCTGTGATCCTGTTGTTTGGCTTTGCATTCGTGGTCGTGCCACATCTTCATAGTGGGCATCAGTTCGCTTCATATATGGGTTGTGGGGGTTTGAAGCAAGTAGTGATGCAGCTGCAGTGTGGCTTCTGGTCCTTGGTCGTGTCTCATCTTCTGTGTGGGTGTGAGTCTGCTTTCTGCGTGGAAGTGTGGTGGTAGTTTCTTGTGTGGCCCTCGTGGGTGTGGGTCTGGTGTCCTTCTTTATGTTAGGTACTCGTTTGTTAATGAGGGCGGGTTTCCAAATGGCTGATAGGCGGGAGGTGTCATCTCGTTTATTCATGCTGTGCGGGCGTTTTTCTATCTCTATGGCTTCTCTGATCATTCTGTTGTTGAAGTGTTCGGTTTTGGCGATAGTTGTATTTTTAAAGTCAATCTTATGTCCTGTGGCTTTGAGGTGTTGGACCAGGGAAGAGGTCGGTTCTTCTTTTTTGATTGAGTTCTTGTGTTCTTCAATGCGTGCACTTATTCTTCTGTTAGAACTTATTCTTCAATGCGTGCACTTATTCTTCTTCCTTCACCACATGTATGTGGTGGGGCAGGAGGTGCACGGGATTTCGTATACTCCTCGGTTTTCTAACTCAATTTTGTCTTTAGGGTTTCTTAGGATGGTGGATATTTTTCTGTTTGTGCAGAATGCTGTTTTAATGTTGTGTTTTTGGAGGATATACACATTTTACGGCATTATTTGAGCAATGGATAAACTTGTACTTTCTTTCTGATAGCGTGTTATACATTGTTATAATAACTCCTTCATCCTTTTAAGCTCTATATATACATACATATAATTTATATGCAATTGTTTACATGTCACTCTTATTTTTCAAATGTTACCAAATCATTAGATATCACCTTTTCTTTAGCCAATCATACCAGATAGCCCATGTTTATAATATTCACTGTCTTGATGATCTTTTAGCAATTTGGTTAATCTATCCATTTTGGCACATTCATGTATTTTATAACAGTCAGCGGAAGGGTGGGCATGGGAATGTATGCTTATCTGTTTTCTCAGAGCAACTAGGAAACATCTTCACATCTGGGGAATGGCTGAATTAACCAGAGCTAAAGAGAGGGGCCTCTGCTGTTTTCATTATACTGGTCTTGCCTAAGGGTAGACTGCGTTGTTCCGAATCCGATGCTGTCACTTCTGCTTAATAAAATGTTCCTTTTGAAATCCTTCATTTCAAGAGTCTTCACTTTCTTATGTAAGAAGGAGGGGCAATCCTTACACAGTTGTTAGATGAGTTTTGCCACAGTTAAGTGAATCATTGTAGTTGTTAAGTGAATTTGGCTTCCCCATTGACTTTGCTTGTCAGAAGGTCATAAAAGGTGATCACATGACCTGCAACTGTCAAAGTCAATTGCTGGGCATCCGAACAGGATCATGAGGATGCTGCAATGGTCGTAAGTGTGAAAAATGGTCATAAATAACATTTTTCAGTGCTTTCATAATTCTGAATGGTCACTAAATTTACTGTTGTAAATAGAGAACTATCAGTATTTACTTTTTAAATTTTTATTTTATTTGCCACCCATCTCACAATGAAACAACTCTGGATAGCTTTCATTCAGAAGTTGAACATAATTCATGCTTTCAATGAAACCAAAAGATTATTCAGAAATCTTCTCAGTGCTTGATTAGAATATTTCCAAACAAATTATTTACATTACCTCTAAGCAGTATGAAACCTGTATAGAGAAATAGCTATCTCAGGTACTTTTGAAATGTTGATGAAATTTTGTTTTTATAGGTGGAGTTTTCAGCTTGACTAAGCCAGTTGTGGAGCAGAATCTGAGAGGTATAATTGTTCTGTTTAAGCATAGATTTAAGCATATTTGATTGTTCATTTCTTCATTCATGTTCCTTTTATTGAAAGTACCAAGATTGCCTGCTTCTCAGTTATAACAAGTATTCCAACTTATATCATTAAAATCTATTGGTATCAACTCTCCATGAAAGTTTCATATCCCCAAATACATCTGTATAGGAGTCTGCCTTTCTCCTGAAGATCCACCATCTTTGCAGTAAATGTAGTATAAATATACTCAGCTGCAATTTGCACAACCTGGAAAACATTCTTCCTGATTTTCTGCAAGATATACATGATAGATAGGAAACTGGAATCCTAATATTCAATAAGAAAACTGACAAAACACAGCTGCTATTGCTATATGAAATATTAGGATTTTTTTTCCTCCTCCAGTATCTTCCACGTCTCTCTCTGATTTTCTTTAGCAAGGAGTTGGGAGATGCACAATGATTCACTATTTATTAATTACCATAAAATAGAAAACATTTCATAAAACTGTTATCTGGAGTTAATAATACATTTTATATTAGTTTGAAATAGATATGGGCTGCAACACTTCAGATGACTACTAAATGACAGCAAAGAATTAGAACAGTGTTTCTTTTTTTTTAATATAAATTTTATTTGGGTTTTCACAAAAACATTATACAAATAAAATATCTTTTTTTGAGAATAGCATGATCCCAGGTTATCACTTCTCCATACAGACACAGACTCAATTTCATATTCATCTTTGTGTTCTATTCCATATCTTACTACTATTTTAACATTTTTTCGATAATTTTTCCCCTCCCTTGGTCTTCTCAACTTTATTTTTAATTATCTCATATCTAAATTCAATTATATATCTTTTTCTAAGTTTCAGTGGCTTTCTAATCATTGTATTTATACCTTTGTCTGTCCTGTTTCAATTTCATATTATCTTTTCTCATTAAACAAATTTTCCCTTGTAATTAATAATTGGAGTATGACACCTTTATATCTTTTAATTTTATCCATTCAACTCTTATTTAAACTTCAATTTATGCCTTTAGAATTATAACATTCAATATAATACATAACTTCCAATCAAATTCTGCTTGGTACATTCTTAAAATACATGCTATGAGAACATATAATTCTAAAGGCATAAATTGAAGTTTA
This sequence comes from Bungarus multicinctus, assembly GCA_023653725.1. Lineage (NCBI taxonomy): Eukaryota > Metazoa > Chordata > Lepidosauria > Squamata > Elapidae > Bungarus > Bungarus multicinctus. The sequence goes on from CM042850.1 coordinate 63,650,564, forward strand.
AATAAGAGTTGAATGGATAATATATTTATTTATTTATTTATTAAATTTCTATACCGCCCCTTCTCCCAAAAAAGGGACTCGGGGTGGTGTACAGCCAACTAAAAACAAAAACAATATATACAATTAAAAACAAATTAAAAACAATTACATTAGAGGCCGAATATACATTTAAAAATATAAAACTAATAAAAATTTAAAATTTAAAAATTTAAGATACCAAGTTTAAAAAACCCCCAAAATCGTTACTGAGCCAGACTGGCCTGTTGAAACAACAGGGTCTTTACTGCGCGCCGGAAGGTCTGAATGTCGGTAATGGCCTGTATCTCTGGGGGCAAATCGTTCCAAAGGGAGGGAGCCCCTACAGAGAAGGCCTGCACCCTCGGGGCCGCCAACCGGCAATGACCAGGCAGCGGACCCCTGAGGAGGCCAACCCTGTGGGAGCACACTGGGCGGCGGGAGGCTGTTGATGGCAGCAGGCGGTCCCATAAGTACCCAGGTCCCAAGCCATGGAGCGCTTTAAAAACAATCAATACCACCTTGAATCGGATCCGGAAGGCCACAGGAAGCCAATGCAGCACGCGCAGAAGTGGTATTACATGGGAGCTCCGAGGGGCTCCCAAGATCACCCGCGCAGCCGCATTCTGGACCAACTGCAGCCTCCGGACACTCTTCAAGGGGAGCCCCATGTAGAGAGTATTGCAATAGTCCAAGTGGGAGATGACGAGGGCAGAAGTGACTGTGCGAAGTGCGTCCAGATCCAGAAAGAGCCGCAACTGGTAAATCAGATGAATCTGACAAAAAGCCCCCCTGGCGACTGCCGTAATGTGATCTTCTAAAGACAGCCGTACGTCCAGGAGGACACCCAGATTGCGAGCCCTTTCCATGGGGGTCAAAATTTCTCCCCCCACGGCTAGCGACGGAGTAAGCTGGCTACATCTGGGCGCAGGAAACCACAGCCACTCGGTTTTGGTCGGGTTGAGACGAAGCCTGTTAAGACCCAGCCAACTCCGCATGGCCTCCAGGCACCGGGTCATCCCTTCGAGGGCTTCGTTGGGGTGGCCCGGGGTAGAGATGTACATCTGAGTGTCATCAGTGTACTGATGGAACTCCACCCCAAAATCACGGATGATCTCACCCAGCGGCTTCACATAAATGTTGAACAGCAGGGGCGAGAGCACAGACCCCTGAGGCACCTCACATAATAGGGGCCTTGGGGTCGACCTCTGCCCCCCTGTCAACACAAATTGCAAACGGTCAGGGAGGAAGGAGGAGAACCACCATAAAACGGTGCCTCCCACTCTCAACCCCCCCAACCGCCGCAATAGGATACTTGGTCAACAGTATCAAAAGCCGCTGAGAGATCTAACAGGACCAGGACAGAGGAACAACCCCTGTCCCGGGCCCTCCAGAGATCATCCACCAACGCGACCAACGCCGTCTCCGTGGTGTGCCCGGGCCTGAAACCCGATTGGAGGGGGTCTAGATATACCGCTTCATCCAGGTACTGAGGGAGTGAATCTGAACTGGAAGACGACGCACTGGTAAGTCCGAACCAGGGCCCTATGACCATTCCAGTGAGATTAAGGGTATCCACGTCGGGGGCTGAAGGGGACATGTTGGCTTTGTTAGACTCTGGATGCACAAGGTGCGTAATCAGTGCAAAGATGGTAGAGAAGCTGGGATTAAGGCTAAAGACTCTGAAAACGCCCATAGCTTTTTGCCAATTGGATGGATCGGTAGCCGGGGGTGGACCTGCTCATTTTATAACGGAGCCAGTGGAGATGACAATGGGGAACCATAAAGAGACTCTGTGTTTTATTGTGGCCCCTGGGATGGAGCTCCCCTTGATACTGGGTTTGCCTTGGCTCCGGAAATGGAACCCCCATGTTAATTGGAGGAGGGGATTACTACGCATACGCACAGACCAACCCCCAGAAAAGGAAGGGAAATCCAAGCTGAGACCCAAAGCTCCCATAGAATTGACTTCTACTGGCACCGAGACTCTGAAAGGGGAGGAGAAAATTCCAGAGGAATACTGGGACTTAAAGGAGGTGTTCAGTGAGAAGGCCTCGGATGAGCTCCCCCCTCACCGCTCAACGGATTGCAGTATCGAATTTTTGCCAGGAGTGAAACTCCCAAAACCCAAACTGTATTCAATGACCCCACGGGAATTAGGGGAATTGCGGTTGTTCATTGAAAAAAATTTAGAACGTGGTTTCATCCAACCTGCTAGGCCCCGGGTGGCGGCTCCAGTGTTGTTTCGGGAAAAGAAAGATGGTTCCTTACGCTTGGTGGTAGACTACAGAAATCTGAACGCCATCTCGGTGGAGAATGTGTACCCCCTTCCCCTGATGAAGGACATGCTGGCCCACCTCGCTAAAGGAAAGATTTTTTCAAAACTCGACCTGAGAGAGGCATACTACCGAATCCGAATCAAGGAAGGGGATGAATGGAAGACTGCTTTCAACTGTCCGATGGGGTGTTTTCAATTCAACGTCCTGCCGTTTGGCCTACAGGGGGCGCCTGCGGTATTCATGCAAATGATAAACCAAGTGTTGCAAGAGCATTTGTACAAAGGAGTGTTAGTTTATCTTGATGACATTCTTATCTACACAGAGACTCGTGATGAGCATGTGAAACTAGTGCGGTCAGTCCTGGAGAAACTTCGAGCGGCCCAGTTGTATGCCAAACTGTCAAAGTGTGAATTTCACCAGGAGAAAATTGACTATTTGGGCTATCGCATATCGCACGACGGCATAGAGATGGACCCGGGGAAGGTGCAGGCGGTTTTGGAATGGGCCCCTCCCCGTACCAGGAAACAACTGCAAAGCTTCTTGGGATTTGCAAATTTTTACCGTCAATTTATTCCTGCGTTTGCGAAGATCGCGATGCCTATCACGAATCTCCTTAAAACCAAGGGGGAGGTGAAACCGAAGCCCAGTACGCCATTGAAGTGGTCCATGGAATGTCAAGCTGCTTTTGAGAAACTGAAACGTCTGTTTGCTGCTGAACCCGTACTTAAGCACCCAGACATGGACGTTCCGTTTGTAATCCAAGCTGATGCAAGTGACGTAGCCGTTGGAGCGGTGCTACTTCAGGTAAATGAAAAGGGATACCTGCAACCATGCGCCTATACCTCCTGTAAACTAACTGAAACCGAGAGAAGATGGGCCATCTGGGAAAAAGAAGCTTTTGCAGTTCGATGGGCTTTGTTAACGTGGAGGCATTTCCTAGAAGGAGCCAAACACCCTTTTGAGGTTTGGACAGATCACAAAAATCTGGAAGCTCTGAAAACACCTCGGAAACTGTCTCCCAAGCAAGTTCGCTGGGCGCAACATTTTAAGCGGTTCAATTTTTCTTTGAGGTACATTCCCGGGGGGAGAAACTTCATGGCAGATGCTTTGTCCAGATTACCTCAGTATAATAGTGCCCGCCAGGAAGTGATAAGACCTATCATCCCAACAGAACAGTTGGCAGCTCCAATGGTTACCAGAGCTCAGAAGAAAAAAGAGGTTGATGTGTCAAACGATTTATCGGCACAATTGAAAGAAGCTCTAAAACTGGATGATTGGTTCCTGACCCACTCGAATGACTGTACTATCAGAGATGGGTTGGCCTGGGTGGGGGCCAAATTATATGTACCGGGAAAGCTAAGGCACGAAATTTTACATCAAGCTCACGATTCTAAACCTGCTGGACATTTTGGGTTCGTGAAAATCCTACACTTGGTCAAAAGGCAATTTTGGTGGCCCACGTTGAAAAAGGACATTGAGACCTATGTCGCTAGTTGCCCTATTTGTGCTTCGGCTAAGAGGCCGCCTGGTAAACCAGCAGGCTTATTGCAGAACGTGGCTAGACCAACGGCCCCATGGAAGGAAATCTCCATGGATTTTATTGTAGAATTACCTGACAGTGGAGGAAATACAGTCATTTGGGTAGTGACAGATCTGTTTTCCAAACAGGTACACTTTATACCCTGCGCGAAGATCCCGTCAGCGAAGACGTTAGCTAAGTTGTTTATTCTGCATATCTACAGGCTACATGGAGTCCCTGAACGCATAATCTCTGATAGGGGTGTCCAATTTACCTCAAATTTCTGGAAAGAGTTCCTGAAGTTACTAGGCTCCGCCCAGGGGTTAAGCTCCGCCCATCATCCACAAACCAATGGGGCCTGCGAGAGAACTAACTCGGTACTGGAACAGTATCTGCGGTGTTACATTAATTATCAACAGGATGATTGGACTGATTTACTGCCTTTTGCTGAGGTGGCATACAATAATTCGGTACATAGCAGCACCGGATTCACTCCGTTTAAAGTGGCCTCGGGACAAGACTTTGTACCCATACCCGAGCTTCCGCAAGAGGAAACTAATATTCCCTCGTTGGATGAGTGGATAAGGCATCTCCAGATGACTTGGCCAGTTGCCCGCAAGGCATTGGATGATGCTCATCAAGCTCACAAAAAGTTTGCAGATAAAAAGAGACGTCCCCAGGAACCATACCAAGTTGGTGATAAAGTGTTTTTATCTACCAAATTTTTGCAGACCACACAGAAATCGAAAAAGCTTGGACCTAAGTATGTGGGACCTTTTCCGGTTGAACGAGTTGTGAATCCTGTGGCGGTCCAATTGACATTGCCAAAAACTCTCCGTCGGATCCATCCTGTTTTCCATGTTAGTTTGTTAAAACCTGAACGTACATCTGACCTGAGGCCTACTCAGGTAGCCCCCCCTGTGCCATTGCTCATTGAAGGTGAACAACATTTTGAAGTTAAAGAAATTTTGGATTCTAGGAAGAAGCGGGGTCGAATCCAATATTTGGTTGCGTGGAAGCATTTTCCTTCTTCCCAGTCTGAATGTGTAGACGAGAGAGACGTTAGAGCCCCCCGACTGGTGCAGGCGTTCCGCACCATGTATCCTGATAAACCCTGAACAAATATGCTGTTGTTATTTGTTTGTAATATCTTGTCTTTTATTCTTATATTTTCTAGGACTAACGTCTTTTTGCAGGAGGGCCGAATGTCAGCCTTCAAGATTTCTTCCTTTATTTCTTTTTCTCTGCTTTGCATCTTTCGGCTGCCATAAGTAACGGGAGGGGGGAAATGGGCTATGATATATTTGGGAAGCGTGCTGGAGTGTGTAGGAAACGAAACTGTATATCTAGGGGAGGGGGAGTTTTACTTAAGTTTCTATTCCTTGCTTTTCTATTCCTTGCTATGCGCAACTGCGACTCCTTATCAAACTATGCCAAGGTCAACGGACAGAGGCCTCATCACCACCTGAAGATGCCCACATGATGCTATGCATACTTCCTCATTGGAGGAGCAATATGGACTGTTGGGGGTGGGAACGTTGCCATCACTTTGTATATGTGTTTTTCGCGCTCATTTCTTCAGATTCAGAATTCCTTTGTTGCTACCACTTTGATTTCCAGTAAAAGATATCTTTACTCTAACAAAATGGAGTTTAAGTGTTTCTTTCTTGGATATTGAATGGAGCACCAGCTGACAGTATCCTTCATCTGCCATGCCCACCAAGCCATATCCACAGAACCGGTAGTAAAATATTTGAATCCCACCACTGGTGGGATGCTAAGAATGTTATCAGTTACAGAGGATTTGCTCTGTGAAGTTCGAGCCAGCATGCCTGTCTGTGTTTGTGTGTGTGTATAATCTCTTACCTTTTGGGGGAAAGGAAAGGGGAGACAGAACATATATATATATACTTTGTGTCAGCTGAACAGGATAGAACCAGTAGTCTAGTGGCAATTACAACTGCCTCACATGTAATACTTCCCTCGTTCGAATCCCAGTAAGGGTATGGCTAGCTGAAGAGAGCTAGCTAGCTCGAAATAGATCTATCCTAGTCTCCCTTATTTAATTATTTATCAGCTCAAAACCTAACACACACACACACACACACACACACACATATATATATGTGGATCTTTGGTTCTTCGGGTTTTCTCCCGCGTAGAATTGGAAATATCCAGGCGACATTTCGATGACGTCTCATTCATCATCTTCAGGCTTGTGTCTTCGGCCTTGTGCTTCTCGGAGTAATGTGAGCTTGCAGCTGCTTCTTCCTTTTAACTGCTAGTGGGGGTGTGACTTGATTGGGTGGGGGCTTGGCTGTGTTCTGATTGGCTGGGGGTGTATTCTGTTCCGGTGGGGGTTTGGTTGTACTCAGGTTAGTCTTAGTTGCTGGGGGATTTGAGCTGGTGAGCTGTGATCCTGTTGTTTGGCTTTGCATTCGTGGTCGTGCCACATCTTCATAGTGGGCATCAGTTCGCTTCATATATGGGTTGTGGGGGTTTGAAGCAAGTAGTGATGCAGCTGCAGTGTGGCTTCTGGTCCTTGGTCGTGTCTCATCTTCTGTGTGGGTGTGAGTCTGCTTTCTGCGTGGAAGTGTGGTGGTAGTTTCTTGTGTGGCCCTCGTGGGTGTGGGTCTGGTGTCCTTCTTTATGTTAGGTACTCGTTTGTTAATGAGGGCGGGTTTCCAAATGGCTGATAGGCGGGAGGTGTCATCTCGTTTATTCATGCTGTGCGGGCGTTTTTCTATCTCTATGGCTTCTCTGATCATTCTGTTGTTGAAGTGTTCGGTTTTGGCGATAGTTGTATTTTTAAAGTCAATCTTATGTCCTGTGGCTTTGAGGTGTTGGACCAGGGAAGAGGTCGGTTCTTCTTTTTTGATTGAGTTCTTGTGTTCTTCAATGCGTGCACTTATTCTTCTGTTAGAACTTATTCTTCAATGCGTGCACTTATTCTTCTTCCTTCACCACATGTATGTGGTGGGGCAGGAGGTGCACGGGATTTCGTATACTCCTCGGTTTTCTAACTCAATTTTGTCTTTAGGGTTTCTTAGGATGGTGGATATTTTTCTGTTTGTGCAGAATGCTGTTTTAATGTTGTGTTTTTGGAGGATATACACATTTTACGGCATTATTTGAGCAATGGATAAACTTGTACTTTCTTTCTGATAGCGTGTTATACATTGTTATAATAACTCCTTCATCCTTTTAAGCTCTATATATACATACATATAATTTATATGCAATTGTTTACATGTCACTCTTATTTTTCAAATGTTACCAAATCATTAGATATCACCTTTTCTTTAGCCAATCATACCAGATAGCCCATGTTTATAATATTCACTGTCTTGATGATCTTTTAGCAATTTGGTTAATCTATCCATTTTGGCACATTCATGTATTTTATTAATTATCATGTTTTCTGTAGGGGTCGTAGCCAATTTCCAATTCTGAGCAAAACATATTCTAGCTGCAGTTATAATATACAAGATCAAGTATTGGCACTTCTTTTTCATGTTATTCTAAGATGCCTAGTAGAAAAATATTTTGGCTAGCCTCGCTGGCGGTAGGTGCTAGCGATGAAACATTTTGTATAAATTCTCTTTATAAGAGACCGACATCGTTAACCTATAATTTATCTGCCAAAGATATTCCCACTGATCTAAGTTAATATTGTGGCCCACATTTTTAGTCCACGTTTTCATGCATTCTTTGACGGTTTCCTCCTTCATTTTATAGTCTAATAGATAGTTATAAATTTTACTAATCTTTTTTTTCTTCTTATCTAGCTCCTGTTGGGTTGTATTAGCGGTGGGATTCAAATTTTGCAACAACCGGTTCTGTGGGTATGGCTTAATTTGTAGGCATGGCTTGTTGGTCACATGACTGGGTGGGTGTGGCTTGGTGGTCACATGACTGGATGGGTGTGCTTGGGGGCCATGTGACTGGCACACCAAATACAAGTGGTCCTTGTTTAATGGCCGGTTGCTTAGCAAGTGTTCTAATCTATGACTGACTTCCCCAGAGCTACTTGACCTGTTTTTGGAGTTTTGACAGCCATGTACACACACACACACACACACACACACACCCTTCTAACCCTGCTATTCTTTGATTCTGTAAGGATCTCCTGCTGGAGCAGGGGGTTGGACTAGATGACCTCCAAAATCCCTTGCAGGCCAGTCCTAGATTGTTGTGCTGCTTCAAAGTCTTCTGAAGCCAGGGTTTATGTCCTTCCTTCCTCTCCTTTTTTTTTTACTTCCCTTCCTCCCACCCTCCCTCCCTGTATTTATTTATCCATCCATATATCTCATTTACTTTCTCCTCTCTCCCTTTCTTTCTTTCTTTCTTTCTTTCTTTCTTTCTTTCTTTCTTTCTTTCTTTCTTTCTTTCTTTCTTTTCCTTTCTTTCTTTCTCTCTCTCTCTCTCTCTCTCTCTTTCTTTCTTTCTTTCTTTCTTTCTTTCTTTCCCTTTCTTTCTTTCTTTCTTTCTTTTTTTCTTTCTTTCTTTCTTTCTTTCTTTCTTTCTTTCTTTCTTTCTTTCTTTCTTTCTTTCTTTCTTTCCCTTTCTTTCTGCCCCTTCCTTCCATCCCCCCATTTTCCTTTCACTTCCTTTCCTTTTTTCTTTTTTCCCTTTCTCTTTCTTTTCTTTCTTGTATCTTCCTTCTCTCTTTCTCTCTCACTTTCTTTCTCTCTCCCCTCTCTCTCTTTCCCTCTTTCGCTCTCTTTCTGTCCCTTCTTCCTTCCCTCTCTCCTTCTAAAGCTAGGAATCCCACCTGAAACACACACACACACACACACACCCAGGGATGGGATTCTCCCAGTTTGGCCCTGTTCTATTGTACTCTGCCTATCAGAGAATAAGTGTGCAGGCAGGGATTGTGCTTTTAAATCTTTGTGCAGGGTCTTAAAAAAAAAATACATGCAATCAATAGAAACAAACGAGGCAGCTTAGAAACAAGAGGATGCTCAAAGCTACCCCAGTTCTACAGTATCATGGAATAAGAACAGCCCTAGACAAAAGGCACACATAGCAGATGCAGGAAGGAAGGAAGGAAGGAAGAGGAGGAAGGAAGGAAGGATAGGAATAGGAAGGAAGGAACGGAAGGAATGAAGGAAGGAGGAAGGGAGGGCGGGAGGGAGGGAGGAGGAGGGAAGGGAGAGGTAGGGAGGGAGGAGGGAGAGAGAGAGAGATGAAGAGACAAGAAGAAGACAGAAAGAAAGAAAGAATGAAAGAAAAAAAGTGAAGAAGAAAGAAGAAGAAAGAAAGAAAGAAAGAAAGAAAGAAAGAAAGAAAGAAAGAAAGAAAGAAAGAAACTACCCTACTGAGGGCTGCAGAATCATGCAGCCTTTAATGTTTCAGATTGGTGACTCTTCCTAGACCCAACTGGTGCTTCTTATTGTATCTACAGTACATGAGTTTCAGTCCCAAAGATGTTCCTTCTCCCCAGGAGCCCAACTTTCAATTCTGGGTGAATACTTCTGCACTCTTTTACTCTTTGTTCCTCAACATCCTTCTTACACTGGATCACAAGCTATTGAACCAGATCAGAACCAAGAACAACAGTTGCAGTTATGTAGATGTAAAAGAGACTGGAGACTTTACAATCTTCAAACCCCAATCCATGATTGCAGGCAAAACAGGAGCCTCAATACTTTATCCCCTGACACTCATAGCCAGATATTCTTTCTCTTCATTTGTGTCTCTGTATGTGGCATTGTTGCAGAGAATTTACACAAACAAACTTTACAAGAATAATAATATCTTTAGAAATGATCCTTTATTCAAAAACCAGACACTAGGAACTGTGAATGGAGAAACTTTATTATTTACTTAGACTCTATTTAACCTCAAGAATTCACCTGAAGATAATAATCAGGCAACCCAAGACTGACAAATCAAAGTTAATGTCTTCCATGAATGCACACAAAAAACATTTCAGAAATGTAACACTCAAACATCCCATGTTCTTAACAAAAATGAATTTGTAGCACAGAAGGGAAAATTCCAAATTTATAGATATTGTAAACAAAAGGTTCCTAATGCAACCAAGATCGGATGCCTGTATGCTGACTTTCTATACGACCCCATTATTCCTTCCTTCTCTGTCACTGGGGGGCAGGGCAGCCGCCCCCCAGGAATGGGATTCTCTCTTTCCCTCTCTTTCTTTCTCTTTCCCTTTCTCTCCCCCTCTCTTTCTCTCTCTCTTTCTCTGTCTCCCCCTCTCTTTCTCTCTCTCTCTTTTTCTTTCTATCCCTTCCTTCCATCCCCTCTTTCTTCCTTTCACTTTCTTTCTCTCTCCCTTTTTTTCTTTCTTGCTCTTTCTTTCTTTCTCTCTTTCTCTCCCTTCCTCTTTCTTGCCCTTCCTTCCTTCCTTCCTTCTTTCTTTCCTTCCTTCCTTCCTTCTTTCTCTCTCTCTCTCTCACTCACACACACTCATAAACACACACACACACACACACACATGGGCCAGAGAAGAAGAAAGTGAGCAGCCCCTCCCTTTTGGAGGCCCTCCACTGCCGCTTGCTTCTCCTGGGCAGCGGAGGGACTCCAAAAGGGAGGGTGGGAACTTCTGGGGCTGCTTGCTATACCCAGTGCCACCGGCGACAGAGATTTATTTTTTATTTATTTTATTTTGTCAAACAATTATTAGATAACAGGTATAAGTATAAACATGGTTATAAATACATGAAATGGATACGAATAAGAAAAAAAAGAACAAGGGACAGGGACGGTAGGCATGTTTTGGTGCGTTTATGCATGCCCCCTACAGACCTCTTAGGAAAGAGGTGAGGTCAATAGTAGACAGTCTAATGTTGAAGACTTTGGGGTTTGGGGAAGAAACCACAGAGTCAAACCACAGATGGCAGTAGGAGGCCCTGGGAGCCCCGGAGATGGCAGTGGGAGGCCCTGGGAGCCCTGGAGATGGCAGTGGGAGGCTTGGAGAGGCCCGGGGACAGTGGAGGAAGGGCTAGCATGTCAGCTGGTGCTCCCTTCAATATCCAAGAAAGAAACACTTAAACTCCATTTTGTTAGAGTAAAGATATCTTTTACTGGAAATCAAAGTGGTAGCAACAAAAGAATTCTGAATCTGAAGAAATGAGCGCGAAAACCACATATACAAAGTGATGGCAACGTTCCCACCCCCAACAGTCCATATTGCTCCTCCAATGAGGAAATATGCATAGCATCATGTGGGCATCTTCAGGTGGTGATGAGGCCTCTGTCCGTTGACCTTGGCATAATTTGATAAGGAGTCGCAGTTGCGCATAGCAAGGAATAGAAAAGCAAGGAATAGAAACTTAAGTAAAGCTCCCCCTCCCCTAGATATACAGTTTCGTTTCCTACACACTCCAGCACGCTTCCCAAATATATCATAGCCCATTTCCCCCTCCCGTTACTTATGGCAGCCGAAAGATGCAAAGCAGAGAAAAAGAAATAAAGGAAGAAATCTTGAAGGCTGACATTCGGCCCTCCTGCAAAAAGACGTTAGTCCTAGAAAATATAAGAATAAAAGACAAGATATTACAAACAAATAACAACAGCATAATTGTTCAGGGTTTATCAGGATACATGGTGCGAAACGCCTGCACCAGCTGGGGGGCTCTAACATCTCTCTCGTCTACCCATTCAGACTGGGAAGAAGGAAAATGCTTCCACGCAACCAAATATTGGATTCGACCCCGCTTCTTCCTAGAATCCAAAATTTCTTTAACTTCAAAATGTTGTTCACCTTCAATGAGCAATGGCACAGGGGGGGCTACTTGAGTAGGCCTCAGATCAGATGTACGTTCAGGTTTTAACAAACTAACATGGAAAACAGGATGGATCCGACGGAGGGTTTTTGGCAGTGTCAATTGAACCGCCACAGGATTCACAACTCGTTCAACCGGAAAAGGTCCCACATACTTAGGTCCAAGCTTTTTCGATTTCTGTGTGGTCTGCAAAAATTTGGTAGATAAAAACACTTTATCACCAACTTGGTATGGTTCCTGGGGACGTCTCTTTTTATCTGCAAACTTTTTATGAGCTTGATGAGCATCATCCAATGCCTTGCGGGCAACTGGCCAAGTCATCTGGAGATGCCTTATCCACTCATCCAACGAGGGAATATTAGTTTTCTCTTGCGGAAGCTCGGGTATGGGTACAAAGTCTTGTCCCGAGGCCACTTTAAATGGAGTGAATCCGGTGCTGCTATGTACCGAATTGTTGTATGCCACCTCGGCAAAAGGCAGTAAATCAGTCCAATCATCCTGTTGATAATTAATGTAACACCTCAGATACTGTTCCAGTACCGAGTTAGTTCTCTCGCAGGCCCCATTGGTTTGTGGATGATGGGCGGAGCTTAACCCCTGGGCGGAGCCTAGTAACTTCAGGAACTCTTTCCAGAAATTTGAGGTAAATTGGACACCCCTATCAGAGATTATGCGTTCAGGGACTCCATGTAGCCTGTAGATATGCAGAATAAACAACTTAGCTAACGTCTTCGCTGACGGGATCTTCGCGCAGGGTATAAAGTGTACCTGTTTGGAAAACAGATCTGTCACTACCCAAATGACTGTATTTCCTCCACTGTCAGGTAATTCTACAATAAAATCCATGGAGATTTCCTTCCATGGGGCCGTTGGTCTAGCCACGTTCTGCAATAAGCCTGCTGGTTTACCAGGCGGCCTCTTAGCCGAAGCACAAATAGGGCAACTAGCGACATAGGTCTCAATGTCCTTTTTCAACGTGGGCCACCAAAATTGCCTTTTGACCAAGTGTAGGGTTTTCACGAACCCAAAATGTCCAGCAGGTTTAGAATCATGAGCTTGATGTAAAATTTCGTGCCTTAGTTTTCCCGGTACATATAATTTGGCCCCCACCCAGGCCAACCCATCTCTAATAGTACAGTCATTCGAGTGGGTCAGGAACCAATCATCCAGTTTTAGAGCTTCTTTCAATTGTGCCGATAAATCGTTTGACACATCAACCTCTTTTTTCTTCTGAGCTCTGGTAACCATTGGAGCTGCCAACTGTTCGGTTGGGATGATAGGTCTTATCACTTCCTGGCGGGCACTATTATACTGAGGTAATCTGGACAAAGCATCTGCCATGAAGTTTCTCCCCCCGGGAATGTACTTCAAAGAAAAATTGAACCGCTTAAAATGTTGCGCCCAGCGAACTTGCTTGGGAGACAGTTTCCGAGGTGTTTTCAGAGCTTCCAGATTTTTGTGATCTGTCCAGACCTCAAAAGGGTGTTTGGCTCCTTCTAGGAAATGCCTCCACGTTAACAAAGCCCATCGAACTGCAAAAGCTTCTTTTTCCCAGATGGCCCATCTTCTCTCGGTTTCAGTTAGTTTACGGGAGGTATAAGCGCATGGTTGCAGGTATCCCTTTTCATTTATCTGAAGTAGCACCGCTCCAACGGCTACGTCACTTGCATCAGCTTGGATTACAAACGGAACGTCCATGTCTGGGTGCTTAAATACGGGTTCATCAGCAAACAGATGTTTCAGTTTCTCAAAAGCAGCTTGACATTCCATGGACCACTCCAATGGCGTACTGGGCTTCGGTTTCACCTCCCCTTTGGTTTTAAGGAGATTCGTGATAGGCATCGCGATCTTCGCAAACGCAGGAATAAATTGACGGTAAAAATTTGCAAATCCCAAGAAACTTTGCAGTTGTTTCCTGGTACGGGGAGGGGCCCATTCCAAAACCGCCTGCACCTTCCCCGGGTCCATTTCTATGCCGTCGTGCGATATGCGATAGCCTAAATAGTCAATTTTCTCCTGGTGAAATTCACACTTTGACAACTTGGCATACAACTGGGCCGCTCGAAGTTTCTCCAGGACTGACCGCACTAGTTTCACATGCTCATCACGAGTCTCTGTGTAGATAAGAATGTCATCAAGATAAACTAACACTCCTTTGTACAAATGCTCTTGCAATACTTGGTTTATCATTTGCATGAATACCGCAGGCGCCCCCTGTAGGCCAAACGGCAGGACGTTGAATTGAAAACACCCCATCGGACAGTTGAAAGCAGTCTTCCATTCATCCCTGTCTTTGATTCAGATTCGGTAGTATGCCTCTCTCAGGTCGAGTTTTGAAAAAATCTTTCCTTTAGCGAGGTGGGCCAGCATGTCCTTCATCAGGGGAAGGGGGTACACATTCTCCACCGAGATGGCGTTCAGATTTCTGTAGTCTACCACCAAGCGTAAGGAACAATCTTTCTTCTCCCGAAACAACACTTGAGCCGCCACCCGGGGCCTAGCAGGTTGGATGAAGCCACGTTCTAAATTTTTTTCAATGAACAACCGCAATTCCCCTAATTCCCGTGGGGTCATTGAATACAGTTTGGGTTTTGGGAGTTTCACTCCTGGCAAAAATTCGATACTGCAATCCGTTGAGCGGTGAGGGGGGAGCTCATCCGAGGCCTTCTCACTGAACACCTCCTTTAAGTCCCAGTATTCCTCTGGAATTTTCTCCTCCCCTTTCAGAGTCTCGGTGCCAGTAGAAACCAATTCTATGGGAGCTTTGGGTCTCAACTTGGATTTCCCTTCCTTTTCTGGGGGTTGGTCTGTGCGTATGCGTAGTGATCCCCTCCTCCAATTAACATGGGGGTTCCATTTCCGGAGCCAAGGCAAACCCAGTATTAAGGGGCGCTCCATCCCAGGAGCCACAATAAAACACAGAGTCTCTTTATGGTTCCCCATTGTCATCTCCACTGGCTCCGTTATAAAATGAGCAGGTCCACCCCTGGCTACCGATCCATCCAATTGGCAAAAAGCTATGGGCGTTTTCAGAGTCTTTAGCCTTAAACCCAGCTTCTCTACCATCTTTGCACTGATTACGCACCTTGTGCACCCAGAGTCTAACAAAGCCAACATGTCCCCTTCAGCCCCCGACGTGGATACTCTTAATCTCACTGGAATGGTCATAGGGCCCTGGTTCGGACTTACCAGTGCGTCGTCTTCCAGTTCAGATTCACTCCCTTCAGAAGAGGTTGGAGTTCCCAACCCCCCTCTTTTTAGAGGGGTGACCTCTACTACCTCCTCCGCCTTTAGCGCCGATCCACGAGGCGTGGCTGGAGGCCTCTCAGACCTTCTCCCTCCTCCTGGCGCCCCTTTTGGTTCCAGCTTGGCACGGCAGTCTGCAGCCCAGTGGTCCTCTTTCCCACATCGGAAACATGCTCTGGTTCTGGGTTTTGCCGCTGGTCTTCCCTTCAGGGGTTTTAAGGTTTCTTGAGGCCTGGTGGGGGGGGGATTCCTCAAGACAAAACCCCCCCGGCGTCTGTTTCGGGTTAGGTCAATCTCCACCTCTGCTGCCAGCACGTACCACTGCTGCAGCTCACCAGGGTCTCTTCTGGCCACACAGCATTGATAAATATCTTCATTTAGCCCATCCTTAAAAGCCTCTATCAGGGCTCCCTGGGACCAGCCGCAGATATGGCACGCCAGCTCCCTAAACTCCTTCGCCCCTGATTTATGGTTTTCATCCTGATTCTAGCCTTGCGTTCAGCTAGGGGATCTTCAAATCTAGTGCGCAATGCTGTCATGAACTGGTTATAATTCAGCAGCTGAGGGGCATTATCATTATGCAAAGTCACCATCCACTTTGCAGCCGTTCCCCCCAAAGCCCTGGTCACACATCTGACTTTGGCCGCTTCTGAGGAAAAATCCTGCCCATACTCCTCCATGTGGCTCCAAACTTGTGCTAGGAAAAATCCCAATTCCTGGGGGTCCCCTCCATATTTTACTTCCAACGGAGGCACTCTTGCAGCTCTACGCCTTCTGGCAATTATCCCCCCAGCCGGGGGGCCCTGTGCTGCTGCTGCTGCCTGTTGCGCCGGCCCAGGTTGATTTATGGGGGTGGCTGCTCTGATTCTTCTGCCTGGGGCTACCTCCCCCTCTTCCCCCTCGTACCTTTGATCAGCTGGAGCCTCTCCGGCAGCTTCATGTGAAAATTGCTCGGCTTGCCTTAGTGAGAAGCCTCTCCGTTCCTTCTCCTGCCATGGCTCATCTTTCCCTCGGCGACGGGTTGTGGTCACTCCTGGAGGGGGCCTTTCCTCAGGATCCTTCCAACCGACTCCCAGGGAGCATTTAGGCTTCACAGCTGGGGTTTCGTCAAGACTTAGCTCAGCTAAGAAGTCAGTCTCTTCTGCTCCCTCCATCAGCAGGGATTCAGGTCCTCCAGTCGCTCCCTGGTCTTCTTGGTCGCTGGCTGGGCTAGACATTGTTTGTTAGCAAACCCACTCGGAAGAAAATTTGGGTTTTCTCCGGGTGGGCTGGTAAAAGTGAGATTCAGAATAATGTCAGCTAGTGCTCCCTTCAATATCCAAGAAAGAAACACTTAAACTCCATTTTGTTAGAGTAAAGATATCTTTTACTGGAAATCAAAGTGGTAGCAACAAAAGAATTCTGAATCTGAAGAAATGAGCGCGAAAACCACATATACAAAGTGATGGCAACGTTCCCACCCCCAACAGTCCATATTGCTCCTCCAATGAGGAAATATGCATAGCATCATGTGGGCATCTTCAGGTGGTGATGAGGCCTCTGTCCGTTGACCTTGGCATAGTTTGATAAGGAGTCGCAGTTGCGCATAGCAAGGAATAGAAAAGCAAGGAATAGAAACTTAAGTAAAGCTCCCCCTCCCCCTAGATATACAGTTTCGTTTCCTACACACTCCAGCACGCTTCCCAAATATATCATAGCCCATTTCCCCCCTCCCGTTACTTATGGCAGCCGAAAGATGCAAAGCAGAGAAAAAGAAATAAAGGAAGAAATCTTGAAGGCTGACAGCATGACTCATAGGCTTACCTGGGAGCAGGCAGAGTAGTGAAGAGGCTCGTGTCACAGTGAAAGGCAGGTAGAAATGGTTGCCCTGGTGGGCGGGCAGAAGCAGGCTGCAGGCATGTCGTGCATGCGCATGATGCAAGAACAAAATCTGCTTCCAGGAGTGAGGAGTGGGCGGAGAGGGGCAGGGGCAGTCAGGGGTCCATTTTACCGGTTCTCCAAACTACCGGGAACCATAACAACCGGTTCTATAGAACCGGTCCGAACTGGTAGAATCCCACTCCTGGGTTGTATAGAAGCCGAATTGTTCTTTGTCTTTGTTGTAATGTTTGTACTTGTAAATAGGGCCACCATCCTATATCAATTCCCTGAAGTTGCAGTTGATTCCTAGTTTTTAATTCTCCTTTTTCATTTAATAAGTCTCTATAATTTATGATTTTAGTACAGTCCAAAACATTGGGATGTATTACTGCTTCTATTGTTGATAGCCATAGTGGCACCTTTACATAATGATTCCTTTTTATTTTTTTCCCATATATTTAGCAAAACATCTCTCACCCAGTATCTTTGGAAGTATGAGTGGAGTTTACTCTTCCTGTCCCAGATAAACACGTGCCAGCTGAGCTGTAGTTTGAAATCCTCTAATCTTAGTATCCTTCTGTTTGTCAAATTGATCCAATCTTTAAGCCATGTGGCTATTGCTGCCTGATAGTACAGTTCAAACTCAGGGAGACCAAAGCCTCCTTTCTTTCTAGTATCTTGTAATAGTTTGTATTTTATTCTGGCTTTTTTCTTTTGCCATATAAATGTAGAAAAATGTTTATTTAAATCTTCAAAAAAAATTTTCCCCCAACTTGACTGGCACTGTCTGGAACAGGAATAGCAGCTTTGGCAGGACTTTCATCTTTATTATTGCTATGCATCCTAGGAAGGACAGTTAAATCTATCTGAATCTTTTGATATTTGAGTTGTCAATTTATCATAATTATCTTTTTTAATTGAGGAACACTTAGCTGTCAGCCAGATCCTGAGATATCTTGTTTTGTTTACTACCTGCATGCCTAAATTGCTTGCTAATTCTTCCTTTTGTTTTTTGTGCAGTTTTTCGTTATTAATTTGGTTTTTTCTCTATTAATTTTCAGCCCAGCCACCTTTCCAAATTCTTCTATTTCATTCATTAGTATGTTACTTGTTCTTTTGGGGTCCTCCATTATGAATGCCATATCATCAGCAAAGTTTATACTCCTCTTTTTTAATTTTTAGTCCTTTGATATCTCGGTTCTGTCGTATTTGTGTTAGTAGTATCTCTTCTGCTAATATGTACAGTAATGGGGCCAAAGGGCACCCTTGCCTCACCCCCTTTTTTATCTTTATACTGTCCGTAATTTCTCCATTGATTATTTTTTTTGCTATTTGTGTCTTGTAGATGGTCTTGATGAGTCCAAGAAAATTTTGATCAAATTTCATAGCGATCAGTTGATTAATAAGAAATCTCCAATTCAAATTTTCAAAGGCCTTCTGGGCGTCTAGGAACATCAGTGCCATTGTTTTATCTGGGTGCATTTCATAAAATTCTAAGATGTCCAAAACTATCCTTGTATTTGTTTTCATCTGTCTATGTGGAAAAAACAGGATGGATTATTCTACTTAATATCCTTTTTAACCTCCCGGACGTGGCTAGTATTTTATAATCCACGTTTAAGAGGGAAATTGGCCTATAATTCCATATTTGTTGTGGGTCTGTCTGTTCTTTATGAATAAATGTTATATATGCCTCTATCCATGATGTCGGTATATTGGCACATTCAAGGGCTTCGTTGTACAGGTCCGCCATTAGTTCCCCTAATAATCCCTGAAATTCTTTATAAAATTCTGATGGAATTCCATCCGGACCTGGGGTCTTGTTCATTTTCTGTTTCCCAATTGCATTTCTAATTTCTTCTATAGATATTTTGTCATTTAAAATGTCTTTTTCTTCATTCATTATTTCTGGCAAATTTTTCCCTTTAAAATATTGGTTAATAAGCTCTTCCAGGGTTTCTTCCTGCATGTATAAATTTGCAGGAAAAAATTGGGCAATTTCCTTCTTTTCCTGCATCTGGGAGCATATTTTTCCTTCTTGATCTTGTAGGGCTACCATTATTCTTTTTTCCTGTTCTTTTTTTAATTTGCGGGCTAGCCATCTCCCTGGCTTATTCACATTTTCAAAGTAATTTTGCTTTGCTAGTTTAATTTTTCTAGCCAAATCCTCCTGTTGTCAGCTTTGAAATTCAGCTGCCACATAATTCAAGGGGTGTGGAGGAGTTGAAAAGTTCAAGGTTATTCTGTATGTCGTACTAAGAAATTCCAGTTCCAGTTAATTTGTTCTTGTGATTTATGAAGTGTAAAAGTGGGAGGAGAGAAGGTGAATTCTGTGTAATGCGTGAAAATACTTTCACTTTGGGAAATTGCCTTAGACGGACCAGATCTGTTCCTAAATAAATCAATTGGAGAGAATATGTCTCAGAGTGATTGATATCATGGATACTTTCTGGATGTCTTACATTTATTTCCCAAAGTCCACTTTTATTTTTTGAAAGGTGCTTGGCTGATATCCCGGAGGTCTTTTCCTTGAGATGGAAAAAAATCAACAATCAGCCGAAGTTGGAGATGTGCAGGACGGAGTGTGTGGGGGCCCTCCCACCGGAACATTAACTAGATCTGCCAGCCCTTGTTTGGAGGAGATGATGGATGCTTTCAGAATGGCAGTAGAGGAAAGAGATTTGGGAGCTATACCGAAACATTTCAACTCAAGAAGTTGTTATAAACCAGATGTAACCCAGGTGTCTGAAGAGAAATCTTTCTCTAGCCCCAGGCATATTGCTATTCTGTCAGATTGGAAGGAAGAGAAACAATTGGGGTAGGAATTCTCTCAAGAAGACAATCCCAAGATATATCCTGGGAGTCCATCGAAGGCAGATTTACATCAACAGTTCCAGAATTTAAAGGTGACAGGTTTGGTCTCACAATCTGTTTGGATGTGTGGAAGCTTGAGACCACCCATGTTCACTTACCCAAGTATCATGAGAAATGAGGAGACTATACAGATGCTAGTTGGAGGGGGCCAGAAAGAAGCATCAACTGACAGAGGTAGGTTGCAGCCTCCGAGGCAATCCCCTCATTTTCCAGAAGGAATTTTGCCCCTTGCAGAGAGTATCCCTCCAGGGTGGGAATTTTATCCAGGCCACAGGTGGATTCAGTGCCAATGGCAGCCAGCACCAACACAGCCCTGGTCTGAAGGGGGGTGCCCAGACAGCAGACAGCAGCCATTTCCCCTCCACCTGACCAAGGAACCAGGCCATACCCATCTTCCTCCTGGCAACCACAAATGCAATCCCAACTGGCAGTGAGGCCACAGGGACCCCTATTTCAGAGAGGCATCATCCAGCCAGGCTTCAGGGGCCCTACCCAGCCTATGTACGCCACCCAGCCGGTTCCTTTCATTCCAGTTCAACCTTCAGGAGCCTGGCATGTGCCACCTCCACAACCACGAACCAGGCCGGACCAAATACAATTTAAGGCCGTATTTGATGGCAGCCATGAACATTTCAATTACTTCCCCACTCAAATCCGATCCCATATAGAACAATTTGGAAATCAATACGCCAAAGAGCACAATTTGATTATAGCAATAACAAATGGGATGAATGAAGGGGATGCTTCAGACTGGGTGACCCAACTACACAACGAACAAGCCCCCATGGTGTAAACGGATTTATTCAATTATTAAGACTCAGATTTGAAAATCCAGGCAGAGTAGCAGAGAATGAAGAGAAGTTAATGGAAATGAGGCAAGGTAAGCGACCCTTGTCAGAATTTATTTGGAACCTTAGAAGGGTCGCAAGCCACCTCATGGATTGGCCTGATTGACTTTACAGTATTTTAAAAAAGCCATTGATCCCGAAGTAAAGGCGGCTTGTGAAATTAGGGGAATCAAAGATTCCTTACAATCATGGTATGCCACCTCCCTCAGCTTAGATCGCAGCATTAACCCACACAGGAAACCCCTTCTGGCAGCCCCACCTAAGAGAATTGTGGCTAGGAGACTGCTGACCAGACTAGCTGAAACTGCTTGTACCCAACCCACCAGGGTGCTGAAATGTTACCACTGTGGCCAAGCTGTCCATAGAGCAGCAGACTGTCTGGCCCCTGCTCCTGTACCACAAGCTCCACAGTCAAAGTCTAATACAGCTGTTAGAGGTCAGAAGAATCAAGGAAGACCTCTGGGCATTGGCGGATTTGCCAAACACAGCTAGGAAAAAAAAAACCTGCACAGATGGGAGCAACGGACCACCAGACCAACACCACGTCCCCGAGAACCCAACCTGCGAAGATGACCCAATGGTGAGTGATCCCATCACACCTTTTACAGTTAAGGTCAAGTTAGTGGTACCAAACATGGGAGAGGCCAGGGAGTTAGAAGCTGTCATTGATACTGGGTGTTCTAGATGTCTTATTGGGCTCCCTATCATTGAACAATTGGGCATAAAGACTAACCTGCTAAAATGCCCAAACAGATTTGAGCAAGTGGATGGAACCTTAATTGGGGGACCCCAGCCACCATAATGACAGAATTGATCAAGATGGAATTAGGGCCCCATCGCGAACTCATACGCTTCATAGTGACTCCCAAGATGTCAGAATCAATCATACTGGGACTTGCTTGGCTAGAAAAATGGGCCCCAATGATCAAATGGGGGATGGATTCAGAAAAATCCTCATTGGACCGGGCCCATTGCCCCTTTTCTGCTCACTACAAAGCCACCAGTCAGCTTGAACCCAGAGCCTGAGCCAGCATCCATAGCATCTCACCTTCTTCCAGATAAGCCCCAGGTACCCGACCAAAACAAAGACTTGGCTGAAGCATACAGTGAAGAAGAGTGCAATGTTTTACCTCCCCATCGAGCCACTGATTGCACCATAGAATTAAGAGCCCGAGGCGAAATAACCAAAATCAAAGATGTATTCCATGACACCTGCTGAAATGATTGAATTAAGGAAATACATCGACAGCAATTTGGAATGAGGGTTTATTGAACCCGCCAAATCAAGATTAGCTGCCCCCATATTATTCAAGAAGAAAGATGGCGGGTTGAGATTGTGTGTTGACTTTAGGGGCATGAACGCTGTATGCATCAAAAACATGTATCCTCTCCCCCTTATGAAGGACTTATTGAACGACCTGTCAAAGGGCAAGGTATTCACCAAGTTAGATCTCAGGGAAGCTTACTACCGAGTCCGCATCAAAGAGGGACATGAGTGGAAAACTGCTTTTAACTGCCCTCTGGGTAGCTTCCAATTCAAAGTCATGCGTTTTGGACTTCAGGGGGCTCCGGCAGTGTTTATGCAGCTCATCAGTGAGGTGATATACCTGCACCTTTACCAGGGGGTGTACCTGGGTGACATCCTTATCTTCAGTGAAACCATGGAAGAACATATTCAATTGGTCCAACAAGTTCTAGAGAAATTTCTAGCCACCAAATTATATGTGAAACTCTCAAAATGCGAATTCCATAAAGAGTTGCTGGACTATTTAGGCTACCGAATATCCAACCTGGGGATTGAAATGGATCCCGGAAAGGTGAAAGTGGTGCTGGACTGGCAACCCCCAGAACCCGAAAGCAACTTCAAAGTTTCTTGGGGTTTGCCAACTTCTATAGACAATTCATTCCGTCCTTTGCTGATGTTGCCCTCCCATTAACAGAGCTATTAAAAACAGACCTGTCACCCACTAAACTGAAGCCAAGTCAACCCCTGGCTTGGACTATGGACTGTCAGAAAGCTTTCGAGATCTTAAAACGCAGCTGAGCCCATCCTTCAACACCCAGACGCGACCAAGTCTTTTATTGTCCAAACGGATGCAAGTAATGTAGCGGTGGCAGCCTTTTTGCTGCAAAAAGACTCTCAAGGCCAATTGATGCCTTGCGCTAATGTGTCCAAAAAGCTGACAGACACAGAGTGAAGGTGGGTGGTCTAGGAGAAAGAAGCATTCGCCATACAATGGGCTTTATTGACTTGGAGGCATTTTCTAGAAGGAGCGCCAGAGGCCTTTGAGGTAAAGACCCCTAGAAGATTATCACCCAAACAAGTCCGCTGGGCCCAATATTTCAAGTTATTCATCTTCAACATTAAGTATATCCCCAGAGGGAAAAAACATACTGGCAGACACTCTCTCCAGAAAACCTCAGTTTGACAGCCACTGAGAGGAAATAGTACAAGCTTTAATTTCAGAAGCTCAATTGGCAGGCCAAGTGACCACTTGAGCCCAAGCCAACTGCAACCTCAAACGCCTGGAAGATAAGATGACCACAGAATTAAAAAAGGTCCTATTGACAGATTCTTGGTTCCTGGACCATCAAACAGAATTGACAATGAATGATCGACTAAACTTTATGTACCCACAACCCTAAGACTACTGGTACTTAAGCGTAGCCATGACTCCCGGCTGGGAGGCCACTTCGGATTCCTAAAACCCTACATTTACTGAGAAGACAGTTCTGGAGGCCAAAAATGAAACCTGATGTCGAGGACTATGTAAAAAGTTGCTCAATATGTGCCACAATGAAACACAGAACTGGAAAACCCCCTGGCCTCCTGCAACAAGTTGCTGAACCAACCCAACCTTGGGAAGAGATCGCAATGGACTTTATTGTTGAATTACCTAAGAGTGAAGGGAATACAATCATTTGGACTATAATTGACGTATTCTTTAAACAGGCCCATTTTATAGCCTGCAAAGGACTTCCATCTGTGAAAAAACTTGCAAAGCTGTTCATGAAATCTATCTATAGACTACATGGAGTACCTCGTAGAATAATATCAGACAGAAGGGTACAATTTACTGCCAAATTTTGGAAGGAATTTCTGAAATCCATTGGTTCCTCTCAAGGATTATCCTCAGCTTTCCATCCTGCTTGTAACGGAGCAGCAGAGAGAACTAATGTCAGCAATACATTAGATAATATGTAAATTATTAACAAGTAAATTGGGCTGAGTTATTACCTTTTGCAGAGGTTGCTTACAATAATGCAGTACATAGCAGCATGGGATTGACTCCATTTCAAATTAACACTGGAATGGATTTTATCCCGATGCTAGAGTTACCTAGACAACCTCCCACATCCATGTCCCTAGCAGAATGGATGAACTCATTAAGGAAAGGGTGGGAAGATACAAAAAAAGCTTTGATCGAAGCTGCAAAAAATTATAAAAAACAGGCGGATAAATATAGATCCCTTCAACCGCTTTTTAAAGTAGGAGATAAAGTATATTTGTCAACCAAGTATCTTAGGTTGAAACTGCCCAGTAAGAAGCTGGGTCCAAAATTCTTGGGTCTGTTCCCAATTTCAAAGATAATCAATCCTGTCACTGTCCAATTAAGTCTTCCTCGACTATTGGGGAAAATTCATCCAGTGTTCCATTGTAGTTTACTAAAACCAGCTACTACATCAATGATAAGACCACTGCAAATTGCTCCCCCAAAACCGTTAATGGTACAGGGGGAAACACATTATGAAATTCAAAAAATTCTCGATTCTCGATTATACTGTGGCTGATTGCAATATTTGGTCTTATGGAAAGGATACCCCCTCTCAGATGCCAGTTGGGTAAAGAGTTGAGATGTTCATGCTGATCAATTGGTTAACCAATTCCATGAGGATTTTCCCCACAAACCAAAGGGCCCTCATGGAGGTGGGAGAGGGGGTTAAAGACAATGTATTAACCCCTGTATCTGTTTTCTTTTGTTTTAGGAGGAGGAGTTTTCAAGGGGGGATGCCTGTCAGCTTTGAAATTCAGCTGCCACATAATTCAAGGGGGTGGAGGAGTTGAAAAGTTCAAGGTTATTCTGTATGTCATACTACGAAATTCCAGTCGCAGTTAATTGGTTCTCGTGATTTATGAAGTGTAGAAGTGGGAGGAGAGAAGGTGGATTCTGTGTAACGCATGAAAATACTTTCACTTTGGGAAATTGTCTTAGACGTACCAGATCTGTTTCTAAATAAATCAGTTGGAGAGAATATGTCTCGGAGTGATTGATATCATGGATACTTTCTGGATGCCTTACATCTGTGTACTCAAATTTATTTTATCTTTCACCAAATCAATTTCTTTTTTAATATTTCCATTACTCGGATCTTTCTGTCTAAATCTTTCAATTTCTCCCGCCAGTCCTTCTGTTGTCGTCTTTTTTCTTTGTTCCTTTTTATATCATAAGCAATAGTTAACCCCCTTGCATAAGCCTTTGTTGTATCCCATAGATTCTGTAGGGATGTATATTCTCTCTGATTAATTTCAAAAAATATTTTTAGTTCTTTTTCTATCATATTAGTATATTCTTTGTCCCTTAGCACATTTTTGTTAACTGTCCACCTTCCAATCCTCTTCTTTCCTCTCCATTTAATTATAAGTGGGTTATGATCAGCCCATGTGTTTGGTAAGATCTCTATATTTTCTATATTCTCCATTAAACCCAAGTCCATCCATATTAAGTCTATTCTTGACCATGAGTGGTGAGGATTGGGAAAAAAAGTGTATTGACTTTTAGTAGGATTCAATTCCCTCCAAGCATCTTTCAAATTCAATTCTGTCACCATCCTATTAAAGGTAGATTGAAGTACTTTCCTCTTTCTTTTGTTCTTTTTGCTTCTTTTACAGTCTTTCTCTATATCTGGGATTGCGTTATAATCTCCTACTATAACAAACATTTGGGTGTTCAATTTCTACTATCTTTTGATGGAGCATGGAATAAAAATCTTTTTGATTTGTGTTTGGGGCATATATTGTCACTAATAAAATCTTTTTCTGATTTTGGGTAATTTCTATGAACAGCATTCTCCCTTGTTCATCTTTATATATCTGTCTTGAATACAGCCAATCTTTTATGTATACCACAATACCCCTTTTTTTCTGGTTTGTCAGGGCCCAGTACATTTTACCCATGTTAGGGAATTTTAAAAGATCTACCTGATTCTCTGGGATGTGAACTTCTTGCATGCATATGATATCTACATTTTGCTTCTTAAGTTTTTCAAATGTTTGTTTTCTTTTTGATGGTACATTTAAGCCATTTATATTAATTGACAGTAGGGTGGTTTCTTTGTCCATGTTACTGTTTGTATAAAATGGTTCTTGTCTTGTTCCTTGCTCTTGATTCTTTTCTATGTCTGTTGTCATCTTCTTCCTCTCCTGATGTTGTGGCCTTTTAGTTGCTGTTCTGTTTCTTTCTCTTCAGAGGCTTGTTTTTCCTGACTTCTGGTGTTTAGCTCCTCCCTGCTTTCCTGCTCTTCTTCAGGTCCTAGGTATTGGTCACAGAATTCCTGTGCTTTCTCTAGTAAATTGATCTTATATTTCTTATCCTGCCAAGATATTAGAAGTCCCTCTGGCGTGAGCCATCTGAACGCTATTCCATTCTTAATCAGTTGAGATGATAAGAACTGATAATTTCTCCTTTGCTCTCTGACTCTCCTGGGTATTTGTTTCAGAGTCAATTCTTCATGTTCTTTATACGCTAGTGGCTCGTCTCTGGTCTTTCCATACAGTAGGTCTCTTGTAATCTTTCTTGCAAAGTGGATATGGACCTCACAGGGCAATTTATGTCTACGCGCATTGTGCGTGTAGACCCTGTAGACCTCATCAATGTCATTGCAGACCTTGTTTGTTTTTCTGAAGGGCCTCTGCTATCAAATCTGTCATTATTGATTGTAGATCTTCCTTTTTATCCTCAATGTATTTTGAAATCTGAGGAAAAATGCCGTTTTCTCCAATTCCATGGACCATCGAATCCCAGAGTTCACAATATAATATTTTCCAATTCTGTTCTGAATCCATTAGTTTTTTTCCACCAGATCTGTTCTCACCTCCATTGTTGTTAACTTCTGTTTGTTCTTCGCCATCACCTCTTGCATCATTCCAATTTTGTTGTCTAGTTTCTGTATGTCATTTTTCACTCCTCCTATTTCATTCTTCATTTCTATTTTCAAATCCTCATGGTTCCTCGCTATCAGTTCCTGTGTCCTCACCATCATTTCTTGTATCATGGATAACGTTGTCTGTACCATCTGTAATATTAGAGCAGAACCTGGTTTTTCTGCTAGTAGCATCGCATCTATGGACCTGTCTGAGGGGGAGGATATTGTTGCTGTTCCTTTCTTTCCTGTTTTTACTGTTGTAGTTGTCGTTGCCATTTTTACTACCTGCAGAAGGGACCTCCAATCTACCATCAATTATCACTATTCTTTAATCCTCTTCTATTAAGGTGTATACTAGCAATATCTTTCCTATTTAATATTTAATTTAGTATGTGTGTTGTAAAGAATTATATTTTCTATTTTAAGTACACTGCCTCAGATCTGCTTTCTATTCTTTAAATATCACTTACAACTGAGTATTTACTAATCAATAATCAAAATTCATAGTCTTAATTAATCAATATGGATATTAGAATATACAATTCATTATGTGTGAAACTTAAATCAATACTTAGATACTCTTAAATGCAATCTTTAAATCAATTCAAATGAATCTATCTACTCTCTTTTTCCAATTTAAATATATAATACTTTTAAATACTTACAAAGAAAAGAGGAAAGAAAAAGAAGAGGAAAGAGAGAAATTTGGAATAGATTAAGGAAAAGGCAGAGTGCAATTGTTTTATAGTCAGTTATTTTTCAATATTTTATATTTCAATATTCAACATTCAGTATTCTGATATAGTTGTTAGGTATATTAAGTAAATGTTTTACAAATATTATTTAGATAGTTTCCAAAATCTTTTTACTCTTTGCTCTGTAGAGGATTCATATTTTAAAATGTCTTCTTTCAAAAGTGCAGTCACAGTTTTTTTTCCTTCTGTCTGCATTTTATGCTGTAGGGTTTTCACAGTCTCAGTTCCAATAATCTTCCACTCAATAATCCCAGACAGATCAGATCTTCCCTCCTTCACTGCTACGATTGCTATAACCCTGCACTTCTCTTCCTCCAATACTTCAAAATGTCCTCTTTTAGAAATGTGCAGTCAGTAATAGTTTTCTCTCTTCTTCACTTCTCCACTGTTCTAGCCATTTACGATCACATTTTTCCCCTCACTACTCACCAGAATAGTATAGTTTCACCACCTATACCTATAATCAGAAAAAATACTATACCATCTGTCTTTTGTCCCCTCAGCTTTCACTGTTTTAAAACTCAATATACAGCTCTGTCACTCGATCCACACTCAGCGCTCCTACTGCTACTTTTACCATTTGATAACACTACACGGTTCGGAGCCTCCCTCTTCTCTTCATCATCAGATATCCTGGTATTCTTCCTTAATCATGTTTTCCCACTGCTCAGCTTGCTGTTTTCCACTTTCTGCTTCCCTCTTTAGACAGCTAGGCAGCAATATCTCTGGTTCTGATCATCATGATCTTCCTCTTCCACTGCCAGTTTTCGGGCTTTCTCCTTGCAGTCTTTAGGATTGCGGCACTTCCCTGAGACCTCCAAAACTTCCCCTTTTCCCAGTCGACCCCCTCCAGGGTCTGACTCGCTCCTAAGAACCACCAGGCATAGAATTTCGGATTTTTCAGAGTGGCAGTCCGCTCCTCTGCTCTGCATCAACGTGGGTCCTCAATCGTAAGTCCCCTGGCCCAGTCTTTCTTAATGAGCACGAAGTCTCTCTCTCTCTCTCTCTCTCTCTGTGTGTGTGTGTGTAGGGAGATTTTTAAGAAAAACTGAGCCTGCTTTCTCTCTTTAAAAAAGACATGTTCTCCATTTCTCCCTTTGGGGAAATATAATATTTTGCCTTTTTAATATTCCCCAAAATATTTCATTCTTCTAGGAGGGGGCAGCGGCTTCCCACAATGCCTTACCAGTTCTTTTCCTCCTACCCATTCATTTTACTATCGATTCATTCCCTTTTCATTTGCTTTTAGAACATCAAGTATATCCTGCCAGTTTGGCACTTATATCAAATCCGAGGTGGAGTGTCAGGGTTAGGGTTAGGGTTAGGACCTGTCTAGAAAGAAAGGGAAATTGATAAACAGTAAGCAAATTAGAGAAAAAAGAAACAACACCATTAAATTTTGACAAGCTTTAGTTCAACCAATGTTTGAAACAAGAATGCCCCCTTGTGGACATTCCTATTACTATTAAAGACACCAAAATAAAGTAGAAGGATGAAGCTTTCAAATGCATCAAAATTTGGTCAAAAAGGAACAACAATCAGCCTTTATAGATTTTACACATCACATTGTTATTCAGATCACTATTTCTGAATCTTTGGATACATGGAGACAATTGTATTTGTCATCATAAAATGTGCTAAAAAGGAAAGATATGAGTGGAAACATACTTACGGAACAAGTTTGAAAGAAAACAAAAGTGAATTGAAAAGGATAATCCAGAAGTATCTTGATAGAAGCTGCCTGATTATTGAGGGTATAACATGTGGGTCCTTGGTGGGCTGATTAAATATGTTGAAAAAACACAGTATACCTTTTTCTGCAAATATGGTTCCATAATCTTGGGCTACCAACAACTATAATAGGGAAACAGCCTGGTCAGCTTCAGCACAGATTAATTTAGCACAAGCAGCTGATTGTCAGTTGGATCTAGGTGCTGGCCCCGCAGGTCCACCCCATTGAGCCCGCTGCACTGGAGGGACCTGCCCAAGCAAGTCCAAGCAGAGTGGTGCACCAAATCAATGGGGTGAGCCTGGGAGAGGGAAAGAGAGAGAGAGAAAAGAAAGAGAGAAAGAAGAAAAGAAAGAGAAAAGGGAAAGAAAGAAAAAGGGACAAAGAAGGGGGGGCATGGAGGGATGGAGGGGGGAGGGGGAGAGAGAGAGAGAGAGAGAGAGACCTGATGCATCAGATTGAAATGAGACCTAGTTTAGAGGCTCTTTTCCACATTGAAACATCTTTGCCAGCATCTTTGCCAGCACATTGAAACATCTTTGGCTTCTATTAATTAAAGTTTTGTGGACGAAACATGGCCAAGACTATCAGGAAGCTCTCGCATTTTGTTGAGGCTTTAAACAGGATCCATTGGACCAGATCTCCGCCCCGATGTATTACAGTACCAATTCTGAAGAAGGCAAAAATAAAATGTATTGGTAAATTACAAGGGGAGCACACACACATACACACACACACACACCCTCCTAACCTTGCTGGAGCAGGTGATTGGAGTAGAATAGATATCTCATTACCTTTTTCCTCCTTCCCTCCTTCTTTATTTCTTTTTCTTTCTGTCCCTTTCTTCCATCCCCCTCTTTCTTTATCCCTTTTTCTTTCTTTCCCTTTTCTCTTTCTCTTTTTCCTTCTCTCTTTCTCTCTCTCTCTATTTCCTCTCTCAGGCTCACCCCATTGACTTCATGCACCGCTCTGTTCGGACTTGCTTGGGCAGGTGCTTCCGGTGCAAGGGGCTCAATAGGGTGGACCTGCAGGGCCTTGCTCCGAACGCTGCAGTGGTGGCAGGATGTTTGAAAAGGTAGCATTGGGAAAAGCATTTCCCAATGCTGCCTTCAGGGCAATGCCCCACCGCTCTGGAAATGGCGGCGGCGGGATGTTTGAAAAGGAGAGTGGCTTTGCTCTCCTTTCCTTACTCTGCCTTCGGGGCAACGCCCCGCCGCCCCAAACATGGCGGTGGTAGGATGCTTGAAAAGGAGAGCAAAGCCATCTGGCTTTGCTCTCCTTTCCCAACGCTGCCTTCGGGGCGCTGCCCCACCACCCCGAACACAGTGGCGGTGGGATGTTTGAACAGGAGAGCAAAGCCACTCTGGCTTTGCTCTCCTTTCCCAACGCTGCCTTCAGGGTGGAGCTCCTTGCACCAGAGCGTGCAAGTCAATGGGATGATCCTGCGGGGCCTTGCCTCGAACGCAAGTGGTGGCAGGATTTTTTCTTACCCCTGAATTATGCCCTGCCGCTCACCTCCAACACCCCCTGCTGCCTCTTAGCACTCCCCTGCCAGCCCCCTTGCCTCTCAGCACCCCCTTAAGGCATCCCACTGCCCCCCAGGGGTGGTACCGCCCACTTTGAGAACCACTGCTCTAAAGACACCTAGGAGATTATCACCCAAACAAGTCTGCTGGGCCCAATATTTCAAGCGATTCAATTTCAACATTAAATATATCCCCAGAGGGAAAAACGTACTGGTGGATGCTCTGTCCAGAAAACCTCAGTTTGACAGCCACCGAGAGGAAATAGTACAAGCCTTAATTTCAGACACTCAATCAGCAGGCCAAGTGACCACTCAAGCCCAAGCCAACCTCAACCGCAAATGCCTGGAAGATGAACTGACTGTGGAATTGAAAATGGCCCTATTGACCGATCCTTGGTTCCTGGACCATCAAACTGAGTTGACAATGAATGATGGACTAGCTTGGAAAGGGACTAACCTTTATGTACCCACAACCCTAAGACTACTGGTACTAAAGCGTAGCCACGACTCCCGGCTGGGAGGCCACTTTGGATTCCTAAAAACCCTACATTGGCCCCATCAAATCTGCATGTACCAGTTCTAGAATGCTTGTCGTCTACCTTGTGCTACTCTTGCTTACAGGAAATAATGATTTACATACTGCACAGTCCAAGTATGCCTTAACACCCTTTTAAATTAAAACCTTCTGCAAACTTGCATTTTTTTGCAAAACTCTGAACCTGGCATGCTCAAGCTTTCTGTGTAAGAGATGAACATATAAATCATGTTGTGCCACATTTCCAAATGTTTGGGCACATTGAACCTTTTGTCCCTGAAAAACATAATTGTTTTAATTGATTATCCTGTTTTATGTCCTGTCCTTCCATTCCTTTTTAACGAGACACTTCCCATTTACAACTGTGGTCTCAAACCCTTTTTGGTCTAGACTAGAAACACACAGTAAATTATGCTCCATTTCAGGCATATATAATATGTTGCTAAACTTTTCCTTCAGACATAGAATCACCACACTGCCTTTTCCTGTGACTTTAGCTTTCTGACCATTTGCAAGGCCACTGCATCACCTGCAGCTGGATCCATTCTGAAAAAATAATTTAGAATTATTAACAATTCTTTGACTATCCCTACTGTCTATTAACCATTTGTCTCTGCTATTACAATAGCTAACTTTTGCAACAGCAGCCTGTCCATCTGTTGTCTTTATTCCTTGCAAACAATCTTTCTTTTAAATGAGTCTCCACAAATGAAACACCTCAGGTGTTGCTGTCCTGTTTCTTGCTTTTTAGAAAAACTTTGCTGGGCTCTCTGGTCTTTGCAGACATTTTGTCTGTTGTTTTTGAATGTGCAGACACCTTGTTGGTTGCTTTTTTCTCTCTACTCCTTGGATCCCCACCTCAGGAATTGCTCCTCATGGCCTTTTCTAAAATGATGCTTGTTTTCTTCAGAAAGCAAACAGGCTTTAAGAGCTTCCATTCATAAGTTCTGTTCTGGTTTACACTCAAAAACAGCTGAAACAATGCCCCACATTTTATCAACACCAAGAGCACCCTCTGAGATTCAGGAAACTTCATTCCATGCTGTTCCAACTCAATGAATAAAGTCTGCATGTTCATCAAATGTTGCTCCAAACTCGCTTGTGGCTGCAGCCGAGCTCTGTACAATTGTCTTGATAATAGCACAATATTGCATGCTGATGCATTCACATGCACACTTCTCAATTTCAGCCAAACTTCATTTGCAGTCTTTAAATCATTCAAAAATTGTTCATCTTCTAAAGTTAAGATTATGCCAGTGCCTTATCATACTGCATTTGATCTGCTTCTGCTAATGGTGCCTGGGGTGCATTAATAACAATATCCCAGAACTCCTTAGCCTTCAGGAAACATTCCATTTTTGCAGCCCAAATAATATAATTCTTCTGTCCCAAATGAGGCAGAGACCTCTCCTCAGAATCAGCAGCCATTCTGCAATCTTCCCCTTCCTTGTTCTCTTTTTAGTAACACAGGCAGTCCTTCAACTTAATTACAGTTCAGTCTTATTGTGTGTTCTGGGCCCATAACCAGTTACAGTTTGTAGCAATCCAACCAGCACACAAGTAAATAATTCAGCAGGATTCATTTATATAACGAACTTCTTTATATACAATACTATACAGCAGAAGCCAGAACAGAACAGAACAGAACTCAGAATCCAGTAGTACAGAATCATTAATCGCAGAAGCAATATAAACACAGAAGTAAGATAATACAGAGGCACTCATATATATACAGTTCAGTGAACCTAAGCCACACCCAGGTTCTGAGCTATCTGGGTCACCAAACAAATTCCCATTGGATGACCTGTTACCATGTCTATTCCAATTTATGAGCCTTATACACTGACACACGCACCCCATTTTCAGCCCTTCTGATCCCCATCGCCTGGAACATGCCAAAAATGGGGTACACGGAGGCCAAAAATGAGACGTGGAGGCAGAAAATGGAGCGCATGGAGGCGGCAATAGGTGATGACGATTCCTGCAGCCTAAAACAGCAGATAGTCGGGAGGTAGATCCAACCAACAATCAGTTGCTTCTGCTAAATCAGGCTGTGCTAAAGCTGACCAGGCTGTTTGCTGTTTGCTGCAAGGAGGCAAACTGCTGGGAGGCAGAGGCAGATTTTTTTCTTGTTTCCTCCTCAAAAACTAGGTGCATCTTATACTTTGGGGTGTCTTATAGTCTGAAAATATGGTATTTATTTTTACAAGGGTAATTTCTATAAAAGTCCATACAGAGAACCATAAATATTTCTAATCTCTTTTGCATTCACCCCAGTTCTTGACAAACACATTACATTCAATAATTTATTTCCATATTGATCTTTATTCTAGGAGCAAACAGTCTATCAAATACAAAACTATAAAGTCCTTCATCACATATGCACAGAACTACACTTGACATATAAAAAATAAAATGGAAAATACGTTAATAGCTCTATGGTGCATTGGCCTTAAATACTGCAAAGTTGCCTCGGTCGAGTCCCAAATTAGCTGCTGAGAACACTGTCCTGAGAACTGGAATGAAGCTCAGAAAGGCAGGGATTTGAGTTGCCCTAGTGGGACAAGTCTCAGACTGTGGCCAAGGAAGCAGGTTCTATTACTTTTAAAAATTCTCACAGATGAAAATAATAGCTGTAGAAAGGCTGTCAATAGGATTAAATTCTCTGGCTGGCTATTCAACATGCTTTGGATCAGTTTTTTTGATGTATTGTCTGGCATTTCAAGGCACCACAAGCTGTAGTAGAATGCACATTTTCTTGAATTGAGCTTGATATCTTTCTGAGTAAATGCATGGTAAAATACCACTAACAGTGAGTTTACAGTGATGACATTAACAACCAAATATCATGATTTGCTCAACATCTACTTTCACTTGTTCTTGTTGTTTCACTTGTTCTTTGTTCTCCTATTTTGCATTCAAAATTGCTTTGAAAATCCTGGTCTGGATTTTCAATCTGAATTCATTTTAAAATACAAATTCAAGCCTTCTCCTGTTCTAAGCACTATAATAAACATAAGCATAGGCATAAAGGAGGGTTTTCGATAAAATGGCATAAAATTGATTTTTAAGATACAGCTAATACTTTCACTTCCAGTGGTTTAAAAGTTCCTTCGCTGCTATGCATACATGGCATTTGTAACTATATTTTATCCATTAGAGTTCATAGCAACATACAAAACAGAAACATAATCAACACAATTAAGAATATCAGATTAACAGAGTTGGAAGGACCTTGTAGATCAGTGGTGGCAAACCTATGGAACATGTGCAACAGGTGGCATGCAAAGCCCTCTCTCTGGGCACGCAGGCCATCACGCCAGCTCTACTGCACAGATATGTATTCCTCCCGCTGGCCAGCTGGCCTTCGGGTCTCTGCCACATATGCGCTGGGGTAGGACACATGTGCAGGCGCAGGGCACATGTGCAGGGGTGCGCACACATACATGGGATGCGCATATGCATGCATAAGGGCACGCATGCACAGGGGCAGGGCACATATGCAAGGGTGCTCACCTTGCATTTTGGGTATGTGAGCATGCATATGCATGCTGCTTTGGGCTGTCACTGCATGTTTTGATTACAGATTAACAGAGTTGGAAGGGACCTTGTAGTTCTTCTAGTCCAACACACACACACATACACATACCCCGCCCAAGCAGGAAATCCTACACCATTTCTGACAGATGGCAGTCCAGTCTCTTCTAGAAAGCTTCCAGTTATGAAGCTCCCATAACTTCTGAAAGCAAGCTGTTCCATTGGTGATTGCTTTCACTGTCAGAAAATTTCTCCTTATTTCCAGGTTGAATCTCTCCTTGTTCAATTTCCATCCATTATTCCTTGTCTGGCTTTCAGGTGCTTTGGAAAATAGGTTGACCCACTCCTCTCTGTGGCAGCTTCTCAATTATTGGAACAGTACTATCATGTCTTCCCTGGTCCTTCTCTTCACTAGACTAGCCATGCCCAGTACCTGCAACTGTTCATCATATGTTTTAGCCTCCAGTCCCCTAACACCTTGGTTGCTCTTCGCTGCACTCTTTCTAGAATCTCAACGTCTTTTTTTAAAGTGTGGTGATGCAGTACTCTAGGTGTGGTCTTACTAAGGCTTTATAGAGTGGTATTAGTATCTCACTTGATCTTGATTGTATCCCTCTGTTAATGCAACTAAGGGTTGCATTGGCTTTTTTGGCTACCACCACACACTGTTGGCTCATATGTAATTGGTTGTCCACTAAGACTCCAAGATCCATCTCACAGTTACTGCTATTATTACTGGTTTCACCCAGTCTGTATGTGTATTTTGTTTTTTCTTGCCTAAGTGTAGGACTTCACTTTTCTCTACACTGAATTTCATTTTGTTAGATAGGACCAGTGGTGGGATTCAAATAATTTAACAACAGGTTCTCTGCCCTAATGACTGGGTGGGCATGGCTTGGGTGGGCATGTGACTGGCTGAGCATGGCCAACTTGATTGGTCTCACCCTTAGGAAATTTCTCCTTAGTCCAACTCACAATAAAATAGTACAATAAAATAGCACTGTTCAATATTTAGAATAGAACAGTTGTAAGGGACCTTGGAGGTCTTCTAGTCCAATCCACTGCTTAGAAAGGAAACCCTACACCATTTCAGACAAATGGTTATCAATCTCTTCTTTAAAACTTCCTGTCAGGCTACAGAACTTTTTCCCATTCAATCAATAAGAATGAACTTCTGAGAACCAAACGTATCAAAAGGAATCCTTTATTGAGATGAGACAATTCATGTAAGAGTTCAAAGCAGCATCTAAGGTCGCTCAGGCATACAGGGATAGATAAGGGAGTTTAGAACCCCTCCTCTTATCTCGATCTGTATTTAGTGAAAGAAAAGCCAGTATGTTAATTCCCCCCACCCCTTCTGTAGAAACGATCTTTTTCACAGTTTCCAGGGCATACCTAATTTCCCCCCACCCCCTTTTCAGAACAAACTTTTCCAGAGGTTCCCAGGACACATCTCACTGTGGAATTTTTATGGTCTTCTCATCTCCTGGCTGTGCCTCTCAGAGGTGATAGGTTCCGGCCATCTTCGTTTCCCCCCTCCATTGTATCATGTGTAGGTTATACAAATTTGATATAAGATTAAATATATTCAGGTTACATCAAAAAAGGATTTCTTTATCAGTCTCCCCCCCTTTTCTTCTTCTTCCACTGAAGAAATGACAGATACACGGATCTGACACTTCCAGCATTGGAGCATTTACAACTTCTCGAGGAAGTTGTTCCACTTCTGTAAGGAAATTTGAAGGGCTCTTACCAAAATGAGAGAGTCAATCTATTTTCCAAAGCACCAAAAGGCACAACAAGAAACAATGGAGAGAAACAACCTAAGGCTAAGGAGAAATTTTCTTAAGGGTGAGACCAATCCAGAGGCGCTTTTCAGCAGGTTTTGACCAATTCTGGAGAACCAGTAGTGGAATTTTTGAGTAATTCAGAGAACTGGCAAATACTACCTCTGACCGGAGATTTTACAGTAGCCTTCCCCTGCCACACCCACCAAGCCATGCCCACAGCACCAGTAGTAAAAAAATTTGAATCCCACCATTGGACCAATCAACCAGTGGAATAGCTTGTCTTCAGAATTTGTGGGTGCTCCATCACTAGAGGCTTTCAAAAAGAGTGAGGGAAGTTCACACCAAAAGGACAGTGCCAGGAACCACTAAAACAATGCAGAAAACTTAAAACAGCCATGCCCCTTTTTTAAAAAGTCAACCCCAAAGCAAATGCAGCAGCTGAGAGGGAAACTAAGAGCAGCCACTCATGCTAACTGAAAGTCAGGGCGTGCTGTCAAATGTCATTAACCCTTCTAACTCTATTATTCTATGTCCACTATGTTCTAAATTGAGTGCTTCACAGCAGAAGCAATACAGCTGGCTGGATCACACATGTATTAAATTCACAGCCTGTCTGATCAAGCTGCATCTTTTCCCCCAGGAAGAAACAAGAAGTAGCCAACACTGCAGCAGCTATAAAATGCCTTGGGGAACTCCAAGTTGCAACTGTTAAGTGGTTCTTGGCTTTCTGTCCAGAGCTATTAACTGAAGGGAGAGAGAGAGAGAGAGAGAGAGAAAATCCTCTCTTGCACTTTATTTTTAGCCAGTTCTCTGAACTGCATAAGCTATTAACTAATGGTTTGGGTGAACTGGTGAAAACTTGCTGAATCCCGCCTGTGCATAGGACCCAGTGTTCAAGTCTGTCAAGATCCACCTGGATCTTGAGCCTATCTTCTAGGGCCATGATGGCGAACCTTTTCCACATTTTGTGCCAAAAGTGCACTCGCATGCGCGTGCTCGTGTGTCTGCACCCATGATGCAATGCGCATGTGACTCCCCCACCCTCTGTGTATGTGTGCACGACCCCCGCACACCATACACCTCTGTGCATGCACATGCAACCCTCCGCACGCCGCATGCCTTTGTGTATGCGCACGTGTCTCCTACATGCACATTTTCCCCTGCGCATGTATGGCAGATCAGCTGGCTGGCGGGGAGAGCGTGCGCATGCACAGTGGAGCTCTTCCAGGTGACCTGTCACATGCCGGCAGGTTTGCCATCACGGTTCTAGGGTGTTGGCTATTTCTCCCAGCTTAGTATCATCTGCAACTTTGGTAAGTTCCCCTTCTATTTCCTTATCTAAGATGTTTATGAAGATATTGAAGAGTCCTGGGCCTAAGACAGAACCTTGTGGCACTCCATATAGATGTAGTACCATTAAGGATTACTCATTGATTATGGTTTGTCAGTCAGTTATAAATCCATCTGATGGTGATGCTATCTATCCCACTTTTTTCTAACTTACCAAGAAGTAGGTTGTGGTCTAATTTGTCAAATGCCTTGCTGAAGTCTAAGTATATTATGTCCATAGTATTTCACTGGTCAATTTAATCACTGTGCTGAAGAATGAAATAAGATTGGTTTGGCATGATCTGTTTTTAACAAATCCATGCTGACTTCTAATTATTACTTTACATATTTCTAGATTTTGGCAAATCAGTTTTTTTTTTTAAATTATCTTTTCCAGGATCTTCCCAGGTATTGATGTTAAGCTGATTGGTCTGTAGTTTCCTAGATCTGTTTTTTTTTCCTTTTTTTTTGAAGATGGGAATCACATCAGTTCTTTTCCAGTCCTCTGGTAATTCCCTGGTGCTCCAGGATTTTTTGGAAGATGTGGTACAGTGGTTCTGAGATGACATCTGCTAGCTTCTTTAGATCTGTCAGGTCCTAGTGATTTGTATTTAGAAAGATCAGACAGGTGTTCTTTTACCATTTTTTTTGTTTATTTTAACTTTTATTTATAATCTGTTTTTTACAATTATGTTTTTGATAGGTTGGACTATAGTTTCTTTTTGTGTGAAGACCAATACAAAGAATGAATTGAGCAGCTCTGCTTTCTCTCTGTTGCCTCTTACTTCCTTTTTTTTCTTTTATATTGATCCATATGTATTCTAGGTGGTTTTCGTCTATGGTTTTGTGCATTTCTCTAGCAATGTAGTGGTCCTTTACATACAGTGTAACTCCACCTCCTCTTATATGGGGTCCAGTTTTTTTAACAGTTTGTATCCTTCTATCAGTATGTTCCAGTCATGGGTTTCATCCCACCAAATTTCTGTAATTCCAACTATATCATATATACTTTCATGTATTAATACTTCAGGTTCACTCTGTTCCCCAAACTTTGTGCATTTGTATATAGGCACTTGAGGTCTTTTTGTCTGACTCTGGGTATGTTTCCTATGTCTCCTATTTGGCAGTTGAGTTTGTCTTCCTTCCCATCCCTTCTTACCTATTATTGACTTGTTTTCTAGGGTTTTTTGCTTTAAGTCCTGGAGATTGGCCACCCTCCCCCCTCAATTTTAGCTTAAAGCCCTCCTGATAAGTTGAACCAGTTGTTTTCTGAAAACATTCTTCCCAGTCTTTGTGAGGTGCAGCCCATGCCCTGCCACAAGCCCATCATGGAGGTAGTGCAGACCATGGTCCAGGAATCCAAAGATTTTCTGTTGACACCAATCCTTTAGCCCAGTGGTCATCAACCAGTGGGCCAGGGACCATTGGTGGTCCATGAGAAAATTGTGGTGGTTCGCAGAGAAATGTCACCCCCATAGCACCCTCCAAAGCAATTAATCCAAAAGCAATTAAGCAGGCCACTAGGCTGCTTCTTTCAGCTTCTTCCTTCTGCTTTTGGCTGCACGCAAGGAAAGCAGCAAGTCTTTCTTTCTCTCCCCCAAACTCCACCAGAAATGAGTCTTTGGGACACTGAAAGGCATCCTGATCCAAGAGGCTGGACTGGCAAAGCCTCATTTCTGGCGAAGTTTGGGGGAGGGAAAGAAAGACTTCTGCTGCTTCTGCTGCTTTCCTTGCATGAAGCCAAAAGTCTCTCCCCCTCCCCCATGAGAACAGAGCTGGAGATGGTAAAGAATGATCTATCGGTAGGAAAACAGGGAATTTTCCTGCAGACTTTTTTTGGGATTTTCCAAGGGTCCCTGCAGACAGAGACTCTGGGAAAATCCCCAAAAAAGTCTGCAAGAAAAAATCTCGCCCTGAGAACGGAGCTGCAAAGCAGGTTAGGAATGTGGCTGCCTTGGAGGAGGTGTATGTGTGTGAGGGACTTCTCTGTGTGTGTGTGTGTGTGTGTGTGTGTGTGTGAGTGAGAGAGAGAGAGAGAAAGAGAGAGAGAGAGAAAGAGAGAGAGACAGAACATCACCACCAGCCCTAAGAGTTTAGATCGGATCTCTCTCTCTCTCCCTCCCTCCCTCCCTCTCTCTCTCTCCTATCAACCAGTCAAAATTCATATGAGTGGTCCATGGGATTTAAAATTATGAGTTTGGTGGTCATGTGACTGGGTGAGTTATGTCACTCATTACACCCAGCTCCACCTCCTGGTCACTTGCCTCAAATGCAGAGGTAGGATTTAGCCGGTTGGGGCTAATCCCACCACTGGATGGCCCCACCCCTGCCCGTTTTTGGGGCATTGTTTGGCTGTTTTCAGGCCATTTTGGGGGGCATTTTCAGGCTGTTTTTGCCCTGAAAAATGGGCCAAAAATAGCCAAAAAACAAGTGGGGGCAGGGCCAACCAGTGGTGGGATTTGCCGGTTCACCAAACTGTGCAGAATCTTAACTACCATTTCGCCTGAACCGGTCCAAACTGGCAGCAGCCCAACTCTGGTTTTATTATTTTGGTTAGGTTCTCAGCCACATCTTTGATTTTTGCTCCAGGGAAACAGCATACTTCCCTAGTTTGTATGTCTGGTCTGCAAATGGCTGGTTTTGT
Source organism: Bungarus multicinctus (assembly GCA_023653725.1). Lineage (NCBI taxonomy): Eukaryota > Metazoa > Chordata > Lepidosauria > Squamata > Elapidae > Bungarus > Bungarus multicinctus. The sequence continues at coordinate 63,690,947 of CM042850.1, forward strand.
TCCTATCACCAACACTCACCTTCTTTTTTTAGGGGGTGCAGTCTTAGGGGTGCTTTTTTGTTTATCTCAGGTGAGTTTGTTGATGTGACTTTTAAAGAGATATTTCTAGGTGTTTGCATGTTTTCTTTGAGGGGGAGGTTGTGGGTCTGAGTATTTTCAACTAAGGGGAGAGGTCGCTTGCTCAGTTTTAATGGGACTGCTTCTGATTGGGTTAGTTTGGGTAGCAGGGGTTTGTTAGATGTGTGCTGCTTTTTTCTTTGATTATTGTGTTTCCTTCTATGGGTGTCATATCTCTATTTGTCTTCATACCCGTAGGAGGGTTTATCAGAAGGCTCAAATCCTCTGGGAGTTATTCGTTCATTATTTGGTTTGTTTTGGGCGTAGATTTCTTGCATAGATTGGAGTTTGGCTAGAGCTGCCTCTAGATCTTTTTTCTCTAATAGTTCACATAGTTTTACATTTAATATATGCATAATTTGGGTGTTCTTTGAGCATAAGTACATACATGGAACATATATTGCATATCACAATAGTATCAGTCACCTGTTCCATGAGTTTGGTTTTTTCCTGGTTTTTTTAAGGGTAAAAAGTTTTGTTTCTTTTTTAATTCTTTTTTCTGCCTTTTTGTGCTTGTTTTTCTACCTTGTTATTTATTTAACTTGATTATTATTATGTTGGTTTTATTTATCCCTTTCTTCCCTATATTTTTAAATTGTTTGAGCTCTTATTATTTAAGATTTGCCTTATTTATTTGATTGATCTTTATTAATCGTATTCTTCCTTGATTTCTAATTTTCCACTATTGTCCTGTCTATTTATTTATCTTTTAATTTTTGTCGTGTATTTATTTTTATTTTCTACCTGGGTCTTTTCTCCTGCCTATTGGAACCTCAGGCTTAAATTTGTTGCCTTCAATAAAGAAATATCAATAAAGAGAGGACTATAAATAAAATCTTTATGTTGTATTCTGGACTTTGTTTACAACATGTAACAGCTTTGAAAGAAAATTTAACAGGGCATTATCAAATTCCTGAATTTAGTATATCAGCAATTTTTCCACATTGAGTTCTGGATTCTGAAAAAAAAAACTGTTACAATTTTGAGAGTCAGATGAAATTATACCATTTGGTACATAGATAAACTTGATAATAGGTAAAAAACAGAATAATAGAACAACAGAGATGAAAGGAACCTTGGAATTCTTCTACTTCAACCCCCTACTCAAGCCCTATACCATTTCAGACAAATGGTTGCCCCTTCTCTTTTTAAAAACCTCCAATGATGGAACACCAACAACTTCTGGAGGCAAGACAATCCATTGGTTAAATTCTTCAGGAAATTTCTTCTTAGTTTTTGATTGGTTTTCTCCTTGCTTAGTTTCTATCCACTGCTTCTTATCTTGCCTTTAAATCAGAGGCGGTATTCAGCAGGTTCTGATCAGTTCTGGAGAACTGGTAGCAGAAATTTTGAGTAGTTTGGAGAACAGCAAATTCCACCTCTGACTGGAAATTTTACAGTATCCTTCCCCTGCCCAGCCCACCAAGCCCCGCCCACAGATCTGGTAGTAAAAAAATTTGAATCCCACCACTGCTTTAAGTACTTTGGAGAACAGATTGACTCCCCTCTTCTTTGTGGCAATCCTTCAAATATTGGAACACTGCTATTATGTCATCACAGTTCTTCTTTTCATGAGACTAGACATACCCAATTCCTGCAATTGTTCTTCATAAGTTTTAGCCTCCAACCTCAAATCATCTTTGTTGCTCTTCTCTACACTCTTTGTAGAGTCTCAACCTCTCTTTTATATTTTGGCAACCAAAACTGTATGCAGTATTTCTTATCAAGGCATTATAAAGCTGTACTAACACTTCATGTGATGTTAATTTTACCCCTCTGTTAATGCAGCCAAGGACTGCATTGACTTTTTTTGGCAGCTACAGCACACTGCTGGCTAAGTTTTGATCCTTTGCTCTGTGAATTACATAATTTCAATAGTCACAATCTGTAACTAAGAGTGGTTGGCATTTCTTTATCTACACACTTTCTGCATAACCAAACCAAAGTTGTAACAACTTGCTAGGAAAACATGCTTTCTATCTTAATAAGCACAAGAGCTTTGAAAGGAGATACCCATTGCATACGATAAACCTACAAATATTGCCTAAGATATAATGTTGACACATTCCATTTACTATATCTGTTTTATGAGCAAAAGAAGATCTGAAGTGCTATTCTTTGCAGAGCCTTGTGAGATTCAGATATCCACTCTATGCATTAGAAGACACACTCTGCTGAGTGCTTCCATTTTGGGATTCATTTGCCTTGTAACTAGCCGGGGCATCATTTTCAATATTCTCTGGAGATTTTAATTTCTCCTTTTCTACAGAGTTGCTAGATGTCAGAGGTTTGCAGACATAACAAAAAAACTTGAAGCATATTACCAATCCTTCATAAATATTGGAAGAAAAAAGCTTCTTGCATGGATGGCAGAACTGGTAGAACACAAGCATAAAAAGGACAGCTATGCAATAGCCAATCAGCAGTTGCAAGAACAGCACTGGAGCACATAAATATGTATAGACATCTGTTTTGTATGTGCACCACATTAGTAAGAGAAAAGCATTCTCAAAGAATCTCAGCAAATAGTACAAAGCCAGTCTACCCCAGTTTGGGGATTTGTCAATTAAATCAGAATCATTCAGCTTCAGCTGCGCCGCTGACCAGCAAAACATATTGATGCCGGCATACAGAAAAGTGAGGAGACATAAGACAATGGTGGTGCCTACATTGCTCAAGGGTTTTTCTATGTTTTCTGGCAGAGTACACTTGCTTTTCCAGAACTGAATCCAAGGATAAAAGAAAAAAGCAAAAAAATTCACCAGCACCACAGGCAGGATCCAAATCTGAAGAACTGAACTGAAGAGGACAAGGACTATCACCCTTGTTGCAATCTCAAAGCTCCTCCAGAGGAAAATGCAAAGGTAGGCAGCAGGTTTCACACTGATGTCATAATCATCATACTTGATCTTAATGGCCAGAATATTGCATCGCAGTGCTCCATACACAATTGACAGGAGAGAAAGAACCATGAAGATACCTTGGAAAAATAAATATGACAAACAATAGTTTTTTTTTTTAAAAAAAAAGCACTGCCCAAACTGCAGGAATAAGACTATATTTGGAAATTAAAAACCATACAGAGCACTAAAATATTATTTTTCTTAAGCAAAGCACTTTTCCAGTCTTCTTTTTACTTATTTCTAGAGCTGGGAAATATTTTTCCAGAAAAGCTGTAAAAATAAGCACAAAAATGTATGTGAAATAATATTAGCAATCCTACACTATTTTTCTGAATGACTGGCTAATGCATTTTACAAAACCACAACTTCCTTAATTATCAATGTATTTATTATCTGAACAGAAAGGATATAGTAGACTATTGCTTATAAGCTGCAATGATCGGCTGTACAGTGTTCCCTGAGTTACAACAGTGATAAAAAAGGAACTTCATGACCAATCCTCACTGTTACAATTCCCAGGTCTTTAAAATAAGCTGGGTAAGATCATAAGGACAGTCGCAGTTTCATTTAGCAACCACTTTGCTTAACAACTGAGTTCCTGGTTCTAATTGTGGTTGTTAAGTAAAAACAATCTGTACCATTGTGCTAAGCCAAATAAAACACACTGCTTTATGACATAAACCCAATTATTATTTACACAAAGGGAGGTTGAAAAGATCAGTCAAGTACTTCACATTTTAGCTCTTTAGGGCTTGAGAAAACATCATACTCACACCTCAGCAATCCAAACCTCTTTACAAAAACCCATGGATTTGAGCTTCAGATCTCAAAGTTGTTCTGTCACTTAATTGTGAAGTCTTTCCCCCATCAGTCAGCTGTTATTCAGGCTCCTCTTCTTAATAGAAACATGGTTAACATCTACCAGCAGTGGGATTGAATATGTCTGCAGGGTAAAATGGCTGCTTATTCCAACTGCCCATCAACTGTTATTTAGGCTCTTTTTGAAGATGGATTTAGTATTGCTTTCCAAGAGCATTGTATAGTATTTGAAAATATTCATAGAACAGCTGGCTGGTAGGAGGATTATTCAAGGGTCCTTTACACACAGGCTTTTTTGGAGCTGTTATAAAACAGAACATAGAATAACAAAATTGGAAGGGACTTTGGAGGTCTTCTAGTCCATCCCCCTCCTCGAGCAGGGGACCCATTTTACCATACCATTTTAGACCAATGGCTGTCCACTCTCTTCTATATATTCTGTTATATCCATATAGCTATTATTCAGATATATCACTATATTATAAGATTACCCATCTTAGCACAGGGTAACTCTAAATAATCAGCAGTTCAATTGGGTGGACCTCCTGCCTTTTGCGGAGCTTGCATACAATAATGCTGTTCATAGTAGCATGGGACTAACCCCCTTCAAGGTAATGAGTGGCATGGACTTCGTCCCAATGCCTGAGTATTCAAGGGACCCTCCCCTCCTCAGTCAGCCTGATTGATTGGATGTCAACGCTGAAAGCAACTTGGGAGAATATCAAAAAAGCACTGGCGAAAGCGGCATAGACCTATAAGAGACAGGCAGACAAACACCGAGCACCACAACAATCATTCCAGTTGGTGGAAAAGGTCTATCTTTCCACCAAATATCTGAGGTTAAGACTCCCTAGCAAGAAATTGGGGTCAAAGTTCATGGGACCATTCCCCATAGTAAAGATCATCAACCCAGTCATGGTGAAATTGAAGTTGCCCCAATTGTTAGGGAAAATATACCTGGTACTCCATAGTAGCCTATTAAAACCTGTGGTCAGATCAGTGCCGATGCCCCTACCTTATAAGCCCCCAGACCCTGCGGTCATAGGAAGCCAAACCCATTTTGAGGTGCAGCAAATCCTCGATTCGAGGTGGCGCAGGAGATAACTCCAATATTTAATCAAGTGGCTACCTCTTATTAGAGGCATCATAGGTAAAGAGTAGGAACGTCCAAGCTGACTGCCTGGTAGCAAGGTTCCATGCAAAAAATCCAATCAAGCCTGGGGGGAGGGTGTTTCGTGAGCATAAGTTTCTATAACTGCAATCAATTTATTTTGTGTGTGTGTGTGTTGTACAGGTCACCTTCAAGAAGTGAGGGGAGCCAAATGTCAACTCATAAAACATTTTCTATACACGTTTTATAGTTGTCAACAGAAAGAAGGGGGGAGTTTCAAAGAGCAGGCAGCAGTGTGGAATCGAAAGTACATTTCATTCATATTTTCTTCAGAGACTGATTAGATGACTGAAGCGTCTGCTGTGCAAACATTTAATTGGGGAGCATGATTGATGACTCTTGGCTATGGACGTGTCTTGTTGGAGAATATGAATTACACCAGATGGGTGTGGGAAAAAGCAGGGTTAATGGTGACAGTGAATTACGTGTCTCAGACTCGGCTATGCCCAGGTCATGTCGACATGTTGACTTCCAATAAATCCTTTGAAGTTTTGGGGGTCTGGCTCGAGACTCATGATTTAATTGGGGTAACTGCCAGAATCCTGACGTGATTTATTTGGCTTCAGTTTAGTGAATTCTGTGAATACAGACATTATAAAGAACAGTTTATTATTTATTGTGTGAAATAACCAAATGTTTTTTTTCAGTAAACCATGTTTAAGCAAATGATGACTTGATGCAAATATAGGCAATGTAGTCCCTACGGATCATACTATTGCAAATCTCTTTGTTGGAGGTACCTTTGATTGGTACAATGCTCTCAGTTGGTAATCTCAGGTTAAAAAAATTACTTTGAAAAGAATTTAAAATTGTAGCTTAATCTAATATCTGAGATTGCAGCCAACTTCTTTTAATCATTTTTCTGAACCTTTCTAAAAAGAGAGAAGGTTTAGACATTATAATTCCCTTTTTAAAGCATTTACTGAAACATAAATAGAGAAAAGAAAACACAGTTGTACGTACTTCTAGCTGCTGTGATCTCTTGTTGAAGAATACAGATGTAAAACTGAAGTGTTAGCTGAGGTGCAGATCCTAGGAAAGCTTGAATCACTGATGCTCGACTAAATGCAGATCTGTGTGTAAACAGCTTCCCCTCTGCCTGGCCTACTTCCTTCTCAACTTCTTCTGAATGTCCATCTTTTGGCATCTGCCTCTTCTTAGTAATACTGACATAAGGCTCTTCCACTCTACCTGCATGAAAGTAAATGTAAAAAACTTCCACGCACCTGGAAGAAACAAACCAGAGAAACCATTATAGTGATCTATTTCTATCACATATTTAAAAAGTCTAATAGATTGTATATACATTTATATCCCCACTGTCACTCCCTAAAACAATCTGTAAACACACCAATCAGCTAACTCACACTTAAAACTATGGATTAAACTATTAAAACTATGGATTATATAACAGAGAAAAATAACAGTACTAAGTATTTTATATGAAGATTCAGAATATTCTAAACATCTCCATGAAATCAGATTATTTAGAGAAAAGCTTCTCTATTTGGTTACATGCTAATATGATCCACATTTAGCATTATTGATTTTACATAGCCCAACACCTATCTTGAGAAGCACTTTGGTGTACTGGTTAAGGTACCAGGCTAGAAACAAGGAGACGGTTAGTTCTAGTCTTGCCTTTGGCAGAAAGCCAGCTGGATAATCTTTGGTCAATCAATCTCTCAAGGTCCTAGAAAGGAGACAATAGGAAACACCTTCTGAAAAATGTTACCAAGAAACTTGTAGGGACTGGTTGAGGCAGTCACCAGGAGTCAACACGAAAAACTTAAACCCATACTACATGTATTTCACTGTGTTCTGTATGGTTTATTTATTAAGTAATTTTATATTGCTGTCCAACTTATTGACAGTGATGCCAGGCAAGTTAAAGGAATAACCTCCTCCTAAACAAAACCCAATAGACCTCCTTGCCCTTGTTGTTTAAAAGTGTTTAAAATGGCATCACTCCTTGAAGAGAAAAATGGAACTTAAAAAGCAGAAAGAAGATGCACAAGAGGGAAGAAGATCTTTTGGCTTCATATTTCAAATTTAGAAATGGAGATTTTGAACTATGAGAAACAACAAGAAATGCTTGCAGAACAAGAAGGGCAGGACAAAGAAGAAGCTATCTTTAATGATCAAGTAATTATATGTGGAGTTAAAAAGGAAAAGGGGAAAAAGGGAGTGAAAAACCTAAGATCTGAAAAAACAACCAAAAAAAAAAAAAGAATAGCTTGAAGAGTAATTACTATACTAGGAAGAAGCAGAAGAGAGGATTACAGAAGAGAGAATTAGAATTAGACAGAAAGGGGGTCAAAAAGGCGAGGGAAAAGAAGAGGGGGGAAATGGAAAGGAGAAGAAGTTATAAAGGACAGAAGCAGGATATAGAGAAGCAGGGAAAACGTACAAGGATTCACAGAGATAATGGTTGAAAACTTAATTGAAAGATAGGATTCTGCAAGGGTACATAAGATAGTATTGTTATATTAGAAATAGTAATGGGTATAGAAAATATGAAATATAGGTGGTTAAAGTAATAGATAAAATTGGTACTGTTATGTAATGGAATGTAACTAAATGAAATAAATAAAATAAGAGAATGGAAGTGAGAAAGGATGGGAATATTTTAACTGTTATCAATGGTTTATTAAAATATAATTGAAAAGAAATATGAATATCAGATATTAAGATGAATTTGAATAGAATAACAACTCTATTAATTACTTTACTTCCTTTTCTGTTTAGAATTTATTGATTCTTAAGGGAATGTAGCAAATAGAACTTGGTTGATAAATTATATGAAATGGAATGTTATAATTGTATTTTTTAGAACCTAGTGTGTATTTTTTAGAACCTAGTGTGTATCTAAGGGAATGTACCAAGCAGAATTTTGTTGATAAAGAGTTATATGTTATAAAATAGAGGTTAGAAATTCAATGTTATAATTGTTAAGATATAAATTAAATCTTAAATGAGATTTGAATGGCGAATAATTTAAAGATATAAAGGTGTTACACTCCAGTTAGTAGTTACAGGGGAAATCTTGTTTTATGAGAAAAGAAAATACGAAAGTGTAAATATGACAGACAAAAGTAAGTGATTAGAAAGATACTGAAATTTAGAAAAAAATGAATATGTAAACGAGTTTATGTCTGTATAGAGAAGTGATAACCTGGAATCATGCTGTTCTCAAAAAGATATTTTAATTGTTGTTTTGTGAAAACCCAAATAAAATTTTTACAAAAAAAAGAAAGAAAGAAACGAGGGAGGGAAACAGACCCAGAAAACTACAGACCAATCAGCTTAACATCAATACCTGGGAAGATCCTGGAAAAGATAATAAAAAAACAGATCTGTGAAAAACTAGAAGCAAATTAAGTTATAACTAGTAGCCAGCACAGGTTTGCTAAAAACAGATCATGCCAAACGAATCCTATTTTATTCTTTGATAAAGTCACTAAATTAGCAGACCAGCAAAATGCTGTGGACATAGTATACTTAGATTTCAGTAAGGCATTTGACAAAGTAGACTACAATCTACTTCTTGGTAAGCCAGAAAAATGTGGAATAGACAACTTCATCACCAGATGTATTTGAGCTGGCTGACCAACAGTACTCAATGAGTAACTCCTTAATGGTACTACATCCACATGGAAAGAAGTAAGCAGTGGGTACCACAAGGTTCTGTCTTAGGCCAAGTACTTTATCTTTATAAATGACTTAGATGAGGGAATAGAACTCATCAAATTTGCAGATGATACTAAATTGGCAGGAATATCCAACACCCCAGAAGACAAACTCAGGATCCAAAAAGATCTTGACAAACTTGAACAAAGGGCCCTATCCAAAAAAATGAATTTTAATGTGGAAAAAAGCAAAACTTTACATTTATGAAAAATCAAAGATATAAGTACAGATTAGGCAAGACCTGGCTCAAAAACGGTAACTGTGAGAGGGACCTTGGACTCTTAGTGGATGATCACTTGAATATGAGCCAGCAGTGTGCAGCAGCAGCCAAAAAAGCTAATATAACCCTGGCATAGAATTAAGATCATGTGAAGAATTAGTGCCACTTTGCAAAACCCTAGTAAGATCAAATCTGAAATACTGCAACCAATTTTGGTCACCATACTACAAAAAAGATGTTGAGACTTTGGAAAAAGTTCAGAGAAGAGATGATCAAAGGCCTGGAGACTAAACCATATGAAGAATGGCTGCAGATTTTGGGTCTGGCTAGTCTAAAGAAAAGAAAAATTAGGAGTGACATGATAGCAGTATTTCAGTATTTGAGGGGTTGCTACAAAGAAGAGGATCAAATTATTCTCCAAAGCACCAGAGGGCAGGATAAGAAATAATGGTTGGAAACTGATCAAAGAGAGAAGCAACCTGAAATTAAGGAGAAGCTTCCTAACAGTAAGGACAATTAACCAGTGGAACAGCTTGCATCTGGAAATCATGGGTGCTCCATCACTGGAGGTTTTTAAGAAGAAACTGGATAGTCACTTGTCTGAGATTGTATAGGTTCTCTTGCTTGAACAGGTGGCTGGACTAGAAGACCTCCAAGGTCCCTTCCAGCTCTATTCTATTTATGTTTTATATATGCAGACTATATTTATATGGTACAGACACATTGATGCCACAGGGGCTTAAAATTCTTGTTTCCTTTAAAACAAAAATATCCTGATACACAAATTATAATTTTGAATTTTAATATTTTGCATTGTTGAGTTAAAAGCCCAGGGCTCCTAGCCAATCATACCATTCCATGAAGTGTTGACATGGCAAGTGCCATTCAGGACCAAGCATTTATTGCATACAAGAAACAATGATTAGCTAAAAGTTAAATCATTTTTTCTCTTTATGCATCCCATTGCTAGAGTCTTGAAGTTGCCAACATGGAGAAACACTAATATCGACCTTTAATTCATTCATAGGAAAGATTTATTAACACACCATATCAAGCTGATTTTTAACGATTTTTAAAAAGATTCTCAGACAGCTAAAAGGAAAATAGGCTTTACAGGTGTATAAAAGACCAAGCTGTTTATCTGCTGTAGGTGTCGAATCATCCCGAGTTAAACAGCCAGGACGCCCTAGTCGGTTGTATCCTTCTGTGCAGTTTGTGTGACAGCTTGTTTTCATGGGTTGCTGTCATTAGGATACAAGGGCACCGCATTCATCTTGAAGAGCCCTCAGGAGAAGAGTCTAGCCTTGGCATTCCTCCTCTGGGTAGCAACCGTCTCACCCACCTGACAATAGGTCCTAGCTGCAGGATGTGAAGCAGCAATATCAGCGGCCTGTCCCGGCTGAGGTCGCGGTGGATGAAGACGAGGCAGAACTGGACCAGGATGCAGGGCAAGAGAGCGAAGAGGAGCGTCAGCGACTGCCAAATGCGGTCTCCCGCCGAGCGGTAGGTGCTGCTTAGGTACAAGGCGATCACCGTCTCGGCCACGAAGAGGAACAGCGAGACGAGGACGGAGCCCGGGAATTTCATCGCTCCTTTTTTGTGGCCTTCCCGCCGGCAGGCCAACCGGCGGTTCAGGGGGCTGCAAGGGAAGGCGGATGTCGTGGCGGAGAGACCCGCCGCGGAGGCCTCCTGACGCCCATCTCCGTCTTCTGCAGCGGCGCTTCAATTTCTTGGGCGAAGAGAGGAGCAACTGACGCTTGCAATGCATGGCCGCTAGGAGTCAGGACTGAACGCGCTGCAGCACTCGCCGAGAGCGCCGGGCATCTGAGTCCAGCTTTCTGGGCTCGGGGATGAACAAGAGTCCCTCTGATCAAAGCTCGACTTGTCTGTTAACTCTCGGAGTTTGGGAACAGTGGAATCTCTCTACATTGGAAACAAAGATGCAGGTATCCTGTATTTTGCCACATGGTGGAGTTTGGCTCTACTTAAAAATCAAGCCCCGATATATCCCATGTTAATTTATACATTCAAAGGAAGAGGTGGCTTGAATGGTGAAGCCTTTTGATTTTACCCTGAATGTTACTCCTTCTCAAACAGCAATCACTAATAAAGTCTCGTCCAACCAGATGTTCCATAAATGTCTAAATATCTGTTACGAATTAGGATACCCATTGCATCCCCAGATATCAGGAGGGGAGGATGCTTTTAGAAAGGCTGTGGCATAGATGCTCAATGGACAAAATTCACCCAGTGACAATTGCCCCCAATTTCATGGCAGTAAAAGTACTATGTACTGAGATTGTGTTAAGAAGAAATGGCAATTCCCCTTGACATGAGAAACCAGGGAAATTCTGCTTACTTTCTGCAGAATTGGGTAGCCATGTCTACATGCTATTTACCAGTCCTAGATCCAGCAGAAAAGAGTTGCTGCTGTCAGTCTGAGAAAAGTTGCCTATCCATAGAAAACAAATATTCTTCCTAACATAGAAGGGATCAGGAATGGGTGACAATGGATGCTTAGAATGGTATTCCATTCCAAGAAGAGCTTTCTTTTAGGCTACTTTTGAAGATAGGTTGGAATCTACACATCTTAAAATTGCAAAGGTTGAGAAACGCTGTTAGATGATATCTATGGCAAAAATTACAAAGATGGAAAACACCTCAAAATAAGTAGCTAAATATAACTTTTTAAGTAATTGAAAACCAGTTCAAATCTGTATATAGGATAACATGAATATAGTGGCACAACTAAATAAATAAGTGGAATAACTCTTCACAGTGTGGGATGGGGATGTGAAATATTTCCAGTAGTCACAAGAATGATCAAAAATATGTACAGCTTAGATAGACTAAAATTAAAGAAGACACCATGGGAGTTTGGTAAAAGCAGGCATACAGGCCTCAAGGAAAAAAAGCATATGCATTTTATATAAATAACATCAAATGGTGGAGGAAATTTGTTATTCTAAACCACCATTTTGATTACCATTTTAAAAAGCTTTTTAAAAAGCATCCTATTCTTTTATATACTTCTCTAGTTTACAATACAAAAGTAATGCATTTTGAAATAAAGTGTAGAAACTACTATACTGGCAATATTTTTTAATTTAACATTAAGATACAATTTTACCAGAGAGCATTCATCTTAATTTCAATAATGACAAGAAGTTGATACAGAAATTTTTCCCATTCAATCAATAAGAATGAACTTCTGAGAACCAAACATATCAAAAGGAATCCTTTATTGAGATGAGATAGTTCATGTAGGACTTCAAAGCAGCGTCTGAGGTCCCTCAGGCACACAGTGATAGATAAGGGAGTTTAGAACCCCTCCACTTATCTCAATGTTTATTTAGGGAAACAAAATCCAATATGTTAATTCCCCTCCCAGCCCCTCTGGGAGGGGATCCTTCCCCTTTTGGAAGGTTCTTTCTTAGTACATTTCCCAAGACGTACCTAATTTCCCCCCACCCCATTTTCAGAACGGACTGGTTTTTGGAGATTGCCCAGAGCACTTTACTGTGGAGTTTTATGGTCTTCTCATCTCCTGGCTGTGCCTCTCAGAGGTGTTAGGTTCTGGCCATCTGGCTTCCCTCCCTCCATTGTATCATGTGTGGGTGTGCAAATTCGATATAAGGTTAAATATGGGTTACATCAAGAAAGGATTTCTTTATCAGTTCCCCCCCCCCCCCTTTTTCCTTCTTCCTCTGAAGAAATGACAGATACACGGATGTGACATCCTACCCTCCTTTAAAAAACAGGTCTATCTGGAAAAAAACAAAAATCATGCATTACATGTGCAATTCAGGATGGTTTATCAGGATATTTTAGGTGGAACTTTCGTAGTAATGTTTTTACATGTCATTTGGCTACCCACTCATTTTCTGAAGAGGGAAGGTGTTTCCAAGCTACTAAATATTGTGTGGATCCCTGGTAAGTGCGTGAATCAAGGATATCTTTAATTTCAAAATGTTGTTCCCCATGTATCATGATGGGGGTTGGGGGTGTGGGAAGGGGGGGTCTGAGGTTTGAAGTGATCTCCGGTTTGAGCAAGCTACAGTGAAATACTGGATGAATCTGCCTAAGAGTTTTTGGAAGATGAAGCTCTACCGTCACGGGGTTGATAATTCTGGAGATGGGGAATGGCCCAATGAATTTTGGTCCTAATTTCTTAGAAGGTTGTAATGATTTTAAGAATTTTGTGGACAAATATACACGGTCTCCAATCTTGAAAGGTTTAGGTTCACAGCGTTTTTTGTCTGCTTGAGTTTTGTAAACTGCTCTAGCTTCCCGTAGAGATAATCTTACCACTGGCCACATGGCTTGTAAATTATCCATCCACTCCTTAAGGGAGGGGATTTCAGGTTCTTTGGTGGGTAGTTCCGGCATGGGGTTGAATTCTTGGTCCGTGGCTACCTGGAATAGGGTGAACCCCATGCTACTATGGACTGAGTTATTGTATGCTACCTCTGCAAAAGGAAGGTCAGTCCAATTGTCCTGCTGGTAATTAATAAAGCATCTTAAATATTGTTCTAATACGCTGTTCACTCGTTCTGTGGCTCCGTCAGTATGGGGATGGCTTGATGACGATAATCCCTGGGTGGAGCCTAATAGGTTTAAAAACGCCCGCCAAAATTTGGATGTGAACTGAACATCCCTATCTGAGATAATCCGTTGGGGGGCTCCATGAAGGCGATAAATGTGTATTAGGAACATCTTTGCCAATGACTTGGCAGTTGGGATCTTTTGGCATGGAATAAAGTGAACCTGTTTGGAAAAAAGATCAGTTACAATCCAAATGACAGTATTCCCAGCACTCTTGGGAAGTTCCACTATAAAGTCCATAGAGATCTCTTTCCAGGGAGCAGAAGGGTCTGCTACTGTTTGTAAAAGTCCAGGATATTTTCCTTGTCTTCTCTTTGCAGCAGCACAGATGGGGCAGCTCGCAACGTAGTTTTCAATGTCCTGTTTGAGGGACGGCCACCAAAATTGTCTTTTGATGAGGTGCAGGGTTTTTACAAAACCAAAGTGTCCTGCTATTTTGGAGTCGTGGCAGCGTTTCATGAGTTCCATTCTCTGGCTTGCAGGGACATAAAGCTTGTTTTCTACCCAAGCCAGTCCATCTTTGAGTAAGCACATGTTCTGTTAGCCTGGAACCAATCATCTTTAAGTAGTGCCTCCTTAAATATTGACGTCGTTGTGTCTTCAGTCAGGGATGATTTTTTTTTCTCTTGTGCCCGGGTGATTACCTTAGCTGCTAGTTGGGTTGGTTGGATCATCGGTTTTATAACCTCAATCTTTTTGCTGTTGTATTGGGGTTTCCTGGACAGTGGACAGTGCATCTGCTAAGAAATTCTTTCTCCCAGGAAAATATTTGAGAGTGAAATTAAAATGTTCAAAATATTGAGCCCACCTTGCTTGTTTTTCGGAGAGTTTCCGTGGATTTCTCAGAGCTTCCAGATTTTTGTGATCAGTCTATACTTCAAAGGGTATTTGGTTTCCTTCCAGGAAATGTTTCCATGTGAGCATTGCCCACCGCACAGCATATGCCTCTTTCTCCCATATGGCCCATCTTTGCTTGGATTCCGTCAGTTTCTTGGATGCATAAGCGCGTGGTTGTAATTGTCCACTTTATTCACTGATGTATGATAAAAAAAATAATGGACCAGAACTCACTTGCTTTTTAGCGCTGTGGAGCCTTAAACTCTGATTTATCAACTACAATCCTAAAATGTGCTAAGCTATTATTTATTTAATCTAGCATCATCAAAAAAACCCCACCCTGTTTTATCTAATACACTGAGCTATAAGGTATAATTTATATTTGACATTGGCTTATTTTGCAAAACACAAAATTCCATGACCAAACAATATGGTACATGAATGATCTTTTCAGCTCTGTATAGTATACTGTAAATATATAATAAATAAATAAATATTGGAATTATTTGTGACAAAATGGCAATATAGATGGCAATATATATTACATCATTCTAAAATTAATTTCACATTTGAAAATCAGCAAAGAAACCATTTATGTTGCTGTTATAAATCCACTATTGCTAATCTCTACCTATTTGTGTGCTATGAACATTGCATACATTACAAAATATCACTTAAGAAGCATTTTAACAATGAGAACATTTCTTTCACTGTAATCATCTCTACTTAATAATCAATATAATGCACAATCAGCTCCACTGATATAGCTGGTAAACACATTTAATTTAGCAGAAAGAATGCTGCATCTTATCCTGAATAGTATCTAACTTACAAAAATACTATGAAGATTTTTAATAAAAAAAATGAGCTATTTTTTTATCTGAAATGCCAGGCAAAATTCTCCCAATGTTTTTGTAAGTTTTAAACATTATCTATTAGAAACCCACATTATACATGCATCATATTGTCATAATCTAAATAAATCCAAATATGAGGAAAATAGTTGCTGGAGTTATTTTGTATGCAGTAATGGTTGGGATAGTTGAGAAAAATATGGGAAAGCTGAGAAAACAATTAACAGATTACAACAATGTTTCCATAACTCCCCTGTGTGTGCTGATGTAGCAGTCCTGATGAACTAAAATGTATGACTCTTTTCTCACAGACTTTTCATTTAAGGGCTATTTTAGCAGTAACTCACAGATCACACATTCCTGTTTACAACCATTCACTTTCACTTCTAAAGTTTGATAAGACTTGATTTTTGCATGAGTTTACAGCTTGGATAGCATGACCCGAACAAACTGAACTGCACATTGGTTTCTGTGCCAGAAAATTGCCCCTTTACAATTCTAGTTCCTATGATGGCATGTAGAGTATTGTGCTGGTACAGCAGATGTTTGAAATAGTCAGCACATACACAAACTGGTTAACAATGATTTTTTTAAAAACAGAACTATTGCAAAGGGCACATTGTCCCGTAATTTTCTTGTGGCATCAATATTTTCACATGTCTTTTCTTTTTGGGGATATCATGTTACAATATTCTAAAACTATATTGCCATAGACAAAGTTTAGTTTATGGAAGATATTTATAAACCAAAGTAATTAAATATCTGTTGTTTCTCTTTGCTATTCAAACTCATTACTCCCTTTTTACAACCCTGTAGTCCCTATCTGGGGTAGTCAGGGCATTTACTGACTAGGTGCCCTTCCTGACACCCACACGGAGTTCGCAGCAGATATTTTTCTTTGCCCTCTAAGAGAGAAACATCTACCCCTACCTAGGAGTGAACTCTCAACCTTCCAAGTAGGAGACAAGCATTTTCACCACTAGGCCACAATACTGCTTGTTATGAAAGGAAAAAATAGCCTCAAATTTATGAAAGCAACAACATATAATAAATTTTCACAAGATAGATTTGTAATATAAAGCACACAGCATGATATCTACATGAATGTTTGGAAAAGGTCAGTTAATATCTATTATATAATTAAATCCCATTTTATTTATAACTATTTTAACATAATCTACTTGCATCTATTTTGTACAGGAAGTTGGTAAAAGAGCCAGCTCATCTATGGCTGCACTGCCAGTCTCTGAAAGTACTTGGAAGATCTGGTCTTCATTTTGCAGAAATGATTCTTTTATGTTACCACATAAGTATGCCTATTATTAGAACTGTAATATGATTTGGAATAGAAGACAGAAAGATGCTTTGAAGACACAGAAGCACAAACAGCTGCATGATTTCAGGGTAAGCTGCAGCACTTAAAAAATATAGAGATACTACCATATATTTCTGCCTTGATATTCAGAAATGTGAAATAGCTTTTAAACCTAAAGCATTGTATAGCCGTCACTACGTTTTTTTTTTAATTTGTCTGCTAAGCTTCCAGAGCCTACTAGAATTGTTATCATGTTCTATAGCAACTAAGATATGAGTGTCTTGTGATGTCTGATTTACTGCGCATGCTTGCAGGGGAGGAGTTTTCCTTTTTATTTCTTTTTCTGTACTTCTTAGATTATACTTCTTAGTTATGTGTAAAAAAAGTATACTGCCAAGAAAAGCACGATCCAGTACCTCTGATTTATGAAGCTGAATTTTTTCTCTTTGACAAGCCCAGAGGTCACCAACTGGTGATCCACGAACCATTGGTGGTCCATGAACCACTGGTGGTCCATGAAAAATTTTTGGCGGTCCACAGTGCACCTGTGCCTGAAACAGGGTGATACTGGCAGCGGATGGACTGATGTGCGCAGGCAGGGAGGGTAGCATGCGGGATATTGCATCATCAGAGCTCTTCCTGGCCTGCAAGGGTGTGGGGATGGGTGGAAAGGAACCTCTGAACTTGTGCGGGGTGGTGGGAATCTGATGTCTGGAGGCTGACGAGCCATATGCTGAAGACCAGGTGCCTGGCAGGGTGGTGGGGCAATCCTACAGTCTCTCTAGCAAACCCGTGTCGTGGCTGCTGCCTCCTGCCTCCATGCATCGAGAAGGCTGAGCAGCAGTGGGAAGAGTGTGAACCTTCTGAGCTGCAAGAAAGCAGCTGCCAGCGATGCCCTCAGGTGAAGATGTTGCGAGGGAAAGGCTCGACCCTTCCCCTCAGGAGCCTCAAAGCACTCGCCGCCCCTCTGGCATCTGCCAAGCCTCCTCCCACCATGCTTCTCTTCCTCCTCACCAGAAGTGCTCAAATGCCCAGAAGGGAGAAGGCTTGGCGGGTGCCAGAGGGATGGCGAGCACTTTGTGGCTCCTAAGGGGAGGGGTCGAGCCTCCCCCTCGCAACATCTTTACTTGAAGGCATCACTGGCAGCTGCTCAGCCTCCTCAGTGCATGGAGGCAGGAGGTAACACCAATTCAGAGGTTCCTTTCCCCCCACCCGCACCCCCTTGCAGGCCAGGAAACACCCAGGAAGGGCTCTGATGCTGTGATCTCCCGTGCACATCAGTCCATTCGCCGCCGGTATCACCCATTGCCCCACCTCTCCGCCAGTCATCTGGTCTTCAGCATGTGGCTCGTCGGCCTCTGGACATCAGATTCCCACCATCCAGCACTAGTTCAGAGGTTCCTTCCCCCCCCACTCCCACCTCCACCCCCAGGGACCGAGAGGGGGGAGAGAAAGAGGGAGAAAGGGAGAGAGAGGGAGGGAAAGAGAGAGATGAGAGAGAGAGAGAGAGAGAGATCCCAGTGTTTTGTTTTCTGTGGGAAACAGGTCTAAATGACTCTTTGAGTATTTAAGGTTGCAAAAACAGGCAGCCAAGTTAAATGCCTGAAAAACCCCATCCCATTAGTGAGAGTCTAGGCCAGGGGTGGGATTCTACCAGTTCGCACCTATTCACTAGAACTGGTTGTTAACATTCTAAGCAGTTCGGAGAACCAGTTGTTAGAAGAAGTTACTGGCCTAAATCTAAGGAAGGCAGGAAGGAAACATTCTGGTGTTGCTTACAGAAACTGCCTCCCCGTTAACCCTTATTACATTCTTGGCAGGACTAGACTTCCTGTCTCTGGAACTTCTCTGGAGGTTTTTTCCCCTCCTTTGCTGGTACTTTGCTCGTGTGGAGTGACCATTCAAAGTTACAATGGCACTGAAAAAAGTGACTTATGACCATTTTTCACACTTATGACTGTTGCAGCATCCCCACAATCATGACAGGCCAGCCGAGGAGATGTGTGCCTTGATGTGAGTGATGTTGAGTTGGTCACACCCAGCCAATAACATGACCACCAAACCAAGCCATGTCCACCCAGTCACATGATCACCAAGCCACGCCCACCGCCTAAGCCATGCCCACAGAACCGGTTGTTAAAAATTTTGAATCCCACCCCTGGTACAGGAGCTTCAGCACGTGGCATGCTGGATTTATATTAAATAAATAAAGCTCAATGGAAACATTATTTTCAATATTGAGAGAAAATATATCTAAAATGTATGAGAAAAATCTGATTTCTTCTAGCCAAGGATTTGTATGTTTATTGAATTGCATATGAGGAACCTGCCAGAACAAAATCCTGCTCTGCATTATCATATAGAGATGAACTAATAACATGAGCCTCTGGAGCTCCAAAATTTGTGTCTATAATTTAATAATCCAAATTTAAAAAGTTACCCTTCACTTCTTTTGCACACTGAGAATCTATGCCACAGCAAACTAATGATTTGTTTATGATTCATTAGCATGCTACAGATAATTGTTTCTTTTAGGGGGTAGGCATCTTTCCTGCCAACCAGCATTCTCTGGTATAAGCAATTTCTACATATGTTTGGATCTGGCATGCAACCTGGGTCATCCACATATATTTAATGCCTGTGCATTTAAATATTTTTAAAAACAAGTCAAATTCTCCATCGAATACATGATAATTACATAATCTGAAAATTTAACTAAACACTGCCTTCAACTATCAGAAAGTATGGGAGCTAACCTGAAATAACTCAAGTTCATATCCTAACAGATGTATTATATCAGCTCCCATGAATCCCAATCAGTAGTGATTTTTGAAAGACATTAGATAAAAAACGCTAGGACCGGTAGAAGGAATGGAAAAAAAATAAATGAAAGTAGATGTAGAATGAGAAATTTTGTTTCTCATTCATTTTGTTTCTTCCTCTTTTTTCATATACTATTTTAAGATGCTTAAGAATGAAACAAAACTATGGAGTTTCAGTAAAAGAAATATATGAAAATACTCATTTCTTTCATATGTTTGTTTCATTATCTTTTTACAATCTTGGATTGGGAGAGTAATTAGCAACAAGGAATAGAATAGAATAGAACAGAATAGAAAAATTTGCCAATGATGTAGTTATTTTAGAGGAACTGGATGAAACCGGGACTGCCTTAATAAGAGAAACTGAAGAATTCAGTAAAGTTTTGGGGCTTAAAATAAATAAAAACAAAACAAAGATATTAATCAAAAATATGATGGACAAACAAAAAAAGGAATTAGAAGAAAATTTGGGAATTGTCTATTGAATATCCCTAGTAGGAAGAATTCTGATTTAAGTTCAATCTGTTCAGTTGTAATTTCCTCCAACCATTTTTTGAAGTTTTCTGGCTTAAAATCAATATTGTACCCTGTAATTTCTTTTATCCATCTCCTCACTTTTTCCCAGTTCTTTTTGGCTTTGGAGCATTGCCACCACATATGGTAGTATGTTCCATCTACAAGCTTACATTTCCAGCAGTGTGGGTTCATATTTGGGTACATCCTGGCCAATCTCGCCGGTGTCAAATGCCATCTATAAAACATCTTGATAAGATTTTCTTTATACGCTGTTCATAACGTTAATTTGCAGTTCTTGGTCCACATTTTCTCCCAATCTTCTAACTGTATGTTGTGACCTATGTTTTGTGCCCAAGCGATCATTGGACCCTTAACTACTTCTTCCTCCATTTCTAACTTGGAGTAAATAATTATATGCTCTAGTAATAAATTTTTCTTCTTTACCAGTTAAAATTTGCTCTAATTTTTGGGCTTCCCTTTCTATTCCAAATTCCTCCATATCTTTTTTACACCTAGCTTTGATCTGTATAATTTACAATTATACCTTGTTCTTTTAATTTTTCAGTTGTTTTTAAATCCCCCTGGTTATCTAATAATTCCTTATATCTAATCCTTTTTTGGTCTCTGTTGTATTTGGATAAATTACTGCTTCCATTGGTGACACCCAGTCTGGTAATTTAATATAATACTTCTTCCTTAACTTTTCTCATATTGTTAAATATGTATATATAATGAATCCCATATAATAAATATATAATGAATCCCTAATTTGTTGGCGGTAAAAATACGAATGTGTCCTTTTCC
Source organism: Bungarus multicinctus (assembly GCA_023653725.1). Lineage (NCBI taxonomy): Eukaryota > Metazoa > Chordata > Lepidosauria > Squamata > Elapidae > Bungarus > Bungarus multicinctus. The sequence continues at coordinate 63,711,620 of CM042850.1, forward strand.
ATTTGTCCCATAGAAAGGCATGCCATCCTCTATGGAAATCATATCCCTCTAATACTAATATCCTCTTATTATCTAAATTTATCTAATCCTCAATCCAGAGCAATGCCACCACTTGATTCTCACCTTGGGAATCCTAGGCCATCTCTACTTCTATTGTCTTGTAACATTTTTATATTAATACGTGCTTTCTTTCCTAGCCAAATAAATTTAAGCACAGTTCTATTCAGCTCTTCAAAAAATTTCCGGTCTAGTTTTTTTTTTTTAAATGATGTCTATTGAAAGTTTTTTTTTAAAAAAACAGAATATTTTAAAAAAGAGAAAAATGTTCTCACATTTTGCAATGTTTTCATAGCAGTGTACATTTCTATTAGTGTCAATTAAAGTCATTTGCTACAAGTAAATCTATAACTTGTTTCCTAAATCCTTACTTATTTATGTTATTATTACAATTATAATACAATATTTATTTAATTATATTGTTTTACATATATACATAGCAATATATACATTTATCCTTATTTCCATTTTCCCTTGTTGTTTGTTTAATCAATTTCACTAGACATTTTTACTTCCTTTTTATACAGCCATTTGTACCATATATTCCAAATTGTAAAAAACTCCCCCTCTTCCTTGTTATTTAATAATATGGTTAGTCTAACCATTTCTGCACATTGGTGGATTTTATTAGTTATTGCCAGGTCCGTGGGTATCATTGTTGATTTCCAGTTTTGGACAAAGACCATCCTTGCCACTGTAATGATATGTGATATCAGATGCTGGTGTTTTTTGCTCCGTGTCGGTTCTGTCATTCTGAGTAAAAAGGTCTCTGGGTTGAATTTAATCTTTAATTTTGTCATCTCTTCTAACCAGGCCTGTATCTTAGACCAATACTTTTGGGCTTTAGGACATGTCCACCCCATGTCTAGTTTTATGGGAATTGTCTGGAACAAGTATAGGAATTTTGGTAGAATGTTCATTTTTATTGTAGCAATTCTACCCATCAACAATATTTGTAACGTTTTCCAACTTTCTAAATCTTTTTTGCATTGTATCATCAATTTCTTATAAATATCTTCTTTTATTGTCGAGCATCATCCTGTAAGCCAAATTCCTAAGTATTTAATCTTTTTCTCCACCTGTAGTCCCAATTCTCTTTCTAATTCTTTTGTTTTCCTGTTAAATTTTTTACTAACATTTTTGTTTTTTCTTTATTAATTTTTAATCCTGCCACTAATCCATATTGTTCAACTTCCTCAACAAATTTGCCTGTTTCCATCGGTTGCTCAATGAAGAACACTAGGTCATCCGCAAATGCTTGGGTTTTATATTCCTGATTTTTCATTTTCAGTCCTGTTATATCCTCATTTTGCCTTATTTTAGTTAGAAGCACTTCTATTGTTAATATAAAGAGTAGAGGTGACATAGGACAACCTTGACGTACTCCTTTTTTTATTCCAAATGTTTCAGTTCCATTTACTATCACTCTGGCATTTTGTCTGGCATATATTGTCTTAATCATATTTTTGAATTTAATTCCAAATCTCATATTTTTAATTTGTTGGATCAAGAACTGCCAATTAAGGTTATCAAATGCTTTCTGTGCATCTAGAAAGATTAATGCTGCCTGTTACTCAGGGGGCACTTCATAAAACTCTAAGATGTCTAAAACCATTCTTATATTATTTCTGATTTGTCTTGCTGGCAAAAAACCATTCTAGTCTGAGTGTATTATTTCATTTAGCACCATCTTTAAACTTTCCGCCATTATGTAGTGAAGATTTTAGTCAGCATTTAACAGCGAGATTGGCCTGTATTTTTTAATATACTTATGATCTGTGCTCTTTTTTGAAATAAGAGAAATATAAGCTTCCGTCCATGAATCTGGTATTTTTGATAGCTCCAATACATTGTTGTACACTCCCAACATTACCTCTCCAAAGCATTCATACATATATTTATATACTTCTGCCAGAATTCCATCTGTCCCCAGAGTTTTATTACTCTTTTGTTTTTTAACTGCTTTTTCTAATTCCATTGATGTTATGTCTCTATTCAATGTGTCCCTTTGATCTTCCCTTAATTCTACCAAACCGTATCTATATTTTTGTCCAATCTGTAATTCAACTGTCAAGATCCTTCCATTTTCATCTGCATATTTTAACTTTGCTTCTAGGGTTGCTTTTATATAGACTGCTATTCCTCTTTCTTTGTTTTTTGCTAGGGCGGTATATAGTTTCCCTAACCTGGGGTATTCTAAACAGTCCCTATGTTGATCTTTTATATGAACCTCCTGTAGGCAAATGACATCTAATTTTTCTTTAAACAGCCTTTTAAGGACTTGATTTCTTTTAGTGAGAGTTTAGCCCGTTTATATTTATGGATATTAGTCGAATATCTTTATCCATTAACTTATCGGTAGTTTGGTCTCTGTCTTCTGTTTTTTCTAGTATCCCTTTGTGGTCTTGTCCTTAATTCTCTTCCTTCTGTTCCTTTTTGTTCTTGTCCTTCCATACTACCTCCTACCTTTTCTACCTCTCTTATCTCTTGTAGATGATTTTCTTGGCTCCTGGATTCCAGTTCTTCTCTACTACTTTTTTCTTCTTCCTCTCTCACTAATTGTTCACAAAATTCTCTTGCTTTTTCCAGCGTATCTACTTTAATCTTCCTCTCCTGCCAGGATGTCAGCATCCCCTCCGGTATCAACCATCTAAATAGTATATTCTTCTTATTTAGTTGTTGTGCTAGAAATAAGTAGTCCCTTCTTATTTCTCTTATTTTGGGGGGATTTGCTTTAGTGTTTGAATTTCTTTATCCTTATATATTAGTGGTTCTTCCCTCATAATTTTATGTTATATCACATACTTGTTTCCTAGAGAACCTCACATGGTAACTTGTGTTGTCTGGCATAATTGATGTGTATGTGGTAGGCTTTATCTATCTCATAAACAATTTCCTGCCTATCCCTCTGCAAGGCTTCTGTTATCAAATCGGCCATAATTGCGCCAAGATCTTCTTCCTTTTCCTCTACAATATTTTGGAACTGCAAGTAGAATAATTCCTTGTTCATCTCTAGATGGGTAATCTGCTCTTCCAATTCCCTATTTACCTGTCACCCATTTTTTTGTCTACCAATTCTAACTTTTCCTCCGTCTGCTCTGACCTAGTTTCCATTTTTATTCTTTGTTCATTTTTCTCCATTGTTTGTTGTATAGTTTCTACCTTATAGTCCAGTTTATTAATATCCCCTTTCAAGTCAGCATGATTTTTTGACATCGTCTCCTGCATTTTTAACGCACTCTGTAGGTTAATCTAGTTCTTTAACAATCCTAACTCTCTATTTACTTCTCTATTCCACAGGCGCCTTTCCAATCTCACTCCTCCGTTTCTCTGTCTCCTTCAATTTCTTCAAAATATCAGCTTTTTCCTCTGGCTTCTCCCTCCTATTCATTCTTTTTCTATCTCTACTCACAGCTCATTTACAATCCACCATTTACCATCTGTTTTCCTTTCTCCTCCCTTCTTTCACTGTCTGCCTATTCCACCAATCTCCTTTTCCAGTCTCCTTCTTTCACCACCTGTCAGTATGCCAGTTTCTGTCTCTCTCCGCTCCAACTCCAGTCACCTTCCTCACTCATTTCTCTCATTTCTTTCCCATTTTTTAGTTTTTTCAGTCTAGTCCTTTCTTCTCACAGCAATATTCACTTCCCCTTCAACTGTCTCTACTCGCCAGTTACGATCTGCTTTCCAGCCTCTCGACTCCTTCTGCATGCTGTTGTTTTTTTTCTAAATTCTGCTTATCCACTCTTCCATATATTTCAGCTTCTATTTCAAAATGTCCTCTTTTTTTCCTCAAGCCTCCAACCGCTCTCACCTATCTCACCATTCCAGCATGTCTCCGACCCCAACTTGGTTCTTCCTCCGCTTCGCTAGCCCCAGTCCACAATCCACATTCCTTTTTCTTCCTTCTTTCACTGTCTGTCTGGGCCACCGAGCTCTTTCTCCAACACTCTCCGATTGTCTTTTCCTGCCGCCTATCCAAAACGCCAATCTCCCCTTCTCTCTGTACCAACTCCAATGCCAATCTCCCTTTCTCTCTGCACCAACTTCCCTGCTCAGTCCTTTCGTTTCTGTCTCCAGCAGTCCCCGCTTCTCAGTCCCTGTCCAATTCACTTTCTAACTTCAGTCAGCCTACTCACCACTCTCACACTGCCATTTCACTTTCTCTCGCCCGCACTCTACTTTTTCTTTGTCCTCGTTCTCCACACTCCAAGACCTTCAGGGTTTGATTTTTTCTTCCGATCTCCTCCCAATTAATTCTTCTCTTCTTACTTTGTCTTTTTTCTTGCATACTTTTACAGCAAACTTTCTGTCCACCTCCTGTCAATCTCTTTGCTGTCACTATTTTGCTGATTCACTGCTTCTCTCGCCAAATCGCCGCTTGCTTTCTTAGGGATTTCCCCCTGCCAGAGCTTCCTTATCTTGCCAACTCACAATCTAGGATGTAGCTCCTCAGGAATTTCACTTCTGTTTTGGTATTGGGAATGAGTTTTTGCTTGACACAGTCTGTCAGTCTTAACAGACTGTCATGGCCCGTTCTGCCATCTCACAATGACAGACGTTTTCACGCTGGGTTGTAGAGGTTTCCCTTTGTTGCAGCAGACAATCGCCTTTCATCTCGCTGCCCCCCAGGCTTCTTCTCTAGTCCGCTTTGCTCTCCAGGCTTACTGCATCCCCTAAGGGTCCCAAATGTGAGACAATTGGGCTCGAAGACTGTTCTTTTTCCACCCACTCCACCTTGGGTCTCCTACTGGAAGTCCCCCAAATTTCATTAATGGAAAGAATTACGGCAGTTAATATGACTGTACTAGCAAAAAAAACCTATATCTATTCCAAACTATACTGGTAAAATTAGGCAAAACATTTTTCAGGGGATTAAATAAAATAATAGCTAAATTCATTTGGGCCAGGAAAAAAACTAGAATTAAAATGAAATTGTTGCAAGATAAAAGAGAGAGGTGGCTTTGGACTTCCAGATTGGGAGACATACTATCAAGCAGCAGCTATGGTATAGATAAGAGATTGGATTAACCTAGAGACAAAAGGATATTACTAATAGAAGGACACGACCTGTAAAGAGGTTGGCATAGTTTCCTATTGGAAGGAACAACACACCTACTTTCAAAGACATCAGATCAGGGATGTACTCATTCAAGTATGGTGGGACAAAATCAAAAAAGACCACAGCGGGCAACACCAATTATGATTTTCTGGTACCCATCTTCTCATTTAATGGTGGGGCACCATTTGTCTAGCCAACAAGTCCCAATATGACAAGTTCTGACATTTTTAAATCGTATGAGTTCACAATGCCTCCCCATTTCTAATCTGATCAATTCTGTAATCTGGGTGGTGGTAGCTCTTCCAATTAATGTTCCATCTACCTGTTCAAACTTGATGGGGCATTTTAGGGCTGTAGCTTTATCCCTAATTGCTCAATGATAGGGAGTCCAATTAGACATCTGGAACATCCTATATCTATTACTGCTTCTAACTCCCCAAACTCCCCAGTCTCAGGCACCACCAACTTCGCTTTGATTGTAAAAGGGGGAGTGGCTGCACTCACCATGGGGTCCTCTTCATCATTTGCCTTTCCAGAGAGAGTTTCTTTGGCCAGAGGTTCCTCGCTCTTTTCTGTGGGGAGGAGAACCTTTACAACTTGTCTGGCAAACCGGCTGATGTCTGGGGAGCTCTCCTGCCTCTGGCAGCTGTACAGTTGCAGAACCAGTGCAGAGGCCAGACATTTGGAAGGCTGATGACCAGCTTGACCACAATGGTAGCATTTGATAATTCCTGTAGGTTGGGCAGGAGCATCTTCAGCAGGTTTAGTCAAGGACGTCTGGCCAAAGTTCTCATAGGCGGCCTCTCAGAGGGAGGTTTTTGATGTGGGTGAATTTCTCTATCCAGAACAATGAACATGGCATATCAGTCTTGCAGTCGCTCTCGTACCCCTTGGATGCCACAGGCTTTTCTGATTTCTGGGTCAATGGCTTTTTTAAAATAGTGCAGAAGTATCCTGTCAGGCCAAATGCATGAGGTTTCCTGCAGCCTGTCTAAAGTCCCACACAAAGTCTTTTATGGGTTGATTACCTTGCTTCATCTCATTTATTTTGTCTTCATTTTCACCTACTCTGTAAGGGTCTTCAAATCTAGCCTGGAGCAGCTCAACAAATCCATTTGCATCGTTTACCACTGGAGCTTCCTCATTGTGTAGCTGGGCTATCAAGGTGGAAGCATCCCCTTCATTCATCCTATTGGTAATTGCAGAAACTAGGTTGCACTCTGTTTCATATTGGTTTCCATATTGATCTACATGTGCTCAGATTTGACTGAGGAAATAAGCAAGTTTTTCAGGTTTCCCATCAAACGTTGCTCTAAACCAGTGGTTCCCAAACTTTTTAAGTCCACCGCCCTCCTTGGTGCTACAAACTCATCCTCAGTGCCCCCCACTCAGGGGTGGGATTCAAATTTCTGTGGGCATGGCCTAATTTGAGGGTGTGGCTTGCTGGTCATGTGACTGGGTGGACGTGGCCAGGTGACTGGCAAACCAAATACAAGTGATCCTCACTTAATGGCCGGTTAGAGCAGGGGTCTAAATCCCACCCCTGCCTGTGTGTGTGAGAGAGGGAAAGAGAGAGGTTGGATCAGATCTCTCTCTCTCTCTTTCCCATCGACGCCAGAAAGCCACCATCAGTCAAAATTCATACTTTTTTTAAAAAAAAATAAACTTTATTAATTTTATAATTAAAACAGACAAACAACATGTACATAAATGTGAAAAAAGAAAAGTAAAAAGAAAAACCAGAAAACAATTAAAAACACTTTCGACCTCGACAGTTTGTGGGACCTTATTTTCAACTTTATTTTATACCCTCTATACAACTGATCCTTATGCGAATATTTGTATATATTTATCACTATTACAATTATCGTGTTTCTCCAACAATATGGCCTCCACCAATAGGAAGACCCAGCATGTTTTCTAGGCATGAAATGAAATTAAGCCCCTCCCCCCAAATTTAGGCCTAGTTTAAAACATGCTGGGGGGGGGTTAAAATATGCTGGGGGGGAGGGCGGGGGGTTAAAACATGCTGGGGGGGCAGGGCGGGGGGAGGAAACTTGCTTTTATCAGTGCCCTGCGGGCACCCATGCCTTGTAATTAGCTGCTCGGGTCACCAGGCGGATGGCGGCACGTGGATGTCAGGGAGCTGCCTCCATGGTTTCCACAGTTCCTGCCAGCACGAGAACAGCAGCAGCGCCGGCGGGAACGTGGAAGCATTTCTGCCGCCGCTCGGGTGTCCCGAGCGTCGGCAGAAACGCTTCCACGTTTCCGCCAGCACTGCTGCTGTCGTGCCGGTGGAAACGTGGAAAGTGTTTCTGCCGCTGCTCCACACACACTCGAGCGGTGGCAGAAATGCTTTCCATGTTTCCACCGGCACAACAACAGCAGCAGCGCTGGCAGAAACGTGGAAGTGTTTCTGCCATCGCTCGGGTGTGTGCGCACACATCCAAGCAGCGGCAGAAACGCTTCCACGTTTCTGCCGGTGCTGCTGCTGTTGTCATGCCGGTGAGAACACCGCTGCCGCCCACCCACTGATGGGGGGGGAGAGAAATTAATTCACCCCCGAAAAGACGGCCTAGCCATTTTTTCAGGGCTCAAAAGAGAAACACGATATAATATATCTTCTTTTGCCCTTTGTTATTTAATCGATCTTTGTTCTATCCATTTTGTACCAGCAGTTCCAGCTGTCATAGTACATTGATGTATCTTTGCTTTTTAATGCCAAAGTTAGTTTGTCCATCTCTGCACAAATTACTATCTTTTGAATAATCATTTCCTCTGATGGAATAAGAGGTTGCTTCCAACATTGTGCATAGGCCAGTCTGGCCACTGTCAAAATATATACTATTGTATACATCACATTTTTTGAAATCTGTTTACTAAGGATCCCTAATAGAAAGAGTTCTGGTGTAAATTCGATCTGTTCTGTTGTCATTTCCTCCAGCCATTTTCTAATTTTCTGCCAATATTTTTGTGTCTCTATACAACACCACCACATATGGAAGAAAGTTCCCTCCTTTTTTTTACATTTCCAGCAATTCAAACTCATGTTGGGGTGCATTTTTGCTAATCTCAAAGGGGGGAGATGCCATTTATAAAACATCTTATAGGCATTTTCCTTGTAGGCTGCCGATTTTGTGATTTTGCTGTTTCTACTCCAGACCCTCTCCCATTCTATTAAAGTAATACTATGTACTATATTTCTACTCCAGGCTATCATGTTCCCTTTGACAATTTCTTCCTCTAATTCTGCCTCTAATAAGTAATTATAAAATTTTGTTATATTTTTTTTGTCTGGGCCTAATAGAATTTTGTCTAATTGCTGAAGTTTATTATTAATTCCAAATTCTTTCTTATCCTGTTTGTATCTACTCTGTACTTGCAGATATGCCCATCTATCGATTTGTACTCCCTAGTCTTGCAAATCTTGCCACAATTTCAAATTTCCCTGTGCATCCAATAAGTCCTTGTATTTAATCATCTTAGTAATATCCAGATTATTTGGGTGTACCATCGCTTCCATTGTTGAAATCCAGATTGGTATCTTTAAATAATGTTTTATTTTCTTCCAATTAGTCAATAATGCATCTCTAATTAAGTGTCTATGAAAGTATTTCTGGGTGGTTTTCCTGATATCCCATAAAAAAGCATGCCACCCCCTCTGTAGGTTGTGGCCTTCTAAAACTAATATTCTCTTGCTTGTTAAGTTCATCCATTCCTTCAACCATACTAAGGAGGCCGGACTATAGTACAACTCCCAGTTTGGAAGGGTCACCCCTCCCCTGCTCTTCATATCTTGCATTGCCTTTAAATTTATCCTCGGTTTTTTCTTTTGCCAAATGAATTTTGCGATTATTTTATTAAGTATTTCAAAATACTTTTTGTGTACTTTAATTGGTATTGTCTGAAATATATAAAGAAATTTTGGAAGAATAGACATTTTAATCATTGCAATCCTGCCTAATAGTGAGAGTTGAAGTTTATCCCATGTTTCTAAATCCTTCTTGTTGCAATAGTTTGTCATAATTATTTTTCTTTAGTGTTTTGCAATGTGGAGTCAGCCATATTCCTAAATATTTAACTTTTTTTGTCACTTGAAGTCCCACGCCCTTTTCTAATTCTAATTTCTGTTCTCCTGTTAGGTTTTTAGTCATTAATTTCATTTTCTTTCTATTAATTTTTAATCCTGCAACTACACCAAATTGTTCTAACTCATTCATCAGTTTTTGTCCTCTTTCAATTGGCTCTTCAATAAAAAAAAACCATATCATCCGCAAACTCTTGCAGTTTATATTTTTCTTTAATAATTTTAATCCTTTTATGTCTGGATTCTGTCTAATATATATTAGTAGTGTTTCCAATTATAATATAAAGAGCAGGGGTGAGAGTGGGCAACCTTATCTAACTCCTTTCTCTATTTTTATTGGGGGGTATATTTCCCATTTATCATAATATTCGCCTGTTGTGTGTCGTAAATAGTGGTTACAATATTTTCAAATTTGGTGCCTAAATTCCTGTTACAGATTCTCTGGATTAGAAATTGCCAATTCAAGTTATTGAAGGCCTTCTGTGCATCTAAAACCATAAAGGCTATTTGTTTCTCAGGGTGGGCTTCATAAAATTCCAGAACATCTAATACTATTCTTAAATTATTCCTGATTTGTCTGTTTGGAAGGAATCCATTTTGGTCTTGATGTATCAGGTCATTCAAAATTCTTTTTAATCTGTTTGCAACAATGGAAGCGAATAATTTATAGTCCATATTTAACAAGGAAATTGGCCTGTAGTTTTGTATATGTCGGGAGTCCAAATCTTCCTTCGCGATCAGCGAAATCAATGCCCCCCTCCATGAGTCCGGCATTCTGGCTGCCAATAAAACATCGTTAAAGACTTCCACCATAAGGGGTCCTATTAGTTTTCCTATTGCCTTGTATAGTTCCCCTGGGATCCCGTCTGGTCCCAGGGATTTATTCTTCTTCTGGTTCTCTATTGCTGTTTTCAATTCAGCCCAAGTAATATCTTTATTTAATAATTCTTTCATCTCTTCCCCAATTACTTTATCCTTTATTTTATCTAGATAGTTCCTTATCCTATCCTCATTAGCCTCCTCCTTTTTTATATAAATCTTCAAAATATTTATGGGCAATTTCTAATTCTTTAATTTTTTGTTGTAGTTTATTTTGCTGGGCATATTTTTCTTTATTCCTCTTGGCATTATAAGAGATTGTTATACCTCTTATTACTGCCTTCATTGTGTCCCAAATGTTTTGTTTCATAGTTGCTCCATTATTATTTTCCTTTAAAAAATAATTTAATTCCTCCTTAAGTTTATTCATATATTCTTTTTCTCTAATTAACTGCGTATTTAATGTCTACCTTTTCCTGGTTTTTTTCCTACCTTTGCAGATTATCTGAATTGGGTTGTGGTCTGCCTATTCGTTAGGTAAAATTTTAATCCCTTTTATTTCATTTACTATTTCCCCACTCATCTCAGGTTTAACTTTCTCCATATATCAATCGAGTTTAACTCTCTCATCATTTCCATACATATTTTTGGAAGCTCTCTTTTTTCCTGTTTCTTCCCCCAATACTGTGATCTTTTTGGTAATCAGCAATAGCATTAAAGTCCCCTATGATACAAATATTTCTTTTTTCCAATCCTACTATTTTTTCATATAAATACTTACAAAAATCTTTTTGCTCTCCATTTGGGGAAAAAATTACCACTTAAAGGATTGGAATAGCATTAATCCAGATCTGCAAAACCAGAGTTCTTCCATCACGATCCGACCATATTAACTCTGCTTTCATGTCCTCTTTCACATACACTGCTATCCCTTTCTTTTCCCCCACATCTGCCGGTGCGGTAAATAATCTCCCTAATTTCAGGCATTGTAAATATTTTTCATCTGATTTCTTTATATGAGTTTCTTGTAGGCATACTATGTCAGTGTTTTGCTTGATTAATTTAGTTATTGTCCTTTTCCTTTTTATCCTAGAGTTTAGAGCATTTATGCTAATTGACAAAATTTTCCTTTCTTTTTCCATTACCTAATTTTGTTTCACTCTTTGTCTTGTAACTGCTCCAGTTTCTCTTTTTGCCTGAAGTTGTATCCTATCTTCTTCTCTCACCTGATATGGTTGACTGTTTCCTTGGTTTCCTAAAGCTCCATATCTGTTCTTATGTTAGTCTTGATCTTCCTGGGAGTTCGTTTCCATTTCATCCTTACTGCTCTGGTTTTCCAGCCTGCCAACCGTTCATAAAATTCCTGGACCTTTTCCATAGAGTCTATGGCATTTATGGCATCTCGCATAATTTGTATTAACTCTGTAGACTCCATCAAACTCTCTCAAGATGTCATTTTTGTTCTTTTCCAATAGTTCCACCAATATTTCTGCCATTACCTGTTCCAAATCTTCTTCTCTTGATTCCGTTATATTCTGGAATCTCAGGTATGTAGTAGACTTGTCCATCTCTAGGTAGATCAAGGAGTCCTCCATTTCCTTGTGCACGTTCTTTATTTGTTCATCTACCCTTTCCAATTTCCTTTCAGTTTGTTCTGTTCTTTTCTCTACCTCTTTTATTGTTGCTTCATTTTTCTCCAAGGCCAGTGGTTTCCAAACTTTTTAAGTCCACCGCTCCCCTTGGTGCTACAAACTCATCCTCAGTGCCCCCCACTCAGGGGTGCGATTCAAATTTCTGTGGGCGTGGCCTAGTTTGAGGGTGTGGCTTGATGGTCATGTGACTGGGTGGGCATGGCCAGGTGACTGGCAAACCAAATACAAGTGGTCCTCACTTAATGGCCGGTTAGATCAGGTGTCTAAATCCCACCCCTGCCTGTGTGTGTGAGAGGGAGAGAGGTTGGATCAGATCTCTCTCTCTCTCTCCCATCAACACCAGAAAGCCACTGTCAGTCAAAATTCATATTAGTGGTCTCTGGGATTTAAAATTATGAGTTTGGTGGTCCCTGAGGTCCAAAAGTTTGGCGACCCCTGATCTAAAGGGATGAGCCTGAGAGAGGGAAAGAGAGAGAGATAGAGAGAAGGAAGGAAAGAGAAAGGGGAAGGAAAGAAAAAGGGACAGACAAAGAAGGGGGGATGGAAGTAAGGGACAGAAAGAAAAAGAAATAAAGAAGTAGGGAGGGAGGGAGGCGAAAGACAATGAGATATCTATTCTAGTCCAATCACCTGCGCCAGCAGTGTTAGAAGAGAGTGTGTTTGTGTGTGTTCTCCTTGTAATTTACCAGTACATTTTGGTTTTGCCTTCTTCAGAATTGGCACTGTAATACATTGGGGAAAAGTAATTTTAGGGTGATCTGGTCCAATGAATCCTGTTTAAAGCCTCAACAAAATGTGAGAACTTCCTGATAGTCTTGACCATGTTTCGTCCACAAAACCTTTAACAGAAGTCAAAGATGTTTCAATGTGCTGGCAAAGATGTTTCAATGTGGAAAAGGGCCTCAGTCTAAATTAGGCCTCATTCAATCTGATGCATTATGTCTCTCTCTTTCTCTCTCTCTTTTTCTCTCTCTCCCTCCCTCCCAGACTGGCTTTGCTCTACTTTGCTGATGTGCCTGTGGGGCCGGCGCTTCGAACATGGATGGATGGACAGATGGATGGACAGATGGATAGAGAGAGAGAGGAAGGCAGGCAGGCAGATAGATATATTGGTAGATAGGTAGGTAGGTAGGTAGATAGGTAGGTGCTAGGCAGACAGGCAGGAAGACAGACAGACCTTTTGGATGGATGGATGGATAGATAGGTAGATAGATAGATCTGTATTGGTAGATGGGAGGGAGGGAGGTAGGCAGGCAGACCTTTTGGATGAATATATGGATAGGTAGGTAGGTAGACAGAAAGACAGATAGGTAGGTAGGCAGAAAGGCAGGCAGGCAAACAGACAAACCTTTTGGATGGATGGATGGACGGACAGACGGACACAGACAGTGGCGGCACTTTGGGAAAGTGGTGGCGGTGGCTTTTCCCAACTTGCTACCACATTTGAGGCGCCGGTTCTGGTGCGGTACAACAGTCAATGGAGGGAATTGAATGCCTCCCCTGCCACCTCTTAGCGTCCCCAAGGGGGCTGGCAGAGGGGCACTAAGAGGCGGCAGGGAGGCGTTCGAGGTGCCGGCCAGCCCTGCAGATTCACCCATTGACTAGCACCACTCTGGAGCCGGAGCCTCCAATGCGGAAGCGGTGGCACCCCCTGCCGTCTCTTAGCACCGCTCTGCTGGCCCCCTTGGGGACACTAAAAGGCAGCAGGGGGGCGTTCAAGGCGCCAGTTCTGCAGGTTCACCCACTGACTATAGCACCGCTCTGGAGCCGGCGCCTCAATGGGTAAATCTGCAGGGCCGGCCAGCGCCTCAAATGCCCCCCTGCCACCTCTTAGTGCCCCTCTGCTGGCCCCCTTGGGATGCTAAGAGGAGGCAGGGGGGGTGAGTTGAATGTGGCCATGGCGGCACATAACGTGCCACCGCTTCGGAATTGGAGGCACCGGTTCCAGAGCATTACTAGAGTCAATGGGTGAACCTGCAGGGCCGGCGCCTCAAACGCCCCCCCTGCCGCCTCTTAGCATCCCCAAGGGTGACAACAGAGGGGCGCTAAGAAGCAGCAGGGGGCAGCACATTGAACGTGGCTGCAGCAGCATGTAACATGCCACCGTTTCCGCATTGGAGGCGCTGACTCCGAAGCGGTGGTAGTCAGCAGGGCCGGCCGGTGCCTTGAACACTCCCCTGCCACCTCTTAGCATCCCCAAGGGTGCCAGCAGAGAGGCGCTAAGAAGCAGCAGGGGGCAGCGCATAAACGCGGCTGCAGCAGCACGTAACGTGCCACCGCTTCCGCATTGGAGGCGCCAGCTCCAGAGTGGTGCTACAGTCAATGAGTGAACCTGCAGGGCCGGTGCCTCGAATGCCCCCCTGCCACCTGTTAGTGCCCCCCTACCGCCCCCCTTGCCTCTTAGCACTCCCCTAAAGGGGTCACTTTGGGCACTACTCTAAACCTTGGTGGTGCTGGTTTCACTGGTGGAATCGCCATGGCAATCACCAGCTGAGCTGGAATCTGTGGGGGCAACTGCTGTGGGCAGCAGGACGGGCCCCTGCAGGGGAACTGTGAGGGGTGACAGAGTGGCAGGCGGCGGCAGAGCTGGAATCTGCTGTCTGCTGCTGCTCACTGATGAATAGGGGCCATCCGCTGAACTGGTTGCTGTGCTGGAAAAGACGGGATGGTTGCAGCCTGCTGCTGGAGTATTGTTGCTGCGAATTGGCCCCATAATGGTCCTGAACCAGGTGGTGCAACTGGTGCTGGCATCCACTGTCATTGGACCCACCCACAACCAGGATAGAATCCCCAGCCTACATTCTGCAGGGGGTAGCATAAAGGCTGACTGATGAGGGGGGCACAATTGGAGGTCACAGCATCCCAAATGCTGGCTGCATCTGCTGTCTCCCCCCTGCTGCACTGAGCCAATTCTTCAGTCATTTCTAGCCAAGTGGAATGTTGCTAACACCATGCTGGCTCCAGTGCCAGATCCTAAATCAAGAAAAGTGAATGTGGGTTGCATTAAGTTCCATTTCGGTTCAGGAGATTGGGACTGTGGGACTTAATTTCCCACATCAAGTTGCTCAAAGTGCTCCTGGAGCCCGATCAATGATTGGCTTTGAGATGGAAGCAACAGGTTCCAGACTCGAGAGTTGTCGGACCCCAAAGCCCCCACCTCTCTCCATTCTGGCCTGACTTCATTGGGCTGGAGTAGGAAAGGTGTTCAGGCAGCTTCTCCTCCAGTCCCATCTCTGGATTTAGATCAGTCTGGCAACTTTTCCAAGAATCCATTTCCTTGGGCCAAGTGCTTAGCCTTTGTCTCTCCTCTGCAGCTTCAATGGCTTGCACAAATCCTTCAAAAGGAAGATACCGGATCTCGATCCATCCTCTGGTATCCATTCCCACCGCTCCTTCTGTGATCTCCTCCTTCTCCTCCATCTGCACTGAGTCTTTGCACTACCCGAGCTTTATATCGGTACTGAGGCTCAGCACCCCCGACAGCTCCCTTTTGGATAAGTATTTAGAGATTCAGGATAATGTCAGCATTCCAGAAAACCTCAACTCCAACAAATAACTCCGAAACAGACATCTTCTCAAAAGTTCCTTTTATTAGAGTAGCAAACTGGCACATTTGGGAAATCCCGAATCTGAAAGTTCCGGGTTTCCCTTCAAAAAGTAAAATATTACAAATCCACCTCCTGCACCCCTTATTGCATCACATGCCCCAATCATCATCCATCCCAATTTGAGACGTCCCCCAATCACTCCTCAACCAGATGCAGAAATAACATGACCTTGATTTAGAAGAATACTGTTATGTCTAACCATATACGCTCCAAGAAATTCCCCCCTCCCATTTTCCCAGGCTCAAGAATGTGGCAGTGTGGAAGTATCTGGTGCTAATATGGCTTCCAAAGCTGACATCTCCCTTAAATCTAATCCCCATGGCCAGTGAGAGACCACCCCACCACCTTGGCCATACCCCTGGGCATGAACACAGGAACCGGTGAGCACATGCGTCCTAGATGAAAGGGAGGCACTCAAAATGCAGTCAGCCTGCAGGGCAAGATGGTCCCCAGGGACATGAGACTCCATGCGTGCTCAATGCATCCTCTGTGCTTGCCCAGGAGGCAGGGTGGGGGTGAGTCATCATAGGCTTCAGGATCTAAGGCCGACCACATTCCAGCCTGGATGGCCACCCCCATGTTGTAGATCAGCGCTTGGCTGGCCTGGTCCTTTGCTGTTTCCAAGGCAGCCCTATGGGCCAGATCTAACCACACTGCAGGCCAGATGTGGCCTGCAGACCTTGAGTTTGACACCCCTACTGTATAATATTGCTATTACACAAAGGAAAATTATATTAATACTGACTACTAACTCTGTTTAGGCCTTATTTAAACTGGACGAGTTATTATTTTATTGGCTGATGTCATTCCAATGACACTAGCTGCCTAAAGAATTCACTTGTTTTATGTAAATGATTTTGGAAGAAAGCTTTATTGAGAAAAATAAAGATGTTATAGCCCTTACTGAGGTGCAAACCAGTGTGATTATGCTTCTACAAGCCTTTATACTCAGTGCACAAATGTCTGAAGAAAAGTTATTCTCATTAGAAAGCTGCCAGTTAAAACAGAATATGGTGAGTCTCCAGAATCATAGTCTTTAGGGTGCTTACAAATGGAAATATAGATCAAAACATCACAAAACGTCTTTAATACTCTTCTGAAGAATCAAAATACATGTGTTTGAATATAGTTAATCATCGTTTTAATTAGTGTTCATTGTAACAAGTAGATTTTAGAGACAAACCTGACTATTCCTACTAAATGATTTGCTTATTTTTGCTATACAAGGATTCCCAAAATACTTACTTTGAGGGGGAAATTGTCAACATTTCTTACTTCTATTTTGTTCAAGGTTAAGTCTTTTTCAAGCCAAACTTGAGTTCATGGATACATTTATATAGTTTTCTTGACAGCAATACAGAAGTGGTCCACCCTTTGCCTTCAAGATCTTTTCTTGACTTCGTAGTTTAGTCTAGTCCTGCTATTCCTGGGAGGTTTCCCCATTGAAATAGAAATCAAGACCAATTCTTCCTAATTTTTGAACCTAGATAAAGTCAGTCCTGTGTTACCATTTGCTTAAACAATCTATTTTTATAATTGAGCTATATATTAGCACCACTTTCAATAGTAGAAAAAGTATGCCATGATAATAATGCCATGCCTAGTGTTAATATATAGTCACGCTGAAGACTATTTTGTTTCCCCAAATGTAGGGATTGTTACAGAATAAACCAAAGTTATAGAGTAAGAATTGGCATAATACAGTAGAAATCTTTGAAACACCAAAATGTAATGAAGTGCTAAAAAGTGTTAGGGTTCATTTGCTTCTACAAAGGGAGCATGTCATCGTTCTCTTTCATTTGATGTTAACCTGAAGTACTGAAATGCTATTCACAATGTCCTCATACTGAGGAGGCAGATCCAAATGATTTGCAAATTCATTTCTCTGTGTGCTACTTTCACTAGTAACTTCCTCATAGGATGGTGGTGGTTCACAGTTTGGCAACCTGATTGATAAGAAATCCATAGGTCTCTCTGTGTAGCTCAAGTAACTTGGGGAGTGTCCACTGCCTTCAAATATTTCTTCTTGGGGAGAATGAAGAACGCTGAATGACTGAGGGATGGGATTTCTCCGATCAGGAATGGCTCTGTCATCTGTATCTTCCCTGTTTCTGCTCTGGGTGTACATGGACTCTCCATGTGGGGTTTTTTGGAACAGGCATCTCCATGTAATAAGAACCACCACCAAAAGGCCAATGACTAGAGGAAACGTTAGGTAAAATGGGTACCAGTTCTGTCCTGCGTTACTTCCTCCATAGAGTCCATTGGTGTAGTCTTTCCAAAATTCTGCCTAAAAAAGTTAATTATGTGTTGTTATAATCAATTTTTACCTACTAGTACTATAGTTATGGTTGTTTGCCATTAGCTTTGATTTTGTATTTAATTAATTGCAGTATGTTTGAATGACAAGTGGAATAGAAGCATTTGAAGCAAAGAAAACAAGACAGAACAAAGAAAAAACTAGTTCCTTTTTACAAATTAATCTCTAAATGGAGGAATTTAAATTTGGGATCCCTAGAAGTTCAACTTGTCCATGTTATAATAAAAATAGCTGAATAAAAATGAATGATGAAATCTTATAAGCCTACTGAAAGATCATTCTGGAATGTAGATGGAAAATCTGAAGTTTCATATTTAGTAGTTATTTTCTAGCCTCATTCTTTAAGATGACAACACAAAGCTATAGCTATAGCTCTAATGTAGTATCATGTATTATATGGAAAAATATTAGATAAATATGAAAAGAATGTTTTATATTTTTAGTAGGTAACTTACTGTTTTTTCATTATTTTCAAATGCTTCTCTTGCCTCTTCTTTATCACAGCGTTCTTCATAACATTCACGCTCGATGTTTCCTTTTTTAAGTTCTTCCAAAAGTCCATTAGTCCGTGGGTATCTTTTTAAGACAGAATTGGCCTTAGCATGTACGAGGAATACTGCAGAAAACAAGGAAATACTAGTACTTACAAGTTGAGAAATTTATATTCAGGATAATAATATTCTGCAGCATGAAGATGTACTGTTTGTGTCTATTTGGTAACAATGTTAATTCTATAACATGTTCAGTTAATCAAACTGAACTCATCATAAGGATGAGAGTATAGTAAGATTTAAACCAGCATCAAGTAACATGTTTCAGATATTTCAGCTATAAACCTCATCCTATGTCTGTAACGCTTGAATTTACTGGATTATGCGCACACAAACATTGTATGTGTATACTATACTCAACCCCAACTCATTTGGGGTTGTTTAAATGCTGGAGCTAACTGCAAAGTAATAAGAAAATGATTGAGGATATTCAAAATCCAATTCCTAAGTGTTAAATTTTATAGACAATTAGTATTTCAAATGATGTACGTTGTGCTTACTTTAAGCAGCGATAGGGAAAAAAAGGCAGCTTTCACAAAAAACAAGAAGTATTGGCACCATATTTGTTTTATATTCAATGCTTTTTTTCCATGCTGGAGGAGGAACAATAGCATGTATATAGAATTTGGGTCTGGATAATAAATAATTATAGAAAACTTTGGGAAAAGAACCTATGTGCAGCTACAAATAATTTCCCCTCGATAATCTGATCTAAAAGTACTTAATTAGTGCCAGATATTGGAGGGTGGGGTGGGAGAAGAAGGGGTGATCTTATTATCTACCCATCATGGATAGTTCACAAATTAAATTTAATGTAAAAATAATGATGCAACTCCTGTCAGGTTGCATTGTTGGAATGGAGAAACTGATATAGAGAATCTTACTCTTGAAATATATAAAAACTAGGTAGTAGGGGCAATGGATATGCAAAAAAAAATTACCCACAGAGATAAAAAGGTACTTGTTCAGCATTACACATTTCTCAAAGTGAATGATAAGTTTTATTATGGACCACAGATAAATAACATCACTTACCACTATCCATGTTAACACTTTTCTCTAAAAAGTGCTGAAAGGAAAAGAGAAACAACTTTTGTTAAGAGATAAAAGGTGAATCTCTTCTGATAATGCAAATCTTATTGTTGTTTTTGAATTTCATTTAATATGACTATATACATAACACCATATTTTCATTTTAGAAATTAAAACAAAGCATGCTACACTTTGTCAAGTCTGTTTCACATCTGAAATGACTGATTAATTATTTCCAATAAGCCCTTTGAGTAGTTCCTGGATAACAATGCGTAAAGCCATTTTGAACCAGAACAATCTTGTAAGAAAGAGAAAGGGCACGCCTATTCTCTGGGAGCTGTGAAGAGCATCCAGGTCTGGGTAATACTTCCATCTGCCATTCAATAGGCTGAGCAAAGTTCTGAGGATCCGCCCCCTTGCCGCTTGCCCCTAGTTTTGGCAAAGTCAAAGTGGTAGATTACACCATTGTTCTTCCTTCACCGTTGCTCATCATGCTTGACCAGGATCAGACCCAGATCCAGACAGTCATCTGGGTGGGGCTGGATGCTCTTCACAGCTCCCAGAGAATAGGCGTATCAGGTAAGAACCAACACCCTTTCTCCAGTGAGCTGTTCCGAGCATCCAGGTCAGGGACATACCCAAGCTGGCGTGTCCTTACGGGAGGGCCTCCATTTGGTTTGGAGTCTCCCTCACCATGTGAACCCTCTGCAGTGAACCAAAGGCAGCCTCCATCAAGGCAAAAATGTCCAATCTGTAATGTCGTATGAAGGATGACGGTGACAACTACATCGCTGCCCTACAAATTTCTTCGATAGAGGCTTGTGTCGCCCAAGCCACTGATGTGGCCACACTCCTGATAGAATATGCCATGATTCCTCTGGGCACCAGTAATGTCTGTATTTCATATGCCTTTGCAATCATGGCTCAAAGCCATCTACGCACTGTTGAAGCCATGACTTTCCTCCCCAATGTGGAAGGTTGGAATGAGACAAAGAGGGCCTCTGTCTTCCTGACAAAGAGGGTCTTTGTCTAACCAATCCAATATCTCCTGGAAGAGGCTTGGGTGTAGGTGCCACTCAAAATGGTCAACAGTGGCCCTGCTCAACCAGTCTGCTTGAATGTTGTGCTGTCCTGAGATATGCTTTGCCGTGATGGATTGGAGATGCCTCTCTGCCCAGCGGCAAAGCCTTTCTGCCTCCCTCATGAGGGACTTTGAATGTGTACCCCCCTGTCGATTTATGTGGGCCTTGGTGGCCACATTGTCTGTCAGAAGAAGGACATGCTGTCCCTGGATCTTGTGCTGGAACTTGCAAAGGGCCAGAAGGGCTGCCCTGAGTTCCAGCCAATTGATGCTGCAATTTAGGTGTGTTAGAGACCAGCGACCCTGTGATACTAGGGACTGACAATGGGCTCCCCAGCCGAAGAGGCTGGCATCAGTAGTAGTTGTCAATCAGTGTGGCTCTCTGAAGAGGCAGTCCCTGGTGATGTTCCTTGAAGTTCACCATTGAAGCGAAAGAACTTTCAGTGGGACCAGGACCTTTGCCATGGAATTGTTCCTGCTGGATCTCTGGAATGGGAGCAGAAATCATTGCAAAGTCCTGGCGTGGAGGTGGGCCCAAGGAATTACTGTAATACAGGAAATCATCTTCCCCAGAAGTTGAGATAACTGGGCCAGGGGCACTCTTTGAGAATTCAAATGCAATTGGACAATTCCCTGATGCTGGCCTGTTGGTCTGGTGAGAGAAAAACCTCACTTGTTACCATGTTGATTATGGTGCCCAGATGCAGAAGTTGAGTGGTAGGTGTCAGATGGCTTTTGTCCAGATTGGCTGAAAAGCCATGGTCCTGAAGGACGCGGACTTTGGTTCGTAGATCTCTCTCTGCCTGCAGGTGAGACTGGGTTTATATTAAAATGTCATCTAAATAACATTGCAGGCGAACCAGCATGCTCCTGAGATGTGCTGCTAAGACTGTCAGCACTTTTGTAAAAGTCCAGGGGGCCAAAGCTAGGCCGAATGGTAGGGCACTGTACTGGTAATGGCGGTTGGCATAACAAAACCACTGGAATCTTTTGTGCATAGGTTTTATAGGGATGTGCAGGTATGTTTCAGTCAGGTCCACTGAGGTCATGATATCTCCCTACCTGAGATTTAGAAGAATAGATTGTAGAGAACTCATTTTGAATCTCCTGTATACTAGAAAGTGGTTCAGATGCTTCAGGTCTAGAATTGCTCTCCACCCCCCGCCCCCGAGATGTGGTGGGACCAGATGAATGGCATAGGTCTCCAGCAAATGCTGTATCGCAGTCTCCATAAGGTTTCTCTTTGTGGAATCCTGTGAAATAGAGCATGGCACAAAAAAGTTCGGGGGTGTGGAGAGAAACTCCAGGGAGAGACCTGATCTTATAGTCTCCCAGATCCAGGCGTCTGCGGTAGTCATATTCCACTGATTGGCAAAAAAGGCCTCCTTAGACAAAAGCGTTTTCACCATGATTTAGAATAAGCTCACAAGAACCAAAAAACCAAAAGTAGATATTGCAATGGACAATATTGAAGTTCACCTTGTTTCTTGTTATTAGGATCGAGAACATGCTTTTAAATTTTATTAATTTTTGCTAAAATTATTAGTATTTTTTATGTTTTAAGTAGCAAAAAACCTAGTTCTTTCTGAAGAGGGAAATAAATAAATAATGAACTAAATATGGCCAATTAACATTTTTAGTACTATCTTCTACAAAATCTCATTTCCCACTCTAGAATTCATCTGAACAGAATCAAGAATTGATTCACCAGATTGATACTGTGGCTGAATTATGTATCAAACTATGCTATGGTTTTCCAAACAAGTCATTGTGTATTAAGCAATAATGTAAAGTATTGATTAGGTTCATGCAATGAACTGATACAGAAACAGCCGCATTACCATTTAAAATGATGTGTTAGCTTAGCTAAATACAGCGGTAGCTTGGTTACTCAACTGCTTTGAAACTCACTGAAGTTGGTACTCAACACATTTCAATGCAAAAAAACCCTGTCCTGGTACTCATCATTTGTTTGGTACTTAATGCACAACCTAGAATTTGTTGGTATTGGCTGCCTTGGGACTCACTGTTATTCCTAATGGGAAATATCTGTTGGTACTTATCATGCCTACCAGAATTAATTAACAATGAATACTGAGGTACCATTGTATTTTACTCCTTGCTCCAAAAATAGAACAAATTTAGAAGGCTTATGGGGAAATAACTAAAGGATACTAGGGAGGCCTCCTGGGAGTGTTTGTGCCTGAACTAGGCCTCCCTTGGTTTCTCCCATCCCTGAGTCATCCCATGCTCTACCTAACGACCTGCATATTCATTTAATGAATGCATTGGGGAAAGCAGGGTCAGGGAAGTCAGTAGGTGCTTCATTTAATGTAGTCCTCGACTTCTGACATTAATGGGCAGGCTACCTGTATTTTATATTGTATTAGGTCAATTTAACACTGATATAAGCCATGAACTTCAAGTCATAAAGAGAAAGTATTGGGAGAAGCACTGATTTTGGTGAGTTGTATTACAAAGATTTATTAATATGGACATTATACAGAATGGCACACATTTCAACCACTTATAAAAAAAATTAAAATACATGACTCACTGTTGGCAAGGCATTACATCTACCAAAAACTATTTGTATGAGCTGAAATATATCAATTTAATCAGGTGTAAAAAAAATTATTAGGCACATTTTATCCTTTTCAAGGTAAATTTCACTTTGAAAATAAATTCTGAGTAGAAAACTTTTCTTCAGTCCCAAAAAAATGTAGGTGCTGAACAGCATCAACATTTCTGGGCCTTTGTGGAGTAGCATATGCAACAAAAAAAAAACTTGCTGATGATGCAACAAGCTTGAAGCAAGTGACATCTATGGATTATTGACTTATTTTTAACTCTTGTACATCCTGGTCTGACTATCTCTGCTTACCAATTGCTTTTCATTCCTTTCCATCACAATGTTATAATTGATGTTATTACAGGCCAATTAATGGTTCTTTCAAAAACTTATATACATAATGCAGAGCCCTGAACTGAAAAACAAAACTTTGGGAACCAAAATGCAGTTTATTACAAGGTGCACTGGAAAAAAGAAAACCACATTTTAAAAATGAATAATAAGAATATGAAAGCAAATTCTTACAAATTCACACATGAACAAAAAATAGACTGAAAACAGTAATCACATATTTACTCAATTTTTTTTCTTTTTAATTTCAGCAGATTCAAGAGAAGCAAAACCTTAAGCTTTAAAATAAAACACACTATCAACAATAGTAAATATAAAAAGATAAGTCTGTATTATGAGTTTTGTAACATAATGAATCAAGCATAAGCAAAAAGTATTAATTATAACAAAAATGGGGAGAAAAAGTAGAAACCAAGCTCAAACACATATTCTAATACATGAAATATTGTCTCTTTTTCTGAAGTATACTGTAATCAGAAGTTTCTTAATCATCATGATAATAATTCCACCTCCTTTACATGGATGATCTGAAGCTGTATGGAAAAACGCCAACTGAAATAAAATCACTGCTCACCACTCTCTCTATATACAAGCAAAATACTGCAATGGAGTTTGGACTGAACAAATGCATCATTCTTACTATAAACAGAAGAAAAATAATGCAAAAAAGAAGAAACCAGGATGCCCACTGAAATAACATCAAGAGTCTGGATGAACAAATATTTGGGCATCTTTCAAGCTGACAAAGCATACTGAAGTGAAAGTTAGAAGTGAATATATCAAGAAAGTTAAGATCTTAAAGTTCAAACTCAGTGAAGAAAGAAAAATTTTCATTTGAATATTATCTTAAATACATTGAAGATGGACTGAAGCTACTACACCATATGAAGGCTTACGGAATATTGGAGTGAACCTCCAGTGCCCGCCCGCCGCTCTGGCCCATGGTCTCTTGGCTTGCCCATAGCCGGTATTCAGATTGCATACCTAATCCCTGTCTCTGCCTCCACCTGTTGCTTCGACAGGAAATCAACTTACCTGCACTGTGCAGGCAGCGGCGGCTGCTGGACACCATCGGCCCACATACACTCACTGCCTCCTGTGCTGCCCATGCCCACCCCTTCACTGGGCTTATTTTTGGGGTAGGGCTTTTTA
This sequence comes from Bungarus multicinctus, assembly GCA_023653725.1. Classification (NCBI taxonomy): domain Eukaryota; kingdom Metazoa; phylum Chordata; class Lepidosauria; order Squamata; family Elapidae; genus Bungarus; species Bungarus multicinctus. The sequence continues at coordinate 63,735,964 of CM042850.1, forward strand.
TTAGGAGCACCCTAAAAATCAGGATAGGGCTTATTTTCAGAGAAACAAGGTATGTGTAAGGCCCAGACTCTCTCCCTTCAAATGATAAGAATGAAGTTCTGAAAGCTGGTTACTTCAAAAGGAATTCTTTATTGAAAGGGAAGTTATCCAGGTACTAGCCAAAGGAGAATCTAATATGCCTCCATAAGAGGAGTTAGAACCCCTCCCCTTATTCTGATGTGGATTTAGTCAAACAAAGAAACAACATGTTAATCCCCCCCTTTTCTGGGAATGTAGCTTAGAAAGTTTCCCAGGAAGTTTCTTTCAGAGCTGGAGTTTTTAAGGACCCTTCTCTTCTTGCTATCTCTCCAAGAGGTGACAAGCTTCCAGGCATCTGGGCTCCAGTCCGCAGTTGTATATCATGTGCAAGTTATACAGATTCAATACAAGACTTAAGATATTCAGGTTACATCAAAAAGGATTACTTGTACCAACTCCCCCCCCCCCTCCCTTCTTCTTCCATTGAAGAATGGCAGATATACGGATCTGACATATTACTCTCCTCAAAAAATTGGGAAATCCATCTGGAAGACATAAAACGTGTGTTACATTTACAACTTAGGATGGTTTGTGAGAGTATTTCAGGTGGAACGTCCATAGTAATGTGGGTGCTTTTACATGTCATTTGGCTACCCACTCATTTTCTGAAGAGGGAAGGTGTTTCCAAGCTACTAAATATTGTGTGGATCCACGGTGAGTGCACAAATCAAGGATATCTTTAATTTCAAAATGTTGTTTCCCATGTACCATAATGAGAGTTGGAGGTGTGAGAAAGCGGGGTGGGTTCTAAGGTTTGAAGTGATCTCTGGTTTGAGTAGGCTACAGTGAAATACTGGATGAACCTGTCTAAGTGTTTTGGGAGTAGAAGCTCTACAGTAACAGGATTGATAATTCTGGAGATGGAAAATGGGCCAATGAATTCTGGTCCCAGTTTCTTAGTGGGTTGCAATGATTTTAGGAACTTGTAGACAAATATATGCGGTCCCCAACTTTGAATGGTTTAGGATCATAGCATTTTTTGTCTGCTTGAACTGCTCTAGCCTCTTGTATGGCTAATCTGACCACTGGCCAAGTGGTTTGCAAATTATTTATCCATTCTTTAAGGGAGGAAATTTCAGGTTGCTTGGTAGGTAGTTCTGGCATGGGGTTGAATTCTTGTCCTGTGGCTACCTGGAATGGGATGTGCTATTGTGGATCGAGTTATTGTATGCTACTTCTGCAAAAGGAAGAAGGTCATTCCAATTATCCAGTTGGTAATTAATAAAGCATCTTAAATATTGTTCTAATATGCTATTAGCTCTCTCAGTCGAGCCATTAGTTTCTGGATGGTTGGACAAGGACAACCCCTGGGTGGAGCCTAATAGGTTTAAAAATGCCCGCCAAAATGTGGATGTGAATTGTACATCCCTATCTGAGATAATCCATTGGGGAGCTCCATGGAGGCAATTAATGTGCATTAAAAACATCTTTGTCGATGCCTTGGCTGTTGGGATCTTTTGGCAGGGTACAAAATGAAAAAAGGTCAGTTACAACCCAAATAACAGTATTTCCTGCACTTTCAGGGAGCTCCACTATAAGTCCATAGAGTTCTCTCTCCAGGGTGCTGAAGGTTCTGCCGCTGTTTGTAAAAGCCCAGGGCATTTTCCTTGTCTTCTTTTCGCAGGAGCGCAGCTAGGGCAACTAGGAACAGAGCTTTCAATATCCTTTTTGAGAGATGGCCACCAAAGTTGTCTTTTAATGAGGTGCAGGGTTTTTACAAATCCAAAGTGGCTAGCTATTTTTGAATCATGGCATTGTTTCATGAGGTCCATTCTCTGGCTGTCAGGGACATAAAGTTTTTTTCTACCCAAGCTAGACCGCCTTTGAGTAAGCAGATGTTTTTGTTAGCCTGGAGCCAGTGGTCCTTAAGTAGTGCCTCCTTAAATTTGGAAGTTGTCGCATTGTCAGTCAGTGGTTCTGTTTTCCCTTGCACTTGGGTGATTATTTTGGCTGCAAGTAGGGTTGGTTGGATCATGGGTTCTACAACTTCAATCTTTTTGCTGTTGTATTGGGGTTTCCTAGATAGGGCATCTGCTAAGAAATGTTTTCCCCCTGGGATATATTTGAGAGTGAAATTAAACTGTTTAAAATATTGAGCCCACCTTACTTGTTTTGGTGAGAGTTTCTATGGATTTTTCAGGGCTTCTACATTTTTATGATCAGTCCAGACTTCGACAGGGATTTTGTTCCCTTCTAGGAAGTGTCTCCATGTGAGGAGTGCCCATCGCATGGCATATGCCTCTTTCTCCCATTCCTATCAGTTTCTTGGAAGTATAAGCACATGGTTGAACTGACCACATCCATTCTTTGGAATAGGACTGCTCCAACTGCTACATCACTAGCGTCTGCTTGGATGACAAATGGTTGTTTAGGTGTTTCAGGATTGGTTCTGCTGAGAATAGCTGTTTAAGTTTTTCAAGTGCCACTTGGCATTCCATCGTCCAGATGGCTTCGGCTTCTCCTCCCTTTCATATTTAACAAGCTCATGATGGGGACGATGATATCTGCAAACGCTGGAATGAACTGATGGTAAAAGTTTGCAAAACCCAGGAAGCTTTGCAGTTGTTTGCAAGTATGGGGCAGTTCCCAATCGATGACAGCTTTTACTTTTTGTGGGTCCATCTCTATTCCCTCGTGGGACATTCTGTATCCTAGGTAGTCAATTTTTTCTTGGTGGAACTCACATTTAGAGAGTTTTGCATATAGTTTGGTGTTTAGAAGTTTTGTGAGAACTGCTCGGAGTAACTTTATGTGCTCTTCTTTTGTTTCAGTGTAGATTAAAATGTCATCAAGATAAACTAGATAAACTAGAATCATGGAGAACCTCATTAATTGGTTGGATAAATATGGCAGGTGCTCCTTCTAGTCCGAAAGGGAGCACTTTAAATTGGTAGCATCCCAGTGGGGTGTTAAATGCAGTCTTCCACTCAACCCCCTCCCTTATTCTGATGCAATAGTATGCCTCTTGTAGATCTAACTTTGGAAAAAAAATTCCTTTAGAGAGGTGAGCTAATATGTCCTTCATGAGGGGAAATGGGCACATATTCTCCACACTGATGGTATTTAAATTTCAATAATCAACACATAAGCGTAGAGAGCCATCTTTCTTTTTGTGTAATAATACCGGGGCTGCTAGTTTTGGTCGGGTAGGTTCAATGGAACCCCCTTTTTTAGATTTTTATCAATAAATGCTCTGAGTTCATTTAGTTCTCTGGGGGACATGCAATACATTTTTAGTTTTCGAAGTTTAGCCCCTGGTAGGATTTCAATGGCGCAGTCTGTGGCACAATGAGGTGGGGGTTCATCAGAAGCCTCCTCGCCAAATACTTGGGCTAAATTCTGATACTCTTTGGGGAAGTTAATGGGTTCAGTCAGTTGGCCGGTTCTATGTTCTCTTTCTTTCCCCCCTTCTGGGATGTTTGCAAATGCTACATATTTCTGGAATTGTATGGTTCCTCTCTTCCAATTTATTTTTGGATTCCATTTCTGTAGCCATGTGAGTCTTAGGACTAGTGGCCTTTCCATTCCTGGGGCTACAATGAACATAATCATCTCACTATGGTCCCCCAGTTCTATTTTCAACGGTTCTGTGGCAAAACTGTCTGGTTCCTCCCCCGCTATAGTTCCATCTAATTGGCAGAAAGCAATGGGGTTTTCCATTTTCCTTAGGTGGATTCCTAATTTCCCTACTAGGGTGGGGTTGATTAGGCACCAGGTGCAACCCGAATCCAGTAATGCTGCAACTTCCTCATCCTTCCCTTGGCTGGGGATAAACAGTCTTAGGGGTAGAGTGAGTGGTTCAATTGAGTCGCTTACCAGTGGGTCCTCTTCTGGATCACTTTCAGATTGGATCAGGTCTCCTCGAGGTGTTGGGGATTCTTCTTCTGGGTTTGAGGGGGGGGTCCAAAACCTCACGGCTTCTCAGAGCTGTTTCTTTTCCTTGGGGGTTGGATTTTCAAGGGTTCCCCCCCACTGGGTGGTCTGGCTTTCTGGCAGGGGTTTTTGAACAGCAGTCTGCTGCGCGGTGCCCCTCCTTTCCACACTTAAAACAACCAGATGGTCTTGGAAATTTGGTGATTTGGGGTTTGAAAAACTCCCGCTTCCCCTGGGGTGGGGATCTTCCCCAAACTCTGCCACTGTGGTACTGGTTACAGACCGTGTCTATCTCCACTTCCTCTGCCATCAGGTACCATTCATGCAGAAGGTTTGGAGCTCCACGTGCCAGGCAGGCAGTGTACAGGTTGTCGTTGAGTCCATCTTTGAATCAACAGACTAGGATATCTTTTGGCCAGTCGACTCGGCCGGCCAGGTCGCGAAATTCCTCAGTGTATTTGGCAACAGGGTGACGGCCTTGCTTTACAACCCTAATGCGGTCACGGGCTTTTCGATCAGCAAGGGGGTCTTCGAAGTGGTGGCATAGGGCTGTCATGAAGCGATCGAGGTTCCTCAGTTCTGGGGCGTTGACATTGTGGAGGGTCACCATCAATCTGGGAGCTGCTCTTTCTAGGGCCAGGGTGATGACTCACAGCTGAGCCCCCTAGGTGGGGAAGTTCCGCCCATATACTTGCATATAGGTGAGGACTTGCAGCAGGAAGAATCCCAGTTGCTGGGAGTCCCCATCGAATTTCACCCCCAAGGGCGGGATCTTTCTCTGCAGTTGTATGTCTCTGAGTTGGCCAGGGTTAATCCCCTGCTCTAGAGAGGCAAGGGGTCGGGTACCTGGCACTGCTGGTGCTCCGGCTTGTTCCACTGCTTGATCATTCTCAGCTGGATCAGGGGTAATGGCTCGGGTTCTCTCAATTTCTGGTTCACTCACTCTCCTTCATTGGCGACCTGGTTCATCCCACACATTGAGGTCCTCTAGGGCTTCCCGCACGAGACGATTTTTGTACTATTTCAGTCAGTCATCTTCCAGTGGTTCCTCGACTTCCTGATCAGAAACAGCCTCCAGTTCCATTTTCCACCCAAGTTTACGGTTACCACAGGTGAGGGTTACTCCCTTGGTCCTTCCATCCCAGCTGTCTCTCTTTCCTACGCCTATAGACCATCGGGGCTTTGTGGAATTTTCGCAGGCAACTTCAATGTCTTTCATGGGATACACAAAGCCAGTTTCTGAATAATTGTCAAAGTTTCTCCCCAGCATTTGGTTTCCCCTCGCTCCTTGCTATGTTCAGACATTTTCTCACGGTCCCTTCGGTAGAATGAAGTTCTTTTTTGGAAGGATAAAAAAAAAATCCTCTCTGGATTGACCCCTATTGCAGATCCTGTTTTATGTAAGGCCAAGACTCTCTCCCTTCAAACAATAAGAATGAACTTCTGAAAGCTAGGCACTTCAAAAAGAATTCTTTATTGAAAGGAAGTGATCCCAGTACTAGTCAAGGCAGAATCTAAGATGCTTCCAGGTGTACAATATAGATAAAGTGAGTTAGAACCCCTCCCCTTATTCTGATGTGGATTTAGTCAAACAAAGAAACTACATGTTAATCCCCCCACCTTTTCTGGAAAGTAGCTTAGCAAAGTTTCCCAGGAAGTTTACTTTCGGAGCTGGAATTTTTATGGCCACTTCTTCTCTTGCTATCTCTCCAAGAGGTGACAAGTTTCCAGGTATCTGGGCTCCACAGTTGTATATCATGTGCAAGTTATACAAGACTTAAGATATTCAGGTTACATCAAAAAGGATTACTTGTACAAACTCGCCCCCTTCTTCTTCCATTGAAGAATGGCAGATACATGGATCTGACAGTATGTTTTTTTTCCTTCACATTTTCAGAAAAAAAGCAGAAAGATTCTCAGGAAAACTACATTACTTTTCCCAATTCTTCTCTCATATTTAAGTTACTTAACAGTGTAAGTTCGATTAACTCAGAGAGTCACGTTTTGGTTTTTCTTTTATTCCCCATCTCACCTTGCTTGCTGATCCAAATGTATTTTGATCAGAAATGCAAACAGCAGAAAGAACTAACAATGCAGAATGTCTGAACTTTTATCAGAAAGCAGAAAGTTCCTGCCTCTGAGTAACCATAAGGATTTTGAATCAAATTTAATAGTTAAAGATAAGGTAACATATTTATTCGTGGCAATAAATAATATAAATGTATTTATATTTTGTAAACTTTTCAACACTAAGTTTTGAAGCTAAAACATCCTGACCCTTCTATGTTCCTAAAGACATATCAGTTTCATTGCCATATTTCAATTAAGTTTGTAGTCACCACTGCACAGATAGAATCAACAACCCTGCATCTTTAATTCTTGGCATTTTGAATATCTGAATAAAAGCAGTATAAAAACTCTTTCCAGATTTCTTCCTGCTTCACAAAGGACCAAAGTAAAATATTTTTAGCATCTATACAGGTATTGAGGATGTACACAAATCTGGTTTACACATGGTTTGCACAATTGATTAAATTCACATAACACTATCATAAACAATGGTTTGTATATTGCAAATATGGTAGATTTGTAGTAGCAGAAATTGAACTTAATGGAATAAAATCAATAGTGATTGGCATATACAACCCAAATGATAAAAGTACTTTTTTTGAATATCTAATGTATTAATTAGTACCCTTTATGTATGAAAACTGGCTTATGTTGGGGGATTGGAATGGAGTGATTACACCAGCTTTGGTGTTGTGGTCTGCTAGCGGCTGGCGGAGTTCGCAGCAGAGTCAGACAGTAGTGAGGAGGTTGGGGAGGAACCCAGGCCATTCCTGGAGGCTGAGGAAAGCTCGGATGAGGGCTCTGTCAGAGGCAGAGATGGGGCCAGGGCAGACTGGCAGTCATCAGCTGCCTTCAGGCTTGGACAGCAGTGAGGTGGGAGAGCTTCTGGAACCAGTTCTCAGCCTGCACATGCGCAGAGCTGCCAAAAGGACGGCACAATTAAGAACTCAGAGTCGACATGGGAGTAAGGCCACAGGTGGACAATGAACGGCCCCTCCTATCAGGATTAAAAGAGAAGCAAAAGGGGAGGGTGCTTTTGCAGGAAACAACTCGCTCGTTGGGGTCATTTGTTTGTTCCAATCTTGTGGAGATTTGTCTGTATAATCCAACCCTTCCCTACCAGCAGTGAGTGTGGAACTATTTACCGGGCAGTGTTTCAGGATTGATAAAGGTCCAAGCTCATTAGTATATGTTTGCAAGACTTTTGCCAAGCCGTTGGCTGATAGTGAATGAAATAAATTCACATTATCATAATAAAAGAGGTTTTTGCTGAGACTCAGAATTGACAGTGCTTTTTGGGGAGGCCTAGGACAGAACATTTGGATAGATTAACTACTAAGAGGATTAAACACTCCCAGGGTAAATTACCAAAGACCTTTTTTGAGATGATGGACAAAGACACCAATAGATTCATGGAGGTATAAAAATAGCTCCGCCAGAGAATATACAGTTTTTTTCAAAAAGACAAATATTTTTCAAGGATTGATATGATATGGAATTCTAAAAATCTTGCAAATAAAAATGTAAAAGTAGATATTTTACCCAAATCTTTTTCTGATCATAATCCAGTGCTTTTGGTATTAAGAGGAGAGAGTCTGAGCTTCAGATGGAGATGAAATTAATCTGTTCTGCAAAAGGAAATGTTCATAAAAGATTGTAAAAAGGAACTACATCATATGCACAATTATTAGGCAAGTGAGTATTTTGACCCTATCGTCCTTTGTATGCATATTTTCCACCTCCAAGTTGTATAAACTTACATTCTTAGCAGATCAGGTGATGTGTATTTGTGTAATGAGGGAGGGTGTAGCCTAAGGAGATCAACATCCTACATCAAGGTGTGCTTAATTATTAGTCAGCTTCTTTTCCTTAGGCAAGATGGGCTAAAAATGACTCTACAAGTCAAAAATTGTAAAAAGTCATTCAGAGGGATGCAGCACCCTTGAAATTGCTAAGATATTGGGGTGCTATCACAGAATTATCAAACATTTTGTTGTAAATAGTCAACAGGGTTGCAAAAAATGTGTTGAGAAAAAATATGCACATTAACTGCTAAAGATTTCAGAAGAAACAAATGTGAAGCTACCAGGAATCCATTATCGTCCAGTGCTGTCATATTCTAGAACTACAACCTACCTGGAGTGCCCCGAAGTACAAGGTATATTCAGTGCTAAGAGACATGGCCCAGGTAAGGAAGGCTGAAATTCGACCATCACTGAACAAGATACATAAGTTGAAATGGTGAGATTGGGCCAAGAAATATCTGAAAACAAAAGTTTTATGCGACTGATGAAATGAGAATGACTCTTGACGGACCAGATGGATGGGCCCATGGCTGGATCAGTAACGGGCACAGAGCTCCATTTTGACTCAGACACCAGCAAGGTAGAGGTGGTGTACTGGTTGGTATTATTAAAGATGAGCTAGTTGGACATTTTTGGGTTGAAGGTGGACTCAAAATCAACTCAAAAACCTACTGTCAGTTTTTAGAAGACACTTCCTCTGAGCAGTTGTACAGGAAAAATTCACGACCATCATGATTTTTATGCAGGACAAAGCTCCATTGCATGCATAGAAGTACTCCACTGCATTGCTAGCCAGTAAAGGATTTAAAATGAAAAATAATGACATGTTCCCATTCCTCACTTGACCTAAACCCTATTGAGAACTTGTGGGTCCTTCTTAAACAGGAGAGTTACAGTGAAAGAAAACAGTACACCTCTCTGAACAATGTCTGGGAGGCTGTGGTTGCTGCTGCACAAAAAGTTGATCATCAACTGATCAAGAAACTGACAGATTCCATGAATGGAAGGCTTATGACTGTTATGGGGAAGAAGGATGGCTATATTGGTCACTGATTATTTTTGAATTGTCAGAAATGTTTATTTGTAAATTTTGAGTTGTGTCATGGCCCCGTCGGAGCCTGAGTCCATGGAGGATGGTGAGCCGGAGCTGAGGCCCACAGAGTGTGGCTTCGTTGGCTCCACAGAAACACAGGGAGGAGCAGGACAAGGCTCATCAGGCCTGGAATGGCTTGCCATCAGGGAAGAACAGAGGCAGGATGACCGAGAGAGGGGGAAAGAGAGGGCAGGCAATGGAGAGGAGCAATGGAGCTTAGACAACAAGTAAGGACTGCCCGCTTCTGGTCCCCGAGCATGGAGAGTGGAGAGGAGGCAGGAGCAGTGCAGGCCAACCTGACAATTCAGAAGGAGAGTGCCCTGCCCCTCTTCCCAAGGCACATCTGGGGACTGAGAACCTGTGCAGAGATGCTTGTCAGGATTCGTGGAGTTTCATGTGCCATTGCCGATGTCTGGAGTTTGCTGGACTTCTTGCCTTGTTGCTGCCTTGTTCCCTTTGCCTCGCTGGACTTCTGACCTCGAAGCCATCATGCTAAACAGTGTTTTGCTGGATTACTCACAGCCAGAGGCTGCTGGAGGTGTGTGTGAGCGCTTTGTTCCGGGACTTGCCATAAACATGGGACTGTTTGGGGGAAAGTTGGGGCAATAAAGGGGAGTTCAAACTATCAGCTGGCTGTGTTGCCTCCATGCCTTGCCCTGGGTCATCACAGGTTATTATTTGCACTATAACAAATGAACATAAATGAGAAAATTTTTCATTTTTCATTTATTTGCATAATAATTCTGCACACTAATAGTTGTCCAATAATTGTGCACACATAGATATTCTCCTAAGAAAGCCATAACCTCATTTTAACTGTCTTAAATATTCAGGTTTGAGGTTTATTATTGATTGACCGAGAGCACTGTAGTGCTTCAATAATAAAATTAATCCTCCAAAATACAGCTTGCCTAATAATTGTACACATGGTGTACATGAATACTTTGATAATAAATTAGGTAAAGGGACAAGTTTAACAACTGTGTGGGATACTATTAAAGCTGTTATAAGGGGTTATTTTATAAGTATAATTGCTTAGAGAAGAAAAAATCCCAGGAAAAGACACAAAAGATACTAGATGAAATCAGACAGAGATAAATCAAATTACAAAATACACCTACGAACCTTTATATCAAATTAAACTGCTATGACAACAACTGTCCATGTTAACAGAACAAGAAATAGAAAGAAAAACTGAAGTACGCTAAACAAAGACACTTTGAATATGCAAATAAACTGGAGAGATGGTTGACATATTGTTATATATGGAAATTTACCTTATACACCTAAGAATATAAAGAGCAAGACAGACTCCATGTTTGTTCTTAGTTTGACCTGTTAGAGATCAGAACATTTATATAACTTGTTATGAATATGTTATGAAATTGTATGAATCTGTTATTCTGTTAACGGTCTGTAGAATTGCAAAATAATTATGTTCTTGGCCTGGTTTGAGATTCATAAGGTCATCCTGACATTATAGAATTATTAATGATCTCTTGTGTAATCTTTCAAGTGAAAAACTGGAAATTTGATGATAATGAGAAAAGTTGGGGGATTTCCATGGGTGGATGGGGCTTTCTTATGAGAAATACTGTATAACTTCTATGTATGGAAAACAGGAAGTATTATGCAATCTGTTAAATGTGATAATCCTATATAAGGCTGCATTCACTGAAATGGAGTGTCTCCTTTCTCCTAAAATGGTTGTTTTGGGGTTAGGGGTCTGGTACTGCAATACCTTATATAATAAAGCATCCTATGGGCTCTGATTATCATAGTCTGTTGTTTTATTTTTGGTATATTCTCACACATATATCAGAAAGGAAAGGGAAAAGACATGATTGAGAAAATTTGTGAAGGCAGTAATGTAATAACAGATAATGAACTTATCAAAATGTTTTTTCATAATTTTTATTCTAACTTATATAAAAGACAGGTTAGATATGTCAAAAATAGATGAATATTTTTCAAGACAACAGCTGCCTAAATTATCATAAACTCAGAGACAACTTATGAATGATCCAATAACTGTCTCTGAGATATCAGAAGCCATTATAAAAAATTAAACCAGGTAAAGCTCCAGGCCCAGATGGCCTTACAAGCCAATACTAGAAGTGTTTTGAGAAGGAAATTATTTAACCATTAAAAGACACAATGAATGATATATTACCGGGGGGGGGGGAATAACTCAAATGTGGAAGGAAATATTGTATGGTTGTCCTTTTTTCAAGAGTCAACTGGACTTTCTTGATTTTTCTTTTATGACATTTCACTTCTCATCCAAGAAGCTTCTTCAGCTCTGATTGGATGGTGGGGAATGGAAGAATTTATATTCCTTGCAGAAAGCTGGACATTTGCATTCTTTTAGCAGGTCATTAAGACTATCTGGAGGTTTATGGCCTCTATGTCAAAGAGGGGTTAAAGAGGCCATCTATGTCAAAACTGAACAGCCCTCTCTCAACAGAGGGGGAGGGATACAACATCATCTATCTCCAATCTACAACGCAGTCCTTTCAACAGTTCCAAGAAGGCTTCACACCAATTTGCACTACTCAGGTGATCCTGATGACACGGATAAACATCCAGGTAGCCTTAATGATCTGCTAGAAGAATGCAAATGTCCAGCTGTCTGCAAGGAGTATAAATCCTTCCAATCCCCCACCATCCAGTCAGAGCTGAAAAAGCTTCTTGGATGAGAAGTATTCAAAGAAAAACCAGAAAGTCCAGTTGCCTCTTGAAAAAAGCACCTTTGTGTAAGGAATAAGAGAATTCAAAAATAATATGGTATATAGATATGTTATAATAGAATAGAATACTTTATTGGCCAAGTGTGATTGGACACACAAGGAATTTGTCTTGGTGTAAATACTCTCAGTATACATAAAGAAGGAACATTCATTAAGAATCAAGAATCATAATGTACAACACTTAATGATAGTCATAGGGTACAATCAACATCAAATCATACTAGGAAACAGAGGATACAAGCAACAAAGTTATAGTCACAAGTGGGAGGGGATGGGTGATAAGGAGTGATGAAAAGATTAACAGTAATAGTAGTGTATACTTTGTAAATAGTTGAACAGTGTTGAGGAAATCATTTGTTTAGCAGAGTGATGGCTTTCGGGAAAAAAATGTTCTTGTGTCTAGTTGTTCTGGTGTGCAGTGCTCTTTAATGTCGTTTTGAGGGAAGGAGTTGAAACAGTTTATGTCCAGGATGTGAGGGGTCTGTAAATATTTTCACAGCCCTCTTTTTGACTCGTGCAGTATACAGATCCTCGATTGAAGGCAGGTGGGTGGTAATTGTTTTTTCTGCAGTCCTAATTATCCTCTGAAGTCTGTGTCTGTCCTGTTGGGTTGTAAAACCAAACCAGACAGCTATAGAGGTGCAGATGACAGATTCAATAATTCCTCTGTAGAACTGTATCAGCAGCTCCTTGGGCAGTTTGAGCTTTCTGAGTTGGTGTAGAAAGAACATTTCTGTGGTGCTTTTTTGATGACATTTTTGATGTTAGGTGTCCATTTTAAGTCTTGCGATATGATAGAATCTAGAAATTTGAAGGTCTCTACTGTTGATACTGTGTTGTCTAGTATTGTAAGAGGTGGTAGCATGGGAGGGTTTCTTCTAAAGTCTACCACCATTTCTACGGTTTTGAGTGTGTTCAGTTCCAGATTGTTCCGGTTACACCACGAGGCAAGTTGTATAACCTCCTGTCTGTATGCAGATTCATCGTTGTCTCGAATGAGACCAATCACTGTTGTGTCATTGTGTCATAATCACATGTAGCAGTGTTACAAATAGGTACTCTTTTACTCTAAGACCATTAGAAAGAGGCCCTGATGAGGGGAGGCTGAAAGTACATTCCTTAACACTAAGGAGATAAGAGGAGCTACATAGGCAGAATGCTTTATAAGTTGATGCCAAATGAATAGGCATGGGAGGTACCATAAAACCAAGAATCTTCTAAAGACTCCTTGGATACCCCTGAGGACCTATAATTGAGTTGAAGGAGGAGGGAAGGGGTGTAGTGATAGAAATGAACTGTCAGATCCGTGTATCTGCACGTGCTTCAATGGAAGAAGGGGGGGAGTTGGTAAAAGTAATCCTTTTTGATATAACCTGAATATATTAAATCTTATATTGAATCTGTATAGCTTGCACATGATATACAACTGGAGGACTGGAGCCAGATGTCTAGAAACTTGCCACCTCTTGGAAAGATAGCAAGAGGAGATGGGACCATAAAAATTCCAGCTCTGGAAGATACTGCCTGGGAACCTCTTCTAAGATACGTTGACAGAAAAGAGGAGGGGGGGATTAACATGTTGCTTCTTTGTTTGACTAAATCCACATCTAAATAAGGGGAGAGGTTCTAACTCACTTTATCTATTACTATATGCCTGAAAGCATCTTAGATTCTGCTTTGACTAGTACTGGGATCACTTCTTTTCAATAAAGAATTCCTTTTGAAGTGCCTAACTTTCAGAAGTTAATTCTTTTTCGATTGAAGGGGGAAAGTCCAGTGCTTACATAAAGCAGAATCTGCAATAGAGGTCAACTCAGAGAGGAATTTTTTAAAACAAACTTCACTCTACCGAGGGGACCTTGCAAAAATGTTTGAATATAGCAAGGATCAAGGAGAAGCTGATTGCTGGAGAGAAACTTCAACAGCTACCCAGCCAGACACTGACTGTACCTCATCGAAGATAGTGAAGCTGGCTGCAAAAATTCCACAAAGTCCCGTAGAAAAGAGAGACAACTGGGATGGAAGAACCAGGGAAGTAACCCTCACCCAGGTGGGGGTAAACCCGGGTGGAAAATGGAGCTGGAGGCCCTCTCTTATCAGGAAGAATGTGTCAAGGAACCACTGGCAGATGACCGACTGAAACAGTACATAAATCGCCTCATGAGGGAAGCCTTGGAGGACCTCAATGTGAGGGATGAACCAGGTCGCCAACGTAGGAGAGTGAGTGAACCAGAAATTGAGAGAACCCAAGCCATCATCCCTGATCCAGTGGAGAATGATTGGGCAGTGGAACAAGCCGGAAGACCAGCAGTCATACCAACTACCCGACCCCTTGCCGCTCCAGAGCAGAGGATTAACCCAGGCCAAACCCAGAGACATATAACTGCAGAGAAAGGTCCCACCCTTGGGGGTAAAATTTGATGGGGATGCGCAGAAACTGGGATTTTTCCTGGTGCAAGTCCTCAACTACATGCACGCATTTCCCGATACAGGGGGCCCGAGTGCGAGTCGTCACCTTGGCCCTAGAAGAGGCAGGAGCCAGATGGATAGTGATCCTCTACAACGTCAACGCCCCAGAACTGAGGAATCTCGATTGATTCATGCCAGTCCTACAACACGGCTTTGAAAACCTCCTCGCTGACAGAAAAGCCCGCAACCACATTAGAGTCGTAAAGCAAGGCTGTCGCCTGGTACACCGAGTACAATGAGGAATTTTGTGACCTGGACAGCAGAGTCGACTGGCCAGAAGATATCCTAGTCTGTTGGTTCAAAGATGGACTCAACAATGACTTGTACATTGCCTGCCTGGCCCATGGGGCCCCAAACCTCCTGCATGAATGGTACCTGATGGCAGAGGAGGTGGAGATAGACATGGCCTGTAACCAGTACCACAGTGGCAGAGTTTGGGGAAGATCCCCACCCCAGAGAAAGCGGGAATTTTTCAAAACCCAAACCACCATGACTCCAAGACATCTGGTTGTTTAAGGGTGGAAAAGAGGGGCACCATACAGCAGAATGCTATTCGAAAACCCCTGCCAGAAAGCCAGACCACCCAGCGGGGGGAAACCTGGAAAATTCAACCCTCGACAAAAAGAAACTGGCCTGAGAAGTCGAGAAGCTGTGAGGTTCTGGTCCCCCCCCAATCCAGAGGAAGAATCCCCAATGCCCCAAGGAGACCTGAGCCAGTCTGAAAGCGATCTGGAAGATGACCCACTGGTAAGCGACCTATTGAACCAATCACTCTACCTCTAAGACTGTTTATCCCCAGCCAAGGGAAGGGGGAGGAAGTTGCAGCGTTACTGGATTCAGGATGCACCTGGTGCCTAATCAACCCCACCCTAGCAGAGAAATTGGGAATCCAACTAAGGAAAATAGAAAATCCCATCGCTTTCTGCCAATTAGATGGAACTATATCAAGGGGGGGGGGGAGGGGAGCCAGCCAGTTTTGCCACAGAACCACTGAAAATAAGACTAGGGAACCATATGAACTCACATTCATTGTAGCCCCAGGAATGGAAGGGGCTTTATTGAGGAAGGAATTGGAAAGTGAACATGTAAAACTGTGATGGCGGACCTATGGCACGCATGCCACAGGTGGCATGCAGAACCCTCTCTGTGGGCATGCCAGTGGTCGGCCCAACTCAGCTCCACCGCGCATGTGCGCCTCCCAGCTGATTTTCGAGTCTATAGATCACACTAACCTCCCCCATCCTATTTGCAAAAACCTTTAACTTTTTGCCTCACTAGCTGGCCCCACCCCACCCTATCTGCCTCTCCCGCCTCCAGTCATGCATGCCGCCTAACGATTCTTTGGCTGCTCTCTGGTTCCTGCTCCTTGCTTGTTGTCGTTGCTGCTTGCTTGTTTGCTTGTTTGCTTGTCTGCCTGCCTGCCTGCCTGCTTGCCCTGACTCCTTGCTTGACTGCATAACTTTTGGCAAGTTGGTGACTTCGTGACACCCCCCTCACTTGCCACGGCCCAGGCCCAGCTGCTCCTGCTCCTGGCCCGTTTGTTGTCAGTGCCATCAGTGCGCACATCCACCCCCTTGCAAGCCAAAAGTGCTGCCACCTCTTGCTCCCCTGTGCCTACCTCGCGCCCCTGGTGTCTTTTAACAACGGCGCAGGAAAGGCCCAGGATCCATGTGAGCTGTGGGGGAGGGCAGGCATGGCTGGTTGGATGCTGCCCAGAGTGCAATTCTGGCAGAGGAGGAGCGGGTATCCCTTCACCCCTACCCACTCATGCCGCTGCCACTAGGAAAGGTCAATGGTCCGCAACACACCCGTGTTGGTAATGGGTAATAAACGGGGAGGGAGGGTACCACGTGGGAGATCGCAGCATTGGAGCTCTTCCCAGGTGTCCCCTGGCCTGTGGGGGGGGGGGCGCAATCTCCCATGCTTCCCCCACCCACTTCAGGAGCCTCAAAGCACTTGCTTCCCCTCTGGCACTGCTAAGCCTCTTCCCACCACGCTTTTCTTCACCAGAAGTGCTCGCATGCCCAGCGGGAAGGAGGCAGCTTGGCAAGGCGGAGAGGGGCAGTGAGCGTGTTGTGGCTCATGGGGTGGGGGGAGTGCAGGAGATTGCACCCTCTCCTTTGCATCTCCTGGGAAGGTCGAGCCTCCCACTCGCAACATCTTTGGCATCTGAGGGCATCACTGGTAGCTGCTTCCTACAACTCAGGAGTTCTGCGCTCTTCCTTCTGCTGCTCAGCCTCCTTGATGTTTGGAGGCAGGAGGCAGCAGCTATGACGCAGGTTTGCTAGGAAGACTGCGGGCGGGGGGGGAATCACCCCTGCCCTGCCCTTTCCAAGAAAGCTCCATGTGGAAAAATAAATTCTGTGACTTGCGTGAAATGCTTGAGAATATAGAAAGGATGGCAAATGACAGCACAGTTAGTTTTGAAATTGAAATCCTTAAAGTGTGGAATTGTCTGCAAAATAATTTTAAATCAATGAAAAACTTGGGATTGCTTTCCTTACTTTGTTTGGATCATCATATGCTTGTGAGCAGCTGTTTTCAGCTTTTAATTATATAAAATCAGATACAAGAAACAGATTAACAAATGACCTGAATGCAGCACGTGTTGTTCTCAAACTTACAAATATGAACCAAGGATAGAAAAATTATTAGCATGTATGCAAGAGCAAACGTCACATTAATCGAAAGCATGCCAAATGCAAACTTTTAACTTCAATAAAAAGTTATTTATATCATTGAAAGCGCTGTTATTGTGGGGGTTTTTTCAGAGAAAAGAAGTTGATCACGCATGAGTTTTTTCTAAACTAAAATATTATTCAGGTTAAATTGCCTTGTTGTCAGGGATGGGGTGGTAGCTGGGAAGATCAACAGAGAGAGAGCTGGTTCTCTCTGCTGATCTTCTTGGCTTGTTTTGGCCCAACCACCCATCTGGGCTCTTGGCTGTTTTTTATTTCCTGCTTTTTCAACCTTAGCTGCATTGCATAGCACAGCTGAGGTTGAAAAAGCAGGAAAGAAGAGGATTTTCAAATGCTTCACACCCGTGTGCAGCGCTTGTCAGCTGTCCAGGCAGCACTACTGATGATTCCTTGCAAACACTGTGCACGTGTGCACAGCACACGTTAGGCGTGGCTACACTCACGACCACACGCAAAACACGTGCTCACCGTACCGGTTTAACACCGGTTGGATCCCACCCTGCGTGTTGGCACTTCACAATAAATAAATGGGTTTTGGGTTGCAGTTTGGGCACTTGGTGCCGAAAAAGTTCACCATCACTGATGTAAAACATTAAATGATTCAGTGGGCAAGAAACTTTGGATATAATGTGATGTTTGAACAATGGGAAAATATGTGGACTAAAATTCACATTAAACTTTAATTTAAAAGAAAAATTTTATAACATGTTGTATATCTGGTATTTAACATTGGATAAGTTATCTAGAATGATATTTCAAACGAATGTTGGAAATGTAAAAGTAAAGAAGGGACCTTTTGTTATTTATAGTGAACATGTGATAAAGGAAAGAAATTTTGGAGTAAGATTCATATTTTAATACAGAAAATTCTTAAAATGAGGATGGAGATGAAGCCAGAGAAATTTCTTCTGCGTTTAATGGAAAAAGAAAAAAAAATGATCTTATATATGTTGATGGCAACAAGTCTACTGTATGCACTAAAATGGAAGGACATTTCAATTCCCACCTGGGATGAATGGCTACAGAAGTTGATGGAGCTGGCAGAGATGGCTAAATTGATTGTTTTGATTAAAGAAAAAAATATACTTTTTTTTTTTTGCTATATAGAAACCACTTCTGGACTTCATGCTTGAGGTGGAAAAAAATGAACTTTTGATTTTGGATTTTACTGATTAGATTGATGTGTTGTTATAGAAATGGCTAGTTTATATTATTTTGGAAAAATAAAAAGTTGAGGTTTGATGCTAATGCTTTATTTTACTGCGAGAGTCAGAAACCAATGCCTTTTCTTTCTTTCTTTTTCTTCCTCCCCTCCTCAAGTTTTCTTTCCCCTTTTCCTCCCCATTGTGTCCTATTATTTGTTTCCATTTTTTATATTTTATTCTATAATAAAAAAGTTTAAAATGAAAATAAAATGAACAATGGCTTGCATATTAAATCAAAACCAAACGAACATTCTGATTAGCAAGCAGCCATTTCCTAAACTTGACGATATAGTAACATATGGTTGCAGTCTTTTGAAAATTATTTCAAATGCATATCAACACCTTTTTTTAATAGATGAAGGATTGCTACTTACCATGGAAATATATAAGAACCCACTCTGAAATTTCTGGCAAAAGACAACCTAAAATTTCCCCTTGATATTAAAGGGGCTACTGATATTTCTCAATAATTGAGAATGATAGCTGAAGAGAAGGAAAGAGGAAATATAAATCACATTTGCCATTTCCTAACATAAATTCAATGTTTTGGTGGATTAGTTCAGCCAGAGATTAGTAATACAATGAAAATAAATGTAAAGAAACTATCTTAATTGAAGGCTTATTGTATTGAGTTCACACCTGTAAGGATAAAAAAAAAACATTTCCCCCATTCCTTTTTGCTTTTTAAAAACAGTTTGATCTACTGATAACAAAAGCAATCACAGCCATATTTGCCTATGTAGGAAAAAATCCAAATTCCATGCTTGGGTGTATCTTTATCAAGATCAAAGTAACATAAATGACAAGTTTTGGGGTAGTCCAAAACTGTTCACGAGAGTCCAAAAATTAAGCTAGATGTTTTTTTTAATTATTTATACATTTTTCTTTAAGTGCTTACTAAGCATTGTATTGTCTGAATCAATTTACAAATAGTGATAATAGTAATAACATTCTTTTGTTGTTGTTCTTAGTTGCGAAGTTGTGTCTGACCTATCGTGATCCCATGGACAACATTCCTCCAGGACTTCCTGTCCTCTACCATCTTCTGGAGTCCATACTGCTTCAGTGACTCCATCCAACCACTTCATTCTCTGTCGTCCCCTTCTTCTATTGCCCTCAATCTTTCCCAGCATTAGGCTTCTCCAGTGAGTCCTTCCTTCTCATTAGGTGGCCAATGTATTTGAGTTTCATCTTCAGGATTTGGCCTTCTAAAAAGCAGTTAGTTGATCTCCTCTAGGACTGACCAGTTTGATCGCCTTGCAGTCCAAGGGACTCGCAGGAGTCTTCTCCAGCACCATAGTTCAAAGGCCTCAATTCTTTGGCGCTCAGCCTTTCTTATTGTCCAACTTTCATAACCATACATTGCAACTGGGAAAACCACAGTGATGGGCTGTCTGCTAAAATAAAGCAAGGTCATACACACACTTGAAAGTAAATCAGGAAGCCTGTAATTGTGGAGTCTGTCTGGCAAGAACAAAGAATTCTTATCCACAGGAAATATGCATGTGTAAATCTTGTAACTCCTGGCTAATTAGAAAGCTGATAAAAGTAACACGAGTTAGACAACTTGCAGACCTCCGCTAAAAGTTAGGAATAGAGAGCCTGCAGCAAATCAAATATGTATTAGATAACTACTAGGGCATTCATTAGCCAAGACTTGGGAATAGGGACAGCTAGAAACCAATAGAACAAATTGTAGAATTATTACTCAATGTTTATTAGATGGTATTTCTTATTATCTCACTTTGTCTCACCTTCTCCTTTAGTGAAAATGTATAAAACTTACTCAATCCTTTGTTCTTGGCTCTTGGCATTTTGACCAGGAGCCCTTTTCCTTGGAGTACTCCAATAAAAAGCAATCAGAAAACCTGTACTTTGTGTCTGGCATCTATCATTGGCACCAGGCTCAGACCCGAATTGGGGACAACAATCGCCTTGACTATATACACTTTTGTTGGCAGGGTGATGTCTCTGCTTTTTAGTATGCTGTCTAGATTTGCCATAGCTTTCCTCCACAGAAGCGTCTTTTAATTTCTTGGGTGTAGTCCCCATCTGCAGTGATCTTGGAGCCCAGTAAAATAAAATCTGTCACTATTTTCATTTCTTCCCTATCTGTTTGCCAGGAATTGATAAACATGATGGGATGGTCACTGACTTCAAGCCAGACATCCTAGAATGTGAAATGAGCCTTAGGAAACCTGAGCAACAACAAAGCTAGTGGAGGTGACGGTATTCCAGCTGAGCTATTCAAAATCTTAAAAGACGATGCAGTAAAAGTGCTACACTTTATCTGCCAGCAAATTTGGAAAACTCAACAGTGGCCACAGTTTACATTCCAATTCCAAAGAAAAGCAATGCCAAAAAATGTTCAAACTATTGCATCATTGCACTCATTTCACATGCTAACCAAGTTATGCTAGACTCCAGCAGTATGTGGATCGAGAACTATTAGAAGTACAGGCAGGATTTCAAAAAGGCAGAGGAACTAGAGATCAAATTGCCAACATATGCTGGATCATGGAGAAAGCTAGGGAGTTCCAGAAAAACATCTAGTTCTGCTTCATTGACTATGCTAAAGCCTTTGATGGTGTGGATCACAACAAATTGTGGCAAGTTCTTAGAGATGGGAATATCAGACCATCTTATTTCTCAAACCTATATGCAGGTCAAGAACAATGAGAACTGGACACGGAATCAATGATTGGTTCAAAATTGGGAAACGAATCCGACAAGGCTGTATACCTATATATAATTATTTACTAATATATAATAATTATATATAACAATATTCTTCCAATTTCTAACTTTATTATCTAACTAATGGTAAAACAAATTCCAAATTAGAAAGTATTCTGTGTCTTCTTGTCCTTTATCCATTTCCACAGTCTAGTATTTTTCTGATTATATTTTCTCTGCAGGGATTTCCTCATTTTTTCAATATTGTGCAAATATAATTCTCACTGTCATCAAAACATGTAATATTAAACATACCTTCCCTTTATTATATTTTTCTGGTAGTATACTTAACAAAAATATTTCTGGTTTTAAGTCTATATGTTGTTTTATCATTTTCTCTAACCAAGTATGTATTTTCATCCATTTTTTTCCTTTGGACATGTCCATTAGAGTATATATGGTAGGTAATAAGAGCTTGGTGTGTAGTTACATTTCCAACATTTGGCGGACATGTTTTTAAACATCTTTGCTAGTCTTGCTGGTGGCAGATGCCACCTGTAAAACATTTTATGTAAGTTTTCCTTGTACGTAGTTGCCATTGTCAATTTATAATTTCTATCCTAGTGTTTTTGCCATTTGTCTAATTCTATTATATATTCAAAGTTTTTTGCCCATACTATCATTCTTTCACTTGTTCATCTTCCATTTTCAGGCTTAATAATTAACTATATATTTCCTTTATTAATTTTTCATCTGTTCCTAATAGTATTTGATCAAGTGCTGTTGGTTCTTTCTAGAAACCATATATTTTAGCATCTTTCACATTTTTTCCTTGCCAAACATATTTCAAAATTATTGCATTTAATTCATCAAAGTATTTTTTTCTCTAGCTTTATAGAAATCATTTGAAACAGAAACAGTAGCTTCAACAAGATATTCATTTTTATAGTTGCTATTCTTCCTATCGTTGACAATTGCAATTTTTTCCAATTCTCCAGGTCAAGTTTAATTTGTTGTATTAACCTTATATCTTCTTTAATAGTTGCACACCTAGCTGTTAAATAAATTCCCAAATATTTTACTCTTTTAACTACCCGAAGACCTCTTTTCTTTGTCAGTTCATTTTTCTGTTTATCTGTAAGGTTTTTAGCTAATATTTTCATTTTTTCTTTATTTATTCTCAACCCTGCTACTTCTCTATACTCCTCAATTTTTTTCCATTAACTTAGGGCCAGATTCCAATGGTTCTTCTAAAATAAATTACCAAGTCATCTGCAAATGCTTGTAGTTTTTTCTCTTTTTATTTTCAAGCCTTTTATTTCTGGATCTTGTCTAATAAACATTTAATGCTTCCAATGTTAATATAAATAGTAATGGGGACAGCTGACCTTTTTAATGTTAAAAGTGCCTTTTTTAATGTTAAAAGTTTGCCATCAAATCCCCATTTACTATCACTTTTGCCATTTGTTTGGAGTATATGGTCTTAATCATGTTCATAAACTTCTCAACATACTCCATGCACTGTGTTGTAACATAAATTGCCAATTTACATCAATTGCTTTCTGTGCATCTAAAAAAATCAATGCCATTTGTTTATTAGAGAGCATTTCATAATATGCCAACATATCTAAGATAACTCTTACATTTTTCTTAATTTGTCTTTTGTGTAAAAATTCATTTTGGTCTGAGATAAATTCTTTGAAGAATATTTTTAGTCTTTCTACTATTATTGATGCAAATATTTTATAATCTGTGTTTAACAGTGATATAGACCTATAAGTCTTTATCTGTGTTAAGTCTGAGTCTTCTTTCAGTATGTCATATTTGCATCTATCCACGTGTTGGCATCTTACCTTCCAATAATACTTCATTATAAATCTCTAGCATTGACAAATTCAATATATCCTAAAGGTATTTGTACTGTGAGTAGTCTATCTGGCCCTGATGTTTTATTATTCTTTTGTCTATTTATTGCCTTTGTTAATTCCATCATTGTTATTTTTTCATTTAGCATTGCTCTCACATTTTCAGATGTTTTTGGTAGTTTAGCCTTCTCTAGACATTGCTTTATCTTTCCCACTGAAATTTTTTCTTGATCATATAATTTCCCATAGAACTCCTGAATTATTTTCTTTTTGGACTCATTTTGGGACTGTAAAGTTCCTCTCTCATCTTGTAGTTTACTTGTCAGTTTCTTCTCTTTCTTCTTTTTCAATTTATATGCTAACCATCTTCCTGGTTTTTTGGTATTTTCAAAAAAGTTTTGTTTTACTCTTTTAATTTGTTGTGCTAATTCTAAAGCTAGATGTTTTAATCAATGAAATTTCCAAAATAAGATCAGTACCACCATGCTATTTGTGTAAACTGAATTATTGCTGGCATTAAGTTACAGGCATTGAAAGTTGGATCCTGTCGTGGCATGTTCTTTTTGAGAGTGATTAGTTCAAAGTCATCCAATAAGTTTCAATGTACATAAATTGTATATAGTGAGTATATGTGAAGAGAGTAAAATATAAATAATACTGAGTATGTTTAACTTTGATTTACAATAGCCAGTTTCTCATAATGTGGAACTGATTAGATTTCCCAATTATATCTAGGAATTTATGTATAAAACCACTAA
Organism: Bungarus multicinctus; assembly: GCA_023653725.1. Classification (NCBI taxonomy): domain Eukaryota; kingdom Metazoa; phylum Chordata; class Lepidosauria; order Squamata; family Elapidae; genus Bungarus; species Bungarus multicinctus. Next base: position 63,759,305 of record CM042850.1, read on the forward strand.
TTTTTTGCAACTGAAGTGTAATACCTATTTTAAAAATCTTTTAAAATATTTTTTTAAAAAAATACCTCTAAATGATTGAACAGGCTTAAATGTTCAAAATGCAGAAAACTTCTTAAAAATGCATTACAAGATATATAGCTGCCTCAAATATCTGTTGAGTTTGATGTATACAGAGATATTGTCTCTTATATATTGCCCATGTATTTTAGTCCTGTTTCACACTACAAAACACAAATGCTTAAGCAACTTTCAACATATTTTTGGAATTTTTAAAAGAAACAAGCAAAGACACACATGCCCTTTGATTCAAAGTACAGAATGTACATGGTTACCGACATAAATAAATCATAGCTTGTAGGAACTGCTGCCACTGACTACAATCAACACATTAACAAATCTGAAAATTCAAATGTCAAGTATTGGATGTAGCCAGCAAAAGTTGCACCCTGTTGTTAACAAACGCCACGAAGAACGGTAACAACGCTACCACCATGTATGAACTGTAGCAAACATTATAATAGATAAAAACTAAAAGTTAAACAGTTTTTCCCAGCAGAATATTTTCCAGTTGGACTGCTATTCCCATCATCACGAACCAACGCGGAAGCTGCGCGAAGAAACCAGATGACATAATGGAGCGAGTTTCCTGCTTAACTCGACAGAATCAGATTGCAACAAAGTGAGCGATTAACGCCGAGAAGAGCAGAGAAATTGAGGGAAGTTATTTTTTTAACATTACTTCATTGGGATGATTGAAGTTCGCGGCTCTCTCAACTAGAGAACGGATACGTTCCCTTAAATTTCGCTGCGTCTGCTTTAAACTTAATCTTTGTATTAAGAATAATTTACAACTAGATATATTAGCATGCACTGCCTGTCCCGAACGCTTTTCCAAATCCTCAAACTGCAGTTTCATGTGCTTTGGCTTCCTAACATTGGACATTCCGAAAAGGGTTGGAAGTGCATTTTCACAACCAGATTAACGCTACTGCAAAGAACCGCTCATAGCAATATCGGGACCAGCTTCATACAGAGTATCAGCACGAGGTGCCTTTGACAAGCAGCACAGGATCTTCTTCAATATCGAGAATCCCCGGACCTCGAGCTAAGATTAGCGGCCGGCCGGCCGGGGCTTGCATATCGGACAGGGGATCGCAAGCGAGTCTAAGGCCCACCAAGGATCTCCAAGCACGGGAAGTCAAGTTAATATTCTGTCCCTTGGCTCAGCGCTGCTAATCCAAACCTTCCTAAAACTTTCTTACGGCCGCTCCAAAACAAACTCCTCTTCCTGGGAACCCCTTTTTCGCCATGTAAGAACAATTTGTTCTCCGCAGATTGCAATACGCTCGTTCCCTCATCCGTGCACACACCCGCCGATTCCTCGCCTGTTAACCCCGAACCCACCTTCTTTTTGCCTTTACAGATGGCTTCAGCACTTCAACAACTCCTTACAGCTCGGTTTGAAAAAGCACGCTCTGCGCAAGCGTCATTCCAAAAATTAACTCCACCCCATAATTCCTAAAGGTGGGGAAAGAAAGCCAAGCTGTAAAGTGTGAATATGGGAGGGAAAGCTGTGCGAAAAGAAGCCGTAGCCCCGCCGCGGCTTATACTGATTGTTTTAGTACAGCGACCGCTCCCTTGTTCTTCTCCGTTCTCTCCCTATATAATAATTTGTATTTTCAATTCAGTTAAGGGCAGAAGGCAGCGGAAATGGTTTCAGAGTTTAGGCAAAGAACTGAGTTACTTTTCCTTAAAAAGTTTTCCAAAAATTCAACTAAAATGCAAGCCACTACTTTCTCAGTTTTGTTCCTGGAAAGTTTGCATGACTCCTAATAGGAATTGGTATATAAATGATCTGACTGAGGGAAAGTGTCAGGCTACAGAACTTTTTCCCATTCAATTAACAAGAATGAACTTCTGAGAACCAAACGTATCAAAAGGAATCCTTTATTGAGATTCCTGTAGGAGTTCAAAGCAGTGAATGTCTCTCAGGCATACCAGAATAGATAAGGGAGTTTAGAACTCTTCCCCTTCTCTCAATGTGTATTTAGTGAAACAAAAGCCAGTATGTTTATTCCTCCCCCACCCTTTCTGTAGGAATGATCTTTTTCACAGTTTCCCAAGCATACATCTCACTGTAGAATTTTTAGGGTCTCATCTCCTGGCTGTGCCTCTCAGAGATGATAGGTTCCAGCCATCTGGGATTCCTCTCTCCATAGTATCAAGTGTGGGTTATACAAATTTGATATAAGATTGAATGTATTCAGGTTACATCAAGAAAGGATTTCTTTATCAGTCCCCCCCCCCTTTTTTCTTCTTCCACTGAAGAAATGACAGATACACGAATCTGACATCCTCCCCTCCTTAAAAAACAGATAGGTCTACCTGGAAAAACAAAAATCATACATTACATTTGTAATTCAGGATGGTTTATCAGGGTATTTTAGGTGGAACATTCGTAGTAATATGGGTGCTTTTATGTGTTGTTTGGCTACCCACTCATTTTCTGAGGAAGGAAGGTGTTTCCAAGCTACTAAATATTGTCCACGGTGAATGCGTGAATCAAGGATATCTTTAATTTCAAAATATTGTTCCCCATGTACCATGATGGGGGTTGGAGGTGTGGGAAGGGGGGGGGGGTCCTGAGGTTTGAAGTGATCTCTGGTTTGAGCAAGCTACAGTGAAATACTGAACGAATCTGCTTAGGTGTTTTTGGAAATCAGAGCTCTACCGTCATGGGGTTAATAATTCTGGAGATTGAAAATGAGCCAATGAATTTTGGTCCTAATTTTTTAGAGGGTTGTAATGATTTTAAGAATTTTGTGGACAAATATACACGATTCCCAATCTTGAAAGATTTAGGGTCGCAACGTTTTTGTCTGCTTGAGCTTTGACGACTGCTCTAGCTTCCTGTAAAGACAATCTTACCACTGCCACATGTAAATTACCCATCGACTCCTTAAGGGAGGAGATTTCAGGTTCTTTGGTGGGTAGTTTTGGCATGGGGTTAAATTTTTGGCCTGTGGCTACCTGGAATGAGGTGAAACCCGTGCCACTATGGACTGAATTATTGTATGCTACCTCTGCAAAAGGAAGAAGGTCAGTCCAATTATCCTGTTGATAATTAATAAAGCATCTTAAATATTGTTCTAATACACTATTCACTCTCTCCATCGATCCGTCTGTCTGGGGGGTAACTTGATGATGACAACACCTGGATGGAGCCTAATAGGTTTAAAAATGCCTGCCAAAATTTGGATGTGAACAGAACACCCCTATCTGACATAATCCTCTGAAGAGTTCCATGAAGGTGATAAATGTGTATTAGGAACATCTTTGCCAATGCCTTGGAAGTTGGGATCTTTTGGCATGGAATAAAGTGAACCTATTTGGAAAAAAGATCAGCTACAACCCAAATGACAGTATTCCCAGCACTTTCGGGAAGCTCCTTTATAAAGTCCATAGAGATCTCTTTTCAGGATGCAGAAGGGTCTGCTACTGTTTGTAAAAGTTCAGGATATTTTCCTTGTCTTTTCTTTGCAGAAGCACAGGTAGGGCAGCTCACAACATAGTTTTCAATGTCCTTTTTGAGAGATGACCACCAAAATTGTCTTTTGATGAGGTGCAGGGTTTTTACAAACCCAAAGTGTCCCACTATTTTGGAATCGTGGCAGCATATCATGAGATCCATTCTCTGGCTTGCAGGGACATAAAGTTTGTTTTCTACCCAAGCCAGTCCATCTTTGAGTAAACAAATATTTTTGTTAGCCTGGAGCCAGTCGTCCTTAAGTAGTGCCTCCTTAAATATTGACGTCGTTGTGTCTTCAATCAGGGATGATTTTTCTCTCTCTTGTGCCTGAGTGATTACTTAGTTGGGTCGGTTGGATCATCAGTTTTATAACCTCAATCTTTTTGCTGTTGTATTGGAGTTTTCTAGACACTGCATCTGCTAAGAAGTTCTTTCTCCCAGGAAAATATTTGAGAATGAAATTAAACCCTGTAAAGTATTGAACCCACCTTGCTTGTTTTTCGGAGAGTTTCCATGGATTTCTCAGGGCTTCCAGATTTTTGTGATCAGTCCATACTTCAAAGGGGATTTGGTTTCCTTCCAGGAAATGTCTCCATGTGAGCATTGCCCACTGCACAGCATATGCCTCTTTCTCCCATATGGCCCATCTTTGCTCGATTTCTGTCACTTTCTTGGATGTATAAGCACATGGTTGTAATTTTCCACTTCCATTCTTTTGGAGGAGGACTGCTCCAACTGCAACATCACTAGCGTCTGCTTGGATGACAAAAGGTTGTTCAGGATCTGGGTGCTTAAGAACTGGTTCTGCTGAGAATAGATGTTTAAGTTTCTTGAATGCCACTTGGCATTACATTGTGCAGATAAGGGGTTCCTTGGTTTGGGTTTCTCCCACCCCCCTTTCCTTTTTAGCAAGTTCGTGATAGGGAGGGCGATGTTTGCAAAAGCTGGAATGAATTGGTGATAAAAGTTTGCAAACCCCAGGAAGCTTTGCAGTTGTTTGCTGGTGTGCGGTGGGTCCCAGTCCATTACAGCTTTTACTTCTGTGGATCCATCTCTATTCCCTCATGGGATATTCTATACCCCAAGTAGTCAATTTTTTCATGGTGGAATTCGCATTTAGAGAGTTTTGCATGTAATTTAGCGTCTAAGAGTTTTGTGAGGACTGCACGGAGTAGCTTGATGTGTTCTTCCATCATTTCAGTGTAGATCAAGATACACTAGAACCCCTTTATATAAAAATTCATGAAGGGTTTCATTGATCAATTGCATAAACACTGCAGGCGCTCCTTGCAGTCCAAAGGGAGCACTTTAAATTGGTAGCATCCCAATGGTGTGTTAAAAGCTGTCTTCCACTCATCCTCTTCCTTTATTCTGATGCGGTAATATGCCTCTCATAGGTTTAACTTTGAAAAAATTTTTCCTTTCGAGAGGTGGGCTAACATGTCCTTCATGAGGGGGAGTGGATACATATTCTCTGTGCAAATTGTGTTTAATTTTTGGTAATTCACACACAGACGCATGGAGCCATCTTTCTTTTCGCGGAAAAATACTGGGGCAGCTATTTTTGGTCGGGTGGGTTCGATGAAGCCCCTTTTAAAGTTTTTATCAATAAATGCTCTGAGTTCTTTCAGTTCTCTGGGAACATGCAGTACATTTGTGGTTTTGGGAGTTTAGCCCCGGTAGGATTTCGATAGTGTAGTCTGTGGCTCAGTGGGGTGGGAGTTCATCACAAGCTTCCTCACTAAATGGTTGGGCTAGATCCTGGTACTCATTGAGGATGTTAATGGGTTCAGCTGACTGTCCAGTCATGGCTGATTCTCTGTTCTCTGTCCCTTTCTTTATCCTTTCCTCTGAGCTTTTTGCAAATATTACGTCTCTCTGGAATTGTACGGTTCCTTTACTCCAATTTATTTTTGGATTCCATTTCAGCAGCCATGTGAGACCTAGGACTAGTGGCTCTTCTATTTCTGGGGCTACACTGAATGTGAGCATCTCTCTAGGGTTTCCTAGTCTTATTTTCAATGGTTCTGTGGTAAATCTGGCTGGCTCCCCGCCCCCGCCCCCCCCCCCACTATAGTTCCATCTAATTGGCAGAAAGCGATGGGATTTTCCATTTCTTTCAGTTGGATTCCCAATTTATCTGCAAGGGAGGGATTTATTAGGCATCGGGTGCATCCTGAATCCAGGAAGGCTGCAACTTCCTTCCCCTTCCCTCAGCTAGGGATAAATAGTCTCAGAGGTAGGGTGATTGGTTCAATTGGATTGCTTACCAGTGGGTCATCTTCCGGATCGCTTTCGGACTGGCTCAGGTCCCCTAGGAGCATTTGGGATTCTTCCTCAAGGTTGGGGGGATTGAAATCCCACAGCTACTCGGCCTCTCAGGCCAGTCTCCTTTCCTCAAGGACTGGATGTTCCAGGTTTCCCCCCGATGGGTGGTCTAGTTTCTGGCAGGGGTCTTCCAATGGCATTCTGCTGCGTGGTGTCCCTCCTTTCCACACTTAAAGCAACCAGACGTTCTTAGAGTCATGGTGGATTGGAGTTTGAAAACTTCCCGTTTCTCCTGGGATGGGGATCTTTTCTAAGACTTGCCGGTGCGGTACCAGTTTTGAGTCATGTCTATCTCCACCTCCTCTGCCATCCTCTACCATTCGTGCAAGAGGTTTGGGGCCACACAGGCCAGGCAGGCAGCATATAAGTAAACATTTAGTCCATCTTTGAACCAACAGACTAGGATATCCTCTGGCCAGTTTATCCAGCTGGCCAGGTCACGAAATTCCTTGGTGTATGCTACTACCAGGTGATGTCCTTGTTTTACGACTCTAATGTGGTCACAGGCGAGGGGGTCCTTGAAGTGGTGGCGTAAGGCCGTCAGGAAGCAATCGAGGTTCCTTAATTCGGGCATTGACGTTGTGGAGCATCAACATCCATCTGGCTGCTACCCCTTCAAGGGCCAGGTGACAATTTGTACTCTGGACCCCTGGGTTGGGAAATCCCGCCCATATTCTTCCATGTAGATGAGCACTTGCGCCAGGAAAAATCCCAGTTTCTGGGGGGTCTCCATCGAATTTTACCCCCAAGGGCAGGATCTTCCTCTGCAGTTGTATGTCTCTGGGTTGGTCAGGGTTAATCCCCTGATCCAGGGCATTTAAGGGTTGGGTACCTAGTATGGCTGCTGGTTCTTCGGCTTGACCCTCTGTCCGCTCAATCTCCACTGGTGGCTGCTCAGTTTCTCTCATTTTCTGGTTCCCTCGCTCTCCTGCATTGTTGTCCTGGTGCATCCCCCATGTCGAGGTTCTCCAGGGCTTCCCTCATGAGGCGATTTATGTACCGTCTCATTCGGTCATCGGCCAGTGGCTTCTCGTTCCATTCTTCCTGATTCGATAGGGCCTCCAGCTCCAATTTCCACCCAGGTTTACGATTTCCCCAGGTGAGGGTAACTCCTCTGGTTCTTCCATCCCAGCTGTCTCTTTTTCCTACACCTATAAACCACCAGGACTTGGTGGAGGTTTCGCAGGCAACCTCGCTGTTTTTGATGGGGTGCACCGAGTCAGTATATAGCTGGGATAGTGTCAACATTTCTCCCCAGCATTCGGCTCCCCCTTGCTGTATTCAGACATTCTTCTTCTCTTGCAGGATCTCCTCAATAGAGTGAAGGGTTTTCTTTCTTTCTTTCTTTCTTTCTTTCTTTCTTTCTTTCTTTCTTTCTTTCTTTCTTTCTTTCTTTCTTTCTTTCTTTCTTTCTTTCTTTCTTTCTTTCTTTCTTTCTTTCTTTCTTTCTTTCTTTTTTTTAAAAAAACCCACTCCGGGCTGACCTCTATTGCAGACACTGCTTTATGTCAGATTACAGAACTTTTTCCTATTCAATTAACAATAATGAACTTCTGAGAACCAAACGTATCAAAAGGAATCCTTTATTGAGATGAGACAATTCCTGTAGGAGTTCAAAGCAACGTCTAATGTTTCTCAGGCATACCGGGATAGATAAGAGAGTTTAGGACCCCTCTCTTTCTCTCAATGTGTATTTAGTGAAACAAAAGCCAGAATGTTTATTCCTCTCCCACCCCTTCTGTAGGAACGATCTTTTTCACAGTTTCCCAAGCATACATCTCACTGTGGAATTTTTATGGTGGAATTACATAAAATATATTAATTTTAGAGAAATAATGATAAAAGTTTTATAGCTAGTGAAATATGTGGTATTAGCAAGAGAAAGAACAAGGAAGTGTGAAAAGCCAAACCACAAGCATCATCTATAGTCACAAAGTCATATTTGCCAAGAAACCTTGTTTCGCTTGTAACAAAACCACAAGCTAGGGAGTTTAGCAAGATGAGTTTGTGACATACAGCCATCCTAGCCTAGCAACAGGGGAGGGGGAAAGCTGTGTTTCAAGTAACCAATGAATGATTGACAAGTTAGATTTCTGTGTATATGTATGTATCTTCTGAAAAAGTATATAGGCATGTGCTGTTCTATAAGAAATTTGTTCAGAAGTAGCTCTGGCTAAAATATTCTGAACCTATTTGTGCAAATAAAACCAACTTATTTTTGGATTCCAAGGTCTGAGTCTCTTAATTTCCTGCAACAGAATCATATGCCCTGGAAATCCTGGGTGAAAAGGGAAGAGATGCTGAGAGTACCTGGGTTTTATGCCTTAATTCCATCACCCTGGAGCTGAAGGTGGAGGGGTGGGGGGGGCAGGGAGCTGCAGGAAGTTGCTGTCTTTAAAAAAAGATTTCTCCTTTTCTCATCCAGGGAAATATAATATTCTGCCTTTTTAATATTTCCTAGAATGTTTCATTCTTCTAGGAGAGAGGTGGGTGCTAACTTTCTACAATATCCCCCCTTTTTGCCAAAATATGTGGGTGGAACACACGTTATTGACAAAAGATTAAAAATTGATCAGATCAGGGAGACTTGATGGGTGCTTTTAATTTTTCTGATGCAAAGGGGAAGGCATTGATAGAGAAAGGATTCCTTCAATGGCTCCCAAACACTTTCAACTATGAAAGTCTAGCAGCCAGGGGAAAGGTTCTGGAAAGAAATTTACAGTATCCAATTTTCCATGCCAATTTTTTTCAGATATTTGATGCATTTTTTGTGAGCTTACAGTCAGGTTTCAAGCAAGCACAAATTCCAAAGTTCTTCACAGCCATGGTTTGCCTTTAAATTACAGGCTGCCCATTTGCAAGGCATGGTTACTAAACCTGCCCTAGGTCTTAGTTTCCAGAGTTTGTGAGGCCAAATTGAGGTTAGCCATTGTGTAATCCAGGCTATTTATTATTTTTAAAATAGTACACAATGAGCCCTGGGACTCCAACTCATGAGACCACCAGTGCAACATATCCTGCTTTACTGGGCAACTGGGCAGCATCATTTGTGAGTTGCAATCAGGGCTTGGGATTTGGAGATTTCTTTTTTCTGCTATCTCTTCAAGTGAGGGAATTGCCTGAGAGGGATGCCCCCTCCCCCATGGGATTAGCAGGGAGATATGACTACTTGGGCCTTAGTGCCACAGAGCAAAACAAAACCCCACAAAAACATAAAAAAGGAAGCTAGGAGCAGCTTTGTGGAGGTAGGTGAATTAGTCCTCTGTCTAATTCTAAATGTTGTGTCTCTGTGTGTGTGCTTGTGTATGCAACTACTTTTACAATACAGAGAATACAAACATGTGGACAAATTTCCCTCCCACCAAACAGAAGTCCAAGGTGTTCAGAATTTGCTGTGCCAGCCACACACAAATAAAATCCTTACATTAATACATTAAACTGATTACAATATAAATGAGACAAGAAAGAAAACCTTACAATGAATTTTCACTCTCCCCCCCATTGCGTCGTGGGAATGAGACTCAGAGACCCAGTTGATCTTTTTCCATGTTTATTCTCTTCCAGGACTGAGCGCCGGAGAAACCGTGGCAGCCTTTCTTATAGTCAGCTGCTCACGGCTTGCGGCCAGTGATGGCTCTTCAAATCTCCCGCCGCCCCAGACCAACCAATCGCAGGTGAGCATGCAATTACATAACACCCCTCCCCACATGGTCCAGTCCAATCAATCCATGCCCTGCCCACCTTATGTAATCACATAGGTAGGTGGGGCTCTTATGGGTTCTACTGGACCTGCACAGCTCAGTTGTGGGTTCGCCTCTGGCCTGTTCGGATGGAGTTGCTGTTTTTCCCGTGCGTCTCCCTGGAATTTCCTGGAAGGTAGAGTCAGCCATGCCACTCCCACCAGGCCTTTCCTGACTGGTTGAGTCAGCTCGGCCGCTCCCGCCAGGAGTTGCTTCCCGATGGTTCTTCAAGGCCTGTTCCAGTCTCCCCGAGCTGTCTTCTTCCTCGGTCTCAGGTAAGTGTTTGCGAATTCCGACCGGGGCTAATGTTAGTAATGGTTGTTGAGTAGTTGTTAGGGTTTGCTTTGTTAATTCTTTTGTTTGTGGAGGGTCTCCCCCTCCTGTTCTGCTTGTGTTTGAGGGGTCTCCCCCCTCTTTTCTGGTTGTATTGTTTTTGCTTGAGGAGTGGCTTATCGTCTGTGACAAGTGAGAAAGTTCTTCCGTAGATGTATTAGTGGAAACGTTTTATTCCTGTTATAACGGCCAATGCTTCTTTGTCTAGTTGGCTGTAGTTCCGCTCCAGTTTAGACAGAGTTTTAGAATAGAATGCGATGGGTGCTTCTCTTCCATCTGGTAATACATGGCTGAGTATGGCACCGACGCCGAATGGTGATGCATTGCATGTTAGTGTTATTGGAAGTGTCTCGCTGTATTGTATTAACACACAGTCTGATGTGAGCAAGTTTTTTATTTCCTGGAATGCTGTTTCTTCCCGTCTCCCCCAGGCTCAGGTAGCTTTCTTGTCAAGCAACCTGTGCAGTGGTTCTGCTATTGTTGCTTTCTGTGGCAAGAATATATTGTAAAAGTTGATAAGTCCTAAGAAATCCCCGGTACTTGCTCAGTTCTCAGTTGAACACGTCCTGGAATTCTTTCATCAGGTCCTCTTCCCAGTCTGTCTCGGTAATGCTGTTTATTCCGGGTACTGCGATTCCTAATGGTTCAAACCATTCAAGTCCCAGTAAGTTAGATCGATCTCGGTCGACTATTGTTATTGGGAGAACTTTAGTGTATTTTTTTAATTTAACTTTGAATTGTCCGGTACCTACTCCGTGCAGTCCTCACAAAACTCTTAGACGCTAAACTATATGCAAAGCTCTCCAAATGTGAGTTCCACCAAGAGAAAATTGACTATTTGGGGTACAGAATATCCCATGAGGGAATAGAGATGGACCCACAGAAAGTGAAAGCTGTATTGGACTGGGATCCACCCCACACACGCAAACAATTGCAAAGTTTTCTGGGGTTTGCCAATTTTTATCGCCAATTCATTCCAGCTTTTGCAAACATCGCCCTCCCTATCACAAACTTGCTAAAAACGAAGGGGGGGGGGGGAAACCTAAGCCTAGGCAACCCCTCATCTGGACAATGGAATGCCAAGCAGCATTTGAGAAACTCAAACGCCTGTTCGCAGCAGAACCGGCCCTTAAACACCCAGATCCCGAACAACCTTTTGTCATCCAAGCAGACGCCAGTGATGTTGCAGTTGGGGCAGTCCTCCTCCAAAAGAATGGAAGTGGACAATTACAACCATGTGCTTATACATCTAAGAAACTAACGGAAACCGAGCAAAGATGGGCTGTATGGGAGAAAGAAGCATTTGCTATGCGGTGGGCAATGCTCACATGGAGACATTTCCTGGAAGGAAACCAAATCCCCTTTGAAGTATGGACTGATCACAAAAATCTGGAAGCTCTGAGAAATCCACGGAAACTCTCCGAAAAACAAGCAAGGTGGGTTCAATACTTTACAGGGTTTAATTTCATTCTCAAATATTTTCCTGGGAGAAAGAACTTCTTAGCAGATGCAGTGTCTAGAAAACTCCAATACAACAGCAAAAAGATTGAGGTTATAAAACTGATGATCCAACCGACCCAACTAAGTAATCACTCAGGCACAAGAGAGAGAAAAATCATCCCTGATTGAAGACACAACGACGTCAATATTTAAGGAGGCACTACTTAAGGACGACTGGCTCCAGGCTAACAAAAATATTTGTTTACTCAAAGATGGACTGGCTTGGGTAGAAAACAAACTTTATGTCCCTGCAAGCCAGAGAATGGATCTCATGATATGCTGCCACAATTCCAAAATAGTGGGACACTTTGGGTTTGTAAAAACCCTGCACCTCATCAAAAGACAATTTTGGTGGTCATCTCTCAAAAAGGACATTGAAAACTATGTTGTGAGCTGCCCTACCTGTGCTTCTGCAAAGAAAAGACAAGGAAAATATCCTGAACTTTTACAAACAGTAGCAGACCCTTCTGCATCCTGGAAAGAGATCTCTATGGACTTTATAAAGGAGCTTCCCGAAAGTGCTGGGAATACTGTCATTTGGGTTGTAGCTGATCTTTTTTCCAAATAGGTTCACTTTATTCCATGCCAAAAGATCCCAACTTCCAAGGCATTGGCAAAGATGTTCCTAATACACATTTATCGCCTTCATGGAGCCCCCCAACGAATTATCTCAGATAGGGGTGTTCAGTTCACATCCAAATTTTGGCGGGCGTTTTTAAGCCTATTAGGCTCCACCCAGGGATTATCATCTTCGAACCATCCACATACTGACGGGGCATCAGAACGAGTGATTTGCGTATTAGAACAATATTTAAGATGTTTTATTAATTACCAGCAGGACAATTGGACTGACCTTCTTCCTTTCGCAGAGGTAGCATACAATAACTCAGTCCATAGTAGTACACGGATCTGACAGGGATTCTGTTTCCCTGGTAGTCTTTCAGTGTGAGTGTTTGTCTTTCGAGTCCTCCCTTGCTTATATCAGGTATCGGTCCTTTTATGGTATCCAACGTTACCATTGGATATGAGCCTAAGTCCACTTCCATCTTGCATGGCTGGCCTTCTATAGTGACTTGGACATGTACCTTTTTGGCATTGGACATATTGGAGTGTCCAATGATCACCGTTTGGTGTGTTTCCTCTCTTCTGTTCATCTCTTTTCCTCACCTGTTTCTGTTCTCTTGACTCCAACGGCTCCCTGTTTGCTTCTCCCCCTCTTGGGGGGTGGGTTGTTCCACCTTTGTCTAGGGCCATAGTTTTTTCTTGTTTGGCATGCCCTAGATATATGTCCCTGCCATTCACAATGTCTGCAAATTGCATCTAGGAAACGACATTCAGAACGTGGATGATTCCCCTCACAACCAGCACAATGAAATTCTGCCCTTTTTCCATTCCGCTCCCGTCTGCCCTTTTCTGACTGGAGTTGATTTATCTCTTCTTCTTTCTCTTCATCTTCCGATGGGGACTCGATGTCCTCGTGGTGTGCTGTGGTGGTGTTGTTTGGAGTTTCCGTCGGCGTCTTGGTCATTTTCCACATGGTAGCTGCCGATTTCTGTGTGGCTTCCACCATGGTGGCTTTCTCTATTGCTTCTTTTAGCGTTAGTTTGGGCCTTGTTAGCAATCGGCCCTGTAGTGTAAGGTTCTTTAATCCCAGGACTACTCGGTCTCTCATGGCTTTATCCATGTTTAGGAATTCACATGCTCCGCCGATGTCCCTCAGGGCTGCAACAAAGTCCCCAATGCTCTCGCCTTCTTTTTGGTCATGCCAATAAAATTTGTGTCTTTTGATGAGGCATGAAATGGGTGGCGTGTAGTGAGTTCTCAGTAATTTCTCTAGGTCCAGCCAAGACATTGTTTTTACATCGGTGGGTGCTGCTAATGCTTTGGTCATTTTGAATATCACGGGACCGCAATGGATGAGAAAAACAGCTCTCTTCCTATTTTCCGATATTTCATGGAGGTCGCTCCCTTCTAGGAACATGAGGAATCGGTTGATGTATGATTCCCAGTCTTCGGTTGTGGGATTAACGGTGCGGATGGCGAGTTGTTTCCGGCCATTTCGTCTCGCTCGGTCTTTGTCACCATGTGCTCAACTGGGTTCCTTTGTCTCAGTATTCCACCTTCATCGCCAGTGTTGCATCGCGGGAAGGAGACTCAGAGACCCAGTTGATCTTTTTCCATGTTTATTCTCTTCCAGGACTGAGCGCCAGAGAAACCGTGGCAGCCTTTCTTATAGTCGGCTGCTCACGGCCTGTGGCCAGTGATGGCTCTTCAAATCTCCCGCCGCCCCAGACCAAACAATCACAGGTGAGTATGCAATTACATAACATCCCCAATCTTTCCAACTGTCTTCTGGGGATTGAAAAGAGCCTTTTAGTCTTTTACTGGTCGATCTCAGTATCCTCTCCTTCATGTCTCTGGGTAGCATTAGGCTTGGCCTGATGGTATGGCTGGTCAGTCAGGTTTGTTAAGGTCTGTTCCACTCTGGTTGCTGTGATAACTTTCAGTGGAAGACTGGATCCAAACCAAATTCTTTGGCTCCAATTGATGGAATGTCTCCACATATTGCAGGGCTGAAAGATATAAGAACAAAGTCCTCTCCCCACTTTTGTTGGTGAGGAAAGGCATTGTTTGCAGGATAAAATGCCACCACCTGCTTATTGGACCCGTGCCCTTCCTGGCTGGTTTCGGCCGCCAGGGAGACGACACGAGGCTGGCTCCAGGGGATTATCAACGCTTCTCTGAGAGAGGGGTCGCTCCCGACCGCCCTGAAGATGGCGGTGGTGCGGCCCCTCCTCAAGAAGCCTTCCCTGGATCCAGCTGTTTTAAATAACTTCCGTCCAGTCTCCAACCTTCCCTTTGTGGCGAAGGTTGTTGAGAGTGTGGTGGCACGTCAGCTTCCTCAGTACCTGGAGGAAACAACTTACCTCGATCCGTTCCAATCGGGCTTCAGGCCTGGGCATAGCACTGAGACGGCATTGGTCGCGTTGGTTGATGATCTCTGGAGGGCTCGTGACAGAGGGTTCTCCTCTGTCCTGGTCCTATTAGATCTCTCGGCGGCTTTCGATACTATCGACCATAGTATCCTGTTGCGACGGTTGGAGGGGTTGGGAATTGGGGGAACCGTCTTTCGATGGTTCTCCTCCTTCCTCTCCGACCGTTCGCAATTTGTGTTGGCGGGAGGGGAGAGGTCCACCTCTAGGCCCCTGGTTTGTGGGGTGCCTCAGGGGTCGGTTCTCTCCCCTCTCTTGTTCAACATCTATATGAAACCGCTGGGCGAGATCATCCGTGGTCTTGGGGTGAAGTGTCATCTCTATGCAGATGACACTCAGTTATACATCTCCACCCCGGACCACCCCAACGATGCTGTGGGGGCTATGTCCAGGTGCCTGGAGGCCGTGTGGGATTGGATGGGCGGGAACAGGTTCCGGCTCAACCCATCCAAGACCGAGTGGCTGTGGTTCCCGGCGCCCCGATATAGCCAGTTGACTCCGTCGCTGGCTATTGGGGGGGAAATTTTGCTCCCCACAGAGAGGGCTCGCAATCTGGGAGTCCTCCTGGATGTGCGGCTGTCGCTTGAACACCATGTCGCGGCCATCTCCAGGGGGGCATTTCATCAGATCCGTCGGATCTACCGGTTGCGGCCCTTTCTGGATCGGGACGCCCTGCGCACGGTCACTCAGGCCCTTGTCACCTCTCGCCTGGACTATTGTAATGCCCTCTACATGGGGCTCCCTGCGGGGAGCACCCGGAGACTCCAACTGGTGCAGAATGCGGCCGCGCGGGTGATCATGGGGGCGTCACGTAGCGCCCACGTGACGCCTCTCCTGCGCGAGCTGCATTGGCTGCCGGTGGCTCTCCGGGTTCGCTTTAAGGTTCTGGTTCTGACCTTTAGGGCGATCCGTGGCATTGGACCAGGTTACCTACAGGACCGCATCCTGCCGGTGATCTCCAGCAGGCCAGTGCGTGCACACAGGGAGGGCCTTCTCCGGGTTCCGTCGGCTGCCATGTGTCGCCTGGCGGTCCCGAGGGGTAGGGCCTTCTCTGTGGCGGCCCCTGCCCTCTGGAATACTCTGCCACCGGAACTGCGTACCGGCATGGACCTGAGGTCCTTCAGGCGCGCGCTGAAGACCTGGCTTTTCAAGCAGGCCGGCCTGGGCTGAGAGAGGGTTTTAATTTGTCTCCATTGCTTTTTAGTAATTTTAATTTGGGGGTTTTAAGGGGGTGGGGTGGGCTTTTATATTCGGCCAAATATTCAATTTAATCTCTTTTTAACTTTTGTATCATTGTCGGGGTTTTGGATTGGCTGTACACCGCCCTGAGTCCCTAGGGAGAAGGGCGGTATAAAAATTTTATAAATAAATAAATAAATAAATAAATAAGAGCTTTGGGGGGGGGTAGATAGCTTGCAAGCAGGGTTTGAGGAAAAAACAATGCATCAGTATTGCAGTTAATAAACAGATAAATCAGTTTCAACAAAATGGAAACACAACAGATGAGAAAGGAAAAAACTGGATTCACATGCTTCAGGAAAAAGATGAATAGGTAAAACCATTTAAACACATACAGTAAGTGCAAGGGTGAAATTTTTCTGTAAATGAACTTAAAACATTTGCACATAACCTTGGGTTAAAAGCATAGAGAGGAAAGAAAATTGAACTCAGTTTTTTT
This sequence comes from Bungarus multicinctus, assembly GCA_023653725.1. NCBI lineage: Eukaryota > Metazoa > Chordata > Lepidosauria > Squamata > Elapidae > Bungarus > Bungarus multicinctus. Next base: position 63,775,406 of record CM042850.1, read on the forward strand.
CACTCTGTTCTGTGGGCCAGACAAAACAGAATGAAGGCTTTTTTCTTTTCCTTCAGTGCTCCCAACTCTTTTCTAACAATTTAAAATTCATATCTTTAGGGATCTGAGACATTTAACAGTTACAATTACCTCAAGAATACACAAAGATTTACACACACACATATACACAAAGTCAAGAAAAACAAAAGAGAAAAGGAAAATAGAACTCTCAGGTTTACACATACTTTTCATTCCCACCATAAATCTCAGTTAAATTAGGGAAGGCACAAATCTTAATAAGCATACCATGTGGTTGCATGGAAAACAGAGAGGAAGAGAGAAAAATAAACAAACAGATAAACAACACAAACAAAAATCCCAACCTATCTATATATTTCCCTTTTAAGTACCTTTATTTAGCCAAATTGATTTTCCAGCTTCATCCCTGAGCAAAGCCCACTTCTTACACAACTTTTTTTCTTTTTCTTTTTTTATGCCCACCTAGACAGGCAACTGCCTCTTTTCATTCTAGGCATCAAGCAAGTCTTCTCCCGGGGAGCCTACCCTGACCCTTGAGCTAGAGTATCCCATGTTTCCCCTCCCATGTAGGACTTCAATTGGGCCCTACTGGGTCCTGATGAATGGAGCCTCCTAAACAAGACTCATGCCTTGCCAGCAGTTTTTGGACCAAAAAAGGTCTGGGACGACTGTGGTTCCCTATCAGAATAAAGGCCCCTCCTTTGTAGGAAAATACCCACCATCAGTTTGCAGACCAAAAAGGGGTCTGGGAGGACTGCACTGCTCCCCTGCAATGAGTAAGGGCACCCCCTTCCACTGGCTTTACTGCACAGTTTTCAGACTCACTAAAAGGGGTCTGGGAGGACTGCACTGCTCCCCTGCAATGAGTAAGGGCACCTCCTTCCACTGGCTTTACTGCACAGTTTTCAGACTCACTAAAGTCCGTGAGGACCTCTGCTTGCTTCCAAAGTTAAGGACCCCTCCCTTTTTAGAGCTTCCCCCTTGTTGTGCAAGTTCAACTCTTTCATCCACTTTTCCATTCCATTTCACCACTCTCTCCTTTCCCTTACAGGAGATCCTATGTTCTGAAAATGCTGAGCAGAACTTTTTTTGAAAATGCAAATAAGACAGGAGATGAGAAAGGAACTTTATACTACCAAAATGAGGATAAAAAATAATAATTCAAGATTATTATGAAAAGCTGTATGAACAAGAAAATGTCTCTCAAGAGAAAATTAAAGAATATTTGAAAAAAGCGGAATTATCTAAAGTACCAGAAAAAGTAAAAACTATGTTAAATAAACGAATATCAATGGTGGAATTATCAGAAGAGATCAAGAGACAAAAGAATAATAAAAAAACCAGGGCCAATGGGCTGTGGGCAGAATTTTATAAATGTTTACCAGATACTTTAGGCCAGGGGTCTGCAACCTGTGGCTCTAAAGCCACATGCAGCTCTTTCAGCCTTCTGCTGTGGTCCCCTCTTGGCTGATCCCACTAATGCTAGTCCCTCCCCTCCCCATCACTCCTTGCCTGACCTGAGAAGGTTAGGGTGACAGTGGGGAATGGAGACTCACTCCATATTCCAGAGCAGGAGGTGACCGGATGGGAGTGAGTGACATCAAGTTGGCCACGCCCACCCAGTCACATTGGTTTTAAATTATTGGCTCCCAGTGCTTTCTTTTCTGCAGGAAACAGGTCCAAATGGCTCTTTGAGTGTTTAAGGTTGCAGAACCCTGCTCTAGGCCTATCAATATTGGAAGTCTATAATGAAGTATTGATTGATGAGAAGGTACCAAATTCGTGGATGGAAGCAAATATTACTTTGATTCCAAAAAAAGATTCAGATTTAATGCAGATAAAAAACTATAAGCCCATATCTTTACTGAATGCTGATTATAAAATATATGCTTCAATAATGGCAGAGAGGCTAAAAAGGTTTGTAAATGAATTTATACATTCAGATCAAAATGCCTAAGAGACAGATTAAAAACAATATAAGAATGATTTTAAATACAAAGGCAATATACCAGTGGTGGCTAATCTTTTTGGGGTCCTGTGCCAAAAATTGAGAGTGCACTTGCACGCTTGCATTCACGTCCCAGCACCTAAAAGGCAAGGTGCGTCCCCCCACGTCCCCTATGCATGCGCGCGCAATCCCCACCCACCCATCCCTGCTGCCCCCTTCCCTATACTGCACCTCACAGCTGATTTTTGGCTGGTTTGAGGCCTTTTTCAGCCTCCCAAAGGCTTGAGGAAGGCTTCTGCAGGCTTCTACAATCTTTGTAGGCTGAAATCTAGCCCCTGTTCATCACTTCCTGTTTTTCTGAAAATACCAGAAGTGACAAAGCAGGGCTAGATTTCGGCCTACAATGCTTGTAGAATCCTGTAGAAGCCTTCCTCAAGCCTTTGAAGGCTGAAAAAGCCCTCAAACCCACCGAAAATCAGCTGTGAGGTGCGCACATGACTGCAGCTCGTGTGCCGGCACAAATGGCTCTGCATGCCACTTGTGGCATGTGTTCCATAGGTTCGCCATCATGGCAATATATCATAAACAAATGGCAAAGGTGATAGTAAATGGAGATACGACAGAGAATTTTAATATAAAAACGCCACAAGGACGTCCACTATCTCCTTTACTATTCATATTGACATTGGAAGTGTTAAATAGAAATATTAGACAAGGCATAGAAATTAAAGGTATGGAAATAAAAAGGGAACAATATAAATTATAGGCATTTGCAGATGATTTGGTTTTTATCGTGGAAGATCCACAAGAAAATGGACTCAAACTAATTAGGAAAATAGAAGAATATGGTGAAGTTGCAGGACTGGAAATAAAGAAAAAACTCAAAATAATAGTTTAAAATGTTACAGACAGGTATTTGGATACTCAAGAAAATTAAATATTTATTTATTTATTTATAAAATTTTTATACCGCCCTTCTCCCTAGGGACTCAGGGCGGTGTACAGCCAATCCAAAACCCCGACAATGATACAAAAGTTAAAAAGAGATTAAATTGAATATTTGGCCGAATATAAAAGCCCACCCCACCCCCTTAAAACCCCCAAATTAAAATTACTAAAAAGCAACGGAGACAAATTAAAACCCTCTCTCAGCCCAGGCCGGCCTGCTCGAAAAGCCAGGTCTTCAGCGCGCGCCTGAAGGACCTCAGGTCCATGCCGGTACGCAGTTCCGGTGGCAGAGTATTCCAGAGGGCAGGGGCCGCCACAGAGAAGGCCCTACCCCTCGGGACCGCCAGGCGACACATGGCAGCCGACGGAACCCGGAGAAGGCCCTCCCTGTGTGCACGCACTGGCCTGCTGGAGATCACCGGTAGGATGCGGTCCTGTAGGTAACCTGGTCCAATGCCATGGATCGCCCTAAAGGTCAGAACCAGAACCTTAAAGCGAACCCGGAGAGCCACCGGCAGCCAATGCAGCTCGCGCAGGAGAGGTGTCACGTGGGCGCCCCCATGATCACCCGCGCGGCCGCATTCTGCACCAGTTGGAGTCTCCGGGTGCTCCCCGCAGGGAGCCCCATGTAGAGGGCATTACAATAGTCCAGGCGAGAGGTGACAAGGGCCTGAGTGACCGTGCGCAGGGCATCCCGATCCAGAAAGGGCCGCAACCGGTAGATCCGACGGATCTGATGAAATGCCCCCCTGGAGATGGCCGCGACATGGTGTTCAAGCGACAGCCGCACATCCAGGAGGACTCCCAGATTGCGAGCCCTCTCTGTGGGGGGCAAAATTTCCCCCCCAATAGCCAGCGACGGAGTCAACTGGCTATATCGGGGCGCCGGGAACCACAGCCACTCGGTCTTGGATGGGTTGAGCCGGAGCCTGTTCCCGCCCATCCAATCCCGCACGGCCTCCAGGCACCTGGACATAGCCCCCACAGCATCGTTGGGGTGGTCCGGGGTGGAGATGTATAACTGAGTGTCATCTGCATAGAGATGACACTTCACCCCAAGACCACGGATGATCTCGACCAGCGGTTTCATATAGATGTTGAACAAGAGAGGGGAGAGAACCGACCCCTGAGGCACCCCACAAACCACTGGCCTAGAGGTGGACCTCTCCCCTCCCGCCAACACAAATTGCGAACGGTCGGAAAGGAAGGAGGAGAACCATCGAAAGACGGTTCCCCCAATTCCCAACCCCTCCAACCGTCGCAACAGGATACTATGGTCGATAGTATCGAAAGCCGCCGAGAGATCTAATAGGACCAGGACAGAGGAGAACCCTCTGTCACGAGCCCTCCAGAGATCATCAACCAACGCGAAATCCAACTAATGACAAGGTAACAATTAAAGAAAATAATTATTAGAAATTGGCATAACAAATTAAAATGGATTTGGAGAAGTGGAAAAATCTACAACTATCATTGATGGGAAGAGTAGCCACCATAAAAATGAATATCCTGTCAAGATTATTATATTTATTCCGAACAATACCAATAAAACTGGAGAAAAAAATATTTTGAAGAATTAAATAAAACAATATTAAAATATATTTGGCAAGGGAAAAAAGCAAGGATAAATTTGAAAATGTTGCAAGATTCTAAAAATAGAGGTGGTTTTGGGTTACCAGATTGGGAATTGTATTATCAGACTTCAACACTCACATGGGTGAAAGAATGGATGGATTGAGGAACAAGAGATTACTGACCTTGGAGGGACATGATCTTGAACTAGGTTGGCATGCTTTTTATGGTATGGAAAAACAAAATACATACTTTTATACATACTATTATACTACGTTAGGAATGCATTATTCACACAGAGGAAGCAAGATCCAGCTGTGATTGGGAGAAAGATTGATACGCGCACACACCCACACACACGTTTCCCACGCTTTTCTGGGCTATAAAATTAAACTTTAGAGGTACTCACCTTCTTTCCAAGCAGCCTTTGAGCTCCACTCAAAACCCTTTAAAACCTTAGTTCCAAATGGCCAAGGTACAGGAAAACTCACCCATAGACTCAATGGGTCTGCTGTCAGCAAGTGTCTGCTTACCTGGGCCAGGTCCATTGGTCAAGTCCCATCTGGAGGGCCAAATTGTTGGAAGAAATATCCGGGGTTCAGTTCCAAGTGGGAAAAAGACACTGGATTTATGGAAGTTGCTTGGAAAGAAGGCTTATTGATGAACAGAATCACATGCCTTGGAAATCCTGGGTGAAAAGGGAAGATATGCTGAGAGTCCCTGGGTTTTATGTCCTTTCTAAGCTTTGAACTTCCTGGGGCACAGGAAGAGTATCTTGATTGGTTGCTGTCAGGGATCATAGCTAGCTTTGTAGGTTGTCTTTGTGTTAAATTTGGTTGAATCCTGCCGGGTGATGCAATCTTTCCAGGTGCCATGTGGTGAGATGGATAATCCTATCATAGAACCCCTGAGGGCTATGTCTTAATCCCATTGCCCTGGAGCTGAAAGGGAGGAGTTCAGGAAGCTGCAGGAAGCTGCTTTGTCCTTAAAAATATATTTCTCTTTTTCTCATCCAGGGAAATATAATATTCTGCCTTTTTGATATTTCCTATAATATTTCATTCTTCAAGGGTGGGTGATAACTTTCTACATGACCTTTGAAGTCATTCCCATGGTCACATGATCAAAATTTAGACACTTGGCATCTGATTCTTATTTATGATGGTTGCAGTGCCTTGGGGTTATGTGATTCCCTTTTGTGACCTGACAAGCAAAGTCAATATGGAACTCAGAGTGGCTTAACAACTATGTTACTAACTTAATAACTGCAGTGATTAACTTACCAACTGTGGCAAGAAATGTCACAAAATGAGGAAAAAATCGTTTAACAACTGACTAGCTTAGCAATATAAATTTTGGGCTCAATTGTGGTTGTAAGCTGAGGACTGCTTATTTTTTTCTGGACAGTACAGCCTCAGTTATTCTTACAGCTAGCATTTTTAAAACACATCTCACTCAGGAAAAATCTTTAGGACGGCTTAATACTTATGTAAGGCCAATTTTGTGAAGTGAACAGCACTTCTAAAGTTGATTAAAATTACTTAAAAGCATTACTTGGACAACAAACAATGCTTAGTTACAATAGTAAAATTTGGGTATATTATATAATATTTGAGTGTTAATATTTAAATCATTTTAGCTTATACTACAGTTTTAGCATGTTTTCTAAATCTAAATAATTCCAAAGAAAGGTACAATAGATCAATGCAATCATACAAAATTCAAGCTAAAATTATAAAAGACAATGGCAATACTTTTAAGGCCATTTTCCCACTTTAATCTAATCACAGCAAAACCTGTCCTAACAAATGTTTGTGCAGTGTCCCATTATACTTACCTTATTGCAGCCCATGAATAACAAAGGTTTAAACTGTTCTTAGCCTGTTAATAATTCCCCACTTTTTCTGACACCTCTTAAGAGCAGCCTCAACATGTTCAACATCTGTTTGTCATTCATTCCTTAGATGGAAGTCAGGTGACTGGCAGTGACAAGAAAGAGGAGTAGAGGGATCAGCTATAGACAATGAATTAAATGTCCTATAGTTTTCTGGACACTTAAGGATGGATGGAGAACGCTACACCTTAATTGTGGGGAAAGGCCCCAGATGACATGCTATCTTAGTTCAGTCAAGGCAGTGTGATCAGCTAACTAAAACTATGCTAATGGCAAATAGATAAGAATTCTATAAGCTGGAGGTTTGTATCACAAATGAACTCATAAGATGCTGCATAGTTGATGTATAGCACTTTCAATATGTGATATATATTGGTTTTTAATTCCGGCCATGCAAAAAGCTTAAGTGACTCAGCAGTGAATCAGGTCCATGTAAATGAGGCTTTATATTTTATGACAAACACCTTGAATTTGTCTGAGTAACATTCAGATAGCAAATGGATTTTTAAAATGTTTGCAAATCACCATAGTAATATTCTGGCATTTTGTTACTAATGAGCTTCAAACTTTTCTTGACTTGATAGATGACAATTTACCAGCATAGCCCTCAGTAGCTGTTTGGTTCTTTATAGTCTAAGCTGATATTTGGGATACCAGTTATAACATCTAGGCAGCTTGTATTTTGCTGGGTTTTTCCCCCTGCCTTCATTTTTCCAAGAATCAGGATCTTTCCCAAAGACTCTTGCTTTTTCATGATGTGCCCAAGATAACATACAAAACTGTAAATGAATAATTTATAATAACAAATCTGCTTCAAAAATGGCAGGCATTATCAACTAATTTAAATAGTTGGTTACTTATTTACTTGTATCCCACCTTTACTATTTTTACAAATAATTCAATGCTGTGAACATATCTAACACACCTTCCTCCTCCTAGTTTCCTCACAATAACAATGCGGGTTGTGCTGAGAAAGAGTAATTGTTGCAAAGCCACCCAACTGGCTTTCATAGCTAAGGTGGCACAAACTCACAGTCTCTCACTTTCTAGCTTGGTGCCTTAACTACTACACCAAATAGCTCTCAGTTATAACTGGTTGTAACTCCTTTTCCCCAACCAGAATTATTTCATTGCTTTAAGAACTGTGAAACATCTATACAGAATCATAAACTATTGAGATATTTGAAATAGGAGTTCTTTGAAATTAATCTATTACTCCAAGCTGTAGTCTTGGAGTAATAGATTAATTTCAATAAATATATCCTTGTGCTTTAATGTACTAGACATCTCAATATTTGATACATGGAAAATGTGAACATGACTAATGATTGAAACTTGCCCACCAATAAATAGTAATTTTAAAATAGACTGATGATCTAGAAGAGTGTAAAATAAAGAATTTAAGCTCCAAAAGATTCCATTCCCCCTCCCCCAAAGGATACCATCAGAATGATACATTTCTGGAATAAAAGAACTCTAGAACATTTAGCCTAACTATTGATAAAGAAAGACTGAACACTGTACAAGAAAAAAAAAATCCAAAGCTGATCTATTTCATTTTGCCTCTAAGTATTAACCTCCCATCAAAATTTAAAGATATATAATGTAGCAGTACCCTGGAGAGAGATTTCTATCGATTTTGTAGTGGAGCTGCCTGAAAGCACAGGAAACACAGTCATTTGGGTTGTAATGGACCTCTTTTCAAAACAAGTCCATTTTATACCAGAAGATCCTAACAGCCAAGGCATTAGCAAAAAATACATATTTATGCTAATGTGTACACATTTATTGCCTCCATGGAGCTCCCCAATGGATTATCTCAGACAGGTGTACAATTCACTTCAAAATTTTAGCAGGCATTTTTAAACCTATTAGGCTCCACTTAGGGGTTAAACTCCAGTGGTGGTATTCAATCGGTTCGCACCGGATCAGGCGAACCGGTAGCAAGAATTTGGTGTGGGTTGCCGAACTGGTAGTAAGTTCTGGCTGGCCATGCCCCCGATCTGGTCCCCCTTCCGCCCAATGTTCGCTAAGCTGCCCGCCTGACATTTGCCTAAGGTATTTCTTTTCCCCCCCTCCCAACAATCAGCTGTGCATAGATCAGCTGTGCTGGGATTCCCCTTGCTGAGGCCCAGGAAGGCAAAAATGGAGGGAGGAGCTCAGCCCCCCCCCTCCATTTTTTTGTCTTCCAGAGCCTCAGAGGAGCCTTAGGGGAGCAAAAATGCCCCCACAGAGACTCCTCTGGGGCTAGGAAGCTCCCAAAATGGAGCTTGGAGGGGTGCTGTACACCCCTCCCATGCTGTTTTTTTCCTTCTTGAGCCTCAGAAGAGCTTTAGGAGAGCAAAAATGCCCGTCCCCCGAGGCTCCTTTGAGGCTAGGAAGCTCTCAAAAATGGGTGGGGGTAGCAAAAAAGTAAAAAAAAGCCACACCCACCCAGTCACATAGCCATGCCCATCAAACCACACCCACAGAACCAATAGTAAAAATTTTTGAATCCCATCACTGTTAAGCTCCTCCCATCAACCCCAGACAAATGGCTTGATGGAGAGATCCAATAGTATATTAGAACAATATTTAAGATGTTTTATTAACTACCAACAGGACAATTGGACTGACCTTTTGCTGAGGTAGCTTACAATAACTCAGTACACAGTAGCACTGATTTCACCCCAATCCAGGTAGCCACAGAACAAGAATTCAATCCCATGCCAGAGCTATCCACCAAGGAATCTGACATCCCACCCCTTAAGGAGTGGATAAACAATGTATAAACCACTTGGCCAGAGGTCAGACTAGCCTTACAAGAGGCCAGAGCTGTTTTTAAAGCTCAAGCTGAAAAAAAACTCACTGAACCCAAACGTTCAAGATTGGAGACCATGTATACTTATCTACAAAGTTCTACAATCATTACAACCTTCTAAGAAACTGGGGCCAAAATTCATTGGCCCATTTCCCACCAACAAATCATCAACCCTGTCACTGTAGAAACTCCTACTCCCTAAGACACTTGACAGTTTCATCCAGTATTTCACTGCAGCCTACACAAATCAGAAATCACTTCAAAGATCAGACCACCTCTTCCCACACCTCCAACCACCATTATGGTGAAAGGGGAACAACATTTTGAAATTAAAGGTATTCTTGACTCACCCACTCACCATGGCTCCACACAATACTGAGTAGCATGGAAACACTTACCCTCCTCCCAAAATGAATGGGTAGCCAAAAAGCATGTAAAAGCCCCCACATTGTTATGGAACTTCAACCTGAAATACTCTCACAATACATGCTTTATGCCTTCCAGAAGGAACTTCCATTTTTTTGAAGAGGGCAACATGTTAGATCCGTGTATCTGCCATTCTTCGATGGAAGAAAGGGGAGGTTGGATTTTATACATTTAACTCTTTTCCTATCTATGTATCCTAAATATCCTATTTCTTATCTTGGCTTTGTATAAGCTTTTACATGATTTATAACCATTGCCTGGCACTCCAGATGCCTGGAAAAATCTCACCTATTCAACAGATATAAGGGGAGTAGGGGCCATGTGGATTGCAGCACCAGAAGATAACTCTTGGGAAACTTTCCTTATCTGCATTCTCAGAGACAGTGGGATAACAACATGTTCACACCTGCAGATTGGTGGAATCCACATCAACTGCGGGGAGGGGTTCTAATTCCCTTTATCTTAGTTGCATGCCCTGAGAGACCCCAGACCCTGCTTTGAGTTTTGACCTGCTTTACCCCTCTTCAGTAAAAGATTCCTTTTGAAATACAAAGTTTTCAAGAGTTTATACTTATATTTTGAATGGGGGAGTGGCTGGTCCTTACACAGCCCAACAGATCTAGTTGCAACTGCTACAGCTACAGTCAATAATCACTTGGCTTTTATACAAATAGCAAGATGGGACAGAGAAAAGTTTTGCTCAATCCTTAATATAAACAGACAAGATAGTCATGTAATGTCTAAACAAGCTAGTAAATTTGTTTCTTTGTATATTTGGTTTTCAATGCCTGTGTGCTGCAGCTGCCAAAAAAGCCAATGCTGGCTTAGGTTGCATCAGCAGAGAAATAGTTTCAAGATCACATGAATTGATAGTACTGCTTTATATTGCACTAGGGAGACCACACTTGGAATACTGCATCCAATTCCGGTCATGACAATACAAAAAGCTATTAGACCCTAGATAAAGTGCAGAGAGCAGCAATAAAGATGATAAGGCAGCGGTTGCTAAACTTTTTGGCACTGAGTGCTGAAATGGGAACACACATGCACATGCGCAAACCGGAAACCAGAAGAGCAGCTCCCCAATGGGTGAGCACCAAAAACTGGAAGCTTTTGGTGCTCATCCAAAGTGTGCATCCCAGAGTGCACATCCACACCAGCCATCACACACAGCCACCAAGCCACCAGGTCTTCTGGTTTCTAACACGCATGTGTGCATGAAGACCAGCTGACCAGTGCGCTTATGCACGCTGGGGAGCTGCTCTTCATTTCCAGTGCTGCCGCGTGTGTGAAGACAGCTCGCCGCCATGCATGGTCTTCCTGTTTCTAATGCAGATGTGTGTGCAAAGACCAGCTGGCTGGCACATGCATGCATGCCGAGAAGCTGCTCTTCCAGTTTCAGGTGCTCCCACGCACGTGAAGACCTGCTGGCTGGCACACATGTGCTCAAAGACCAGCTAGCTGGCATGCACATGCATGTTGGGGGAGTTGCTCTTCTGGTTTGTGGTGCTCCCATGTGCGCGAAGACCAGCTGGTCACTGAACATGCATGCAAAGACCAGCTGGCTATCACAAGCAAGCGCACTGAGGGAACTGCTATTCCAGTTTCCAGCGCTTCTGCACATGCAAAGACCAGCTTACTGGCACCCATGTGTGCACTGTAACCCGGAAAAGCAACGGGCGACAGCTGGCATACTCAGAGAGATGGCTCTGCATGCCATTTCCGGCAGGGATGGCATAGGTTCACCATCACGGTGATAAGGGGTCTGCAAGCCAAACCACACGATGAAGAATTGAGGGAACTACACTAAGTAAGCCCAGACTAAGGGAGAGAAGAGCAGGCTTCCAGTACTTGAGGGGCTGTCACAAAGAAGAGGGAAACAACTTATTCTCTAAAGCACCTGGGAGCAGAAGAAGCAATGAGTAGATCATTAAAGAGCGATTCAATCTAGAATTAAGGAGGAATTTCCTGACAAAAACAATCAATGGAACAGCTTGTTTCAGAGGTTATGGGCGCTACATCACTGGAAATTTTTGAGAAGAGACTGGATAGTCATTTGTCTGGAATGGTATAGGATCTACTGTTTTCGGCAGGAGTTGAACTAGAAGACCCCAAGGTACCTTCCAACTCAATTATTCTGTGTCCTAATGTTATTTCTACAATTTTTAATTAAATTTGCACATTAAACTAAACTTCTAAATTGACACAAGCTCAACTGAGGTCTTATTTTCAAAAAATGAGAAAGAGTTTATTTATTGTTTGTAGATCTATGTTATGCCTTACCACTTAAATTTGCCTGGTTTTTGGTTTTACACCATTTGGCTCCAGCCTCCAATAAACATAAACTAGGTGGGAAAAGAAATTACTCAATCTAAATGATGGTTGAATTGTATACAGGTAGTCTCCAGTTTACAACAGTTAATTTAGTGAGTTATGACCATTTTTCACACTTATGACCATTGCAGCATCCTCATGATCAAAATTCAGACAGTTGGCAACTGACTCATGTTTATGATAGTTGTAGTTTTCCAAGATCATGTGATCATTTTTGCAACCTTCTGACAAGCAAAGTCAATGGGGAAACCGGGTTTACTTACTAATTTAACAACTGCAGTGATTAACAACTTATGGCAAGAAAGGTTGTAAAAAAGGTAAAACACCTTTAACAAATGTTTTGCTTACAATATAAATTTTAGGCTCAATTGTGGTCATAAGACAAGGATTACCTGTATTTAATTTATATATCCTAATAGATAATCTGTCAGATCCGTGTATCTGTCATTTCTTCAGTGGAGGAAGAAAAAAAAAAGGGCTGAGGACTGATAAAGAAATCCTTTCTTGATGTAACCTGAATATATTTAACCTTATATCGAATTTGCACACCCACACATGATACAATGGAGGGAGGGAAGCCAGATGGCCAGAACTTAACACCTCTGAGAGGCACAGCCAGGAGATGAGAAGACCATAAAAACTCCACAGTGAAGTGCTCTGGGCAATCTCCAAAAAACAGTCCGTTCTGAAAAGGGGGTGGGGGGAAGTTAGGTATGTCTTGGAAATGTACATGAGAAAGATCCTTCCTACAGAGGGGCTGGGAGGGGAATTAACATATTGGCTTTTGTTTCCCTAAATAAACATTGAGATAAGGGGAGGGCTTCTAAACTCCCTTATCTATCACTGTATGCCTGAGGGACCTCAGACGCTGCTTTGAACTCCTACATGAATTGTCTCATCTCAATAAAGGATTCCTTTTGATATGTTTGGTTCTCAGAACTTCATTCTTATTGATTGAATGGGAAAAAGTTCTGTAGCCTGACATAAAGCAGCGTCTGCAATAGAGGTCAACCTGGAGAGGAATTTTTTTTTTAAAAAAAACCTTTCACTCTACTGAGGGGACCCTGCAAGAGAACAAAAATGTCTGAATACAGCAAGGAGCAAGGGGGAGCTGAATTCTGGGGAGAAACATCAACAATTACCCAGTCAGATACTGAGTCGATGCGTCCCATCGAAGACAGCGAGGCTGCCTGCGAAACCTCCACCAAGCCCCAGTGGTCTTGGACCAGGAAAGAGAGGCACCTGGAATGGAAGAACCAGGGGAGTAATCCTCACCCAAGGAAATCGTAAACCCGGGTGGAAATTGGAGCTAGAGGCCCTGTCGAATCAGGAAGAATGGGACGAGGAGCCACCGACCGATAACCGAATGAGATGGTACATAAATCGCCTAGTGAGGGAAACTCTGGAGAACCTCGACGTGGGGGATGCACAAAGACGACAACGCAGGAGAGCGAGGGAACCAGAAAATGAGAGAACCTGAGCTGCCACCCCGGATCCAGTGGAGATTGAGCGGGAAGAGGGATAAGCTGAAGAACCAGCAGCCATACCAGGTACCCGACCCTTAAATGCCCCGGATCAGGGAACTAACCTGGCCAACCTAGGAACATACAACTACAGAGGAAGATCCTGCCCTTGGGGATAAAATTCGATGGAGATCCCCAGAAATTGGGATTTTTCCTGGTGCAAGTGCTCACCTACATGCAAGAATATGAGCAGGATTTCCCAACCCAGGGATCCCGAGTACGAATTGTCACCCTGGCTCTTGAAGGGGCAGCAGCCAGATGGATGGTGATGCTCCACAATGTCAACGCCCCAGAATTAAGAAACCTAGATTGCTTTATGATGGCCCTACGCCACTGTTTCGAGGACCCGCTTGCCCATAGAAAAGCCTACGACCGCATTAGAGTTGTGAAACAAGGCCGTCACCCGGTAGCAGAATACACCGAGGAATTTCATGACCTGGCCGGCCGGGTAGATTGGCCAGAGGATATCCTAGTCTGATGGTTCACAGATGGACTAACTGATGATCTATACGCTGCCTGCCTGGCCCGTGGGGCCCCAAACCTCTTGCATGAATGGTACATGATGGCAGAGGAGGCAGAGATAGACATGACTCGAAACTGGTACCACGCCAGTAAGTTTTAGAAAAGATCCCCACCCCTGGGGAAACGGGAAGTTTTCAAACCCCAATCCACCATGACTCCAAGAATGTCTGGTTGCTTTAAGTGTGGAAAGGAGGGACACCGCACAGAAAAATGGCATTCGAAGACCCCTACCAGAAAACTAGACCACCCATCAGGGAGGAAACCCGCAACATCCAGCTCTCGAGGGAAGGAGACTGGCCTGAGAGGCCGAGTAGATGTGGTTTTAGGGTTAAGGTTAAAGTTAGCGTTATGGGTTAGGGTTAGGATTAGGATTTGGGTAAAAATCCTAATGTTAAAGTTAGGGTATATGTTAGGGTTTCTGACCGAGGGGAACATGAATATCTCTGTTTTCTCAATCTGAGTTTTGTGTCAAAGCTGAAGTTTTCTGGCAAAATTGAGTTGTAACAATGATTTTGAGATATGCTTCCTCTGGGAATCCTTGAATCAGAAAATGAAGTTGTGTGTTGCCTTTCTAATGAAAATAACATGTCCGTGTGTTTTCCAGAGGAAAGGAGGAAGAAGTAAGAAGGGAAGAGTCATTAATTGAATTCCAAGAGGAGTGTATAGCAGTAAATGAAAGAGAAAAAGAAGCAGGTGCAGTCGGCGTTGTACCCAGAGAGCAACGAGGATTAAGATCTACTAGAGCAATAAAACCCCCTTATAAAGCTTAATATGGATGAAAGAAAATTGATTACAATTAACATAAATAGACTTAATTTGGCTACTAAAAGAAGGAAAGTATTTCACAAACTAGAGAAATTAAAATTTGATATAATCTGCTTACAAGAAGTACATATCAAAAAACAACATGAATATGTATTAAAACAAAAAAAATAGGGAAATTATTTACATTGCTGGCACAATCTAAAAAAGGGGGTGTGGTATTATACATTAAAGATACAATTTTGGCAGAACTAATCTACACTGATGATGATGGAAGGATTTTGATGGTGGAAATAATGGATAACAACATTAAAACACTTTTAATTGCAATTTATGCTCCGAATGATAATCAAGAAGAATTTTACAGGAAATTATATATGAAAATAATTGAATTGGACTATGTCAATATTTGTATGATGGGAGATCTCAATGGAATAATTAATGATCAGTTGGACTATAAAACGCAGAAATCAACAAAGAAAGTTGGAAAGATAGTACCAAAATCCTTCTTTCGAATAACAGAAGAATTAAATTTAAAAGATACATGGAGAAAGAGAAATGCGGAAAATAAGCAATATACTTTTTATTCAAACAGGCATGCATCCTGGTCTACAATAGATATGATATAGATTTTAGATAAAAGACATGATAATGTAATAGAATAGATAATTTTGTTATAGAAGTTTAATAGATTGATATAAAATATAATGTAGACATATATAACCATTGGATGAAAACATAATATAAATTTTAAAATAAAATTTGGGATATCTCGTATAAAATGATGGAATAAATAGTTTAGTCATGGATGATTAACAATTGATAAATATATAAGCATATATTAGTTTGACAATGTGAGATTGATATAAACTGTGACAATGACTATGAAAGGATTGCACAAAAGATTCGTAACCAACTGACACACTGTATGTATACAAAATGGAAGATGGTTTTATGTTTGTATGTATTGTTTATATATGTTTGTCTTAAAAAATAAAAACTTTATTATAAAAAAAGTGCACTTTTCTGGCTGAATTGAGTTCTATCAACTATGTTAAGATGTGCCTTGGGTGGGGAGGGTGGAGCTGGCGTCGCGGCGGTACGATGGGTGATCTTCATTCTCCAAGATCGCTGTCGATATCTCAGCCACTGGACGGTCCCCACGGACCTAAACTGTCCTGTAGAAACAGTGATAGAGAAGGGCACATCCTGCTGATCCCAGGGACATTGCAAAGTCCCTAGTCAATCCAGGGAAAGCCCTTTTTGCCGGCAGCAGAGAGGCAGCCATTCAAGCTGCTAAAGCTGGGACAGCTCCGAAATGGAAGAGATTGGAAGAAAGTGTGTCAGCTTGGTGAGATGAACTTTTGCTTATTATGTTTTTTTAAGAGAACACCCTGAAAGTGGAACTAAAATTGAAAAGAGTCTAAGTGGTGAGTTTAACTGTTAAAGTGAAAGTTTTTTTTCTTTTCCCTTTTTATTGGAATCTTGAACTTGGATAAAGCTATTTAATTTTAAAGTGGAATGGTACTTTTTAATTTTTGCTGTTTGTGTTTCTTTTTCCTTTTTTTAACAAACTCTTTGAAAATTGTTTATTTTTAAATTTATTTATTTATTTATTAGTTTTATATACCGCCCCTCTCCCTGCAGGGATTCAGGGTGGTGTACAGCCAAAGTTAAAACACAATGCAAATACAATATTTAAAAAACAATTAAAAAAGATTAAATAAGGTGGCTAAAAGGTAAAAACTCAATTGACAATATAAAAACTAAAAACAAATTAAAACAAATTTAAGACCCTATAAAAACCCTAGGCCAGACTGGCTTGATGAAATAGGTATGTTTTCAACGCGCGCCGGAAGGCCAAAAGGTCAGGGATGGTCCTCATCTCCAGGGGCAATTCGTTCCAGAGGGAGGGTGCCCCGAAGGAGAAGGCCCGCACCCTCGGGGTCACCAGCCGTCCAGCTGGCGGCACCCCGAGGAGGCCCGCCCTATGGGAGCACACTGGGCAACGGGAGATCAATGACGGCAGTAAGTGGTCCCGTAAGTACCCAGGTCCCAAGCCATGGAGCGCTTTAAAGATGGTCACTAACACCTTGAATCACACCCGGAAGGCCACCGGGAGCCAATGCAGCTCGCTCAAGAGTGGCGTAACATGGGAGCTCCAAGAAGCCCCCAAAATCACCCGTGTGGCTGCATTCTGCACCAACTGGAGCCTCCGGATGCTCTTCAAGGGGAGCCCCATATAGAGAGCATTGGCATAGTCTAGGCGGGAGATAACGAGGGCGGATGTAACCATGTGAAGTGCATCCCGATCCAGAAAGGGCCACAACTGGTAGATCCTGCGGACTTGACAAAAAGCCCCCCTGGCGACGACTGCTATATGATCTTCTAACAACAGCCATACATCCAGGAGGACACCCAGATTGCACGCCCTCTCTGTGGGGGCAAAAATTTTCTCTCCCATAGCCAGTGATGGAACTAACTGGCTGTATGAGCTGGAAAGCACAGCCACTCGGTCTTGGCTGGATTGAGCCGAAGCCTGTTTCACCCCATCCAACCCCGCACAGCCTCCAGGCACCGGTCATCTCTTCCACAGCTTCGCAGGGGTGGCCTGGGGTAGAAATGTACAGCTGAGTATCATCAGCATACTGATGAAACTCCACCCCAAAGCCACAGAGGATCTCACCCAGTGGCTTCATATAAATGTTGATCAGTTGGGGTGAGAGCACCGACCCCTGAGGAACCCCACAAATCAGGGGCCTCGGGGTCGATCTCTGCCCCCCTGCCAACACAAATTGCAAATAGTCGGAGAGGAAGGAGGAGAACCACCGTAAAACAGTGCCTCCCACCCCCAGCCCCCCCAACCACCGCAATAGGATACTGTGGTCGACAGTATCAAAAGCCACCGAGAGATCTAACAGGACCAGGACAGAGGAATAACCTCTGTCACGGGCCCTCCAGAGATCATCCACCAATGCGACCAAAGCTGTCTCTGTGCTGTACCCGGGCCTGCAGCCTGATTGGCGTGGATCTAGATAGACAGCTTCATCCAGGTGCCAGGGAAGCTGTCGTGCCACCACACTCTCAACAGCCTTCGCCACAAAGCGAAGATTGGAGACCGGAAGATAGTTAGATAACAGAGTTAGATATGGTGAGATATTGAATGAAAAGGGTGAACTTAAATCTATGCAAGCGTTGGAAGAACAAGGTGTAAAAATGAATTGGTTTTCATACTTGCAAATACTTATCTGTATCTAATATTATCTGATATTATCTGATATTAGCACAGTTGAGAAAGTCCAGAAATATTTCACAAAAAGATTTCTCCACTCCTCTACTCGTTGTAGAATACCTTATGCCACCAGACTTGAAATTCTAGACCTAGAAAACCTTGAATTATGCCGTCTTTGGTCTAATCTAAGTATGGTATATAAAATATAAAATCATATATTGCAATGACTTACCTGTCAATGAATACTTCAGCTTCAACCATAATAACACAAGAGCACACAATAGATACAAACTCAAGGTTAACCGCACCCAACTTGATTGCAGGAAATTTGACTTCAGCAACAGAGTAGTCAATGTCTGGAATATTCTACCTGACTCTGTGGTTTCTTCCCCAAACCCCAAAACTTTTAACCTTAGACTGTCTACTGTCACCCCTTTCCTAAGAGGTCTGTAGGGGGCGTGCATAAGCGCACTAATGTGCCTACTGTCTCTGTCCTATTATTTCTTTTATTTTTCTTATATGTACCCATTTCATGTATTCATAACTATGTATATACTTATACCTATTATCTTGTAAGCTATTGACAAATCAAATCAAATAAATAAATAAATAAATAAAATACAATCTAGATTTGATAAAGACTTTAAAGCAGAAGGTATTTATGATAAGTTGACAGAATTAGATAAAATTTTGATGGGTACTGATGAAAAGATAATTAAAAAAATTTATGGACATTTATTAGAATTCAAACTGGAGGAGGATCAAGTTAAAGAAACTATGATTGCTTGGGGGGGAAATTTTGGATATGGGATTGATTTAGAAAAATAGCAAAAACTGTGGTCTCAAAATTATAAAATGACAATGTCAACTGCATATAAAGAAAATTTGTATAAGATGTTTTACAGGAGGCATCTATCCCCGATGAGACTTGTGAGAATGTTCAAGAATAAATCGGATAAACATTGGAAATGTCATCAGATTCCTGGTTCATATTACCATAGGTAGTGGACATTTATTTATTTATTTATTTATTTATTTATTTATTCGATTTATATACCTCCCCCCTCTCCCCAAAGGGACTAGGGGCGGTGAACAGCCAATAAAAATACATATACAAAACACATATACAACACACAACATGATAATATTAAATTTTTAAAATTGAATATAGTGTGGCTCTAATTAAAATATAAACGAGAGTTAAAATCTTGAAATTAAAACCAGGTTAAAATTTAAAAGACCCCTAGGCCAGTCCGGCCTGCCAAAATAGGTGAGTTTTAAGTAACCGACGGAAGGCCATGAGATCAGGGGCGGCCCTTACCTCCGAGGGTAATTCATTCCAATGAGCTCCCAATGAGAAGGCCCACGCCCTCTGGGTCACCAGCCGTCCAGCCGGCGGCATCCCGAGGAGACCGACTCTATGGGAGCGTACCGGTCGGTGGGAAGCCGATGGTGGCAGGAGGCGGTCTTGCAAATATCCCGGTCCCGAGCCATGGAGCGCTTTAAAGATAGTGACCAAGACTTTGAAGCGCACCCGGAGGGCCACCGGGAGCCAATACAGCACGCGCAGAAGTGGCATAACATGGGAGCCCCTAGGAGCTCCCATTACCACCCTCGCGGCTGCATTCTGCACCAACTGGAGCCTCCGGATGCTCTTCAAAGGCAGCCCCATGTAGAGAGCATTGGCATAGTCTAGGCGGGAGGTCACCAGGGCGGAGGTGACCGTGCGAAGTGCATCCCGATCCAGAAAGGGCCGCAACTGGTAGATCCTGCGGACCTGTCCAAAAGCCCCCCTGGTGACGGCCGCCACGTGGTCTTCCAATGACAGCCGTACATCCAGGAGGACACCCAGATTGCGGGCCCTCTCTGTGGGGGCAAGAATTCCCCCCCCCCCACAGCCAGCGATGGCTGTACCGGGTTGCTGGGAAGCACAGCCATTCAGTCTTAGATGGGTTGAGCTGAAGCCTGTTCCGCCCCATCCAACACCGCACAGCCTCCAGGCACCGGGTCATCACTTCGACGGCTTCATCGGGGTGGCCCGGGGTAGAAATGTACAGCTGAGTATCATCAGCGTACTGATGGAACTCTACCCCAAAGCCACGGATGATCTCGCCTAGCGGCTTCATATAGATGTTGAACAGAAGGGGCGAGAGCACCGACCCCTGAGGCACCCCGCAAACCAGGGGCCTCGGGGCCGACCTCTGCCCCCCTGCCAACACAAATTGCGAGCGGTCAGAGAGGAAGGAGGAGAACTACCGCATAACGGTGCCTCCCACTCCCAACCCCCCCAGCCGCTGCAATAGGATACTGTGGTCGACAGTATCAAAAGCCGCCAAGAGATCTAAGAGGACCAGGACAGAGGAATAACCTCTGTCACTGGCCCTCCAGAGATCATCCACCAATGCGACCAACGCCGTCTCTGTGCTGTGCCCAGGCCTGAAGCCCGATTGGTGTGGATCCAAATAGACAGCTTCATCCAGGTGCTGGGGAAACTGTTGTGCTACCACACTCTCAACAACCTTCGCCATAAAACGAAGGTTGGAGACAGGACGATAATTAGATAACAGAGTTGGTCCAGGGACGGTTTCTTGAGGAGGGGTCTCATCACCGCCTCTTTCAAGGCGGCAGGTAGATACCCCTCACTCAAGGAAGCGTTAATAATACCCTGAAACCAACCTCGTGTCACCTCTCGGGTGGCCAACACCAGCGAGGAGGGACACGGGTCCAATAAACATGTGGTCGCATTCAGTCCCCGCAGCAACCTGTCCACGTCTTCAGGGGTCACAGGATCAAACTCGTCCCAAATGACTGTTTCAAGTTCCGCCCCCGATCCCCCACCCAGAGCTGGCCATTCAGAGTCCAACCCATCCCGGATCCGAGCGATTTTATCCACCAGGAACTTTGAAAAATCCTCAGCCTGTCCCTGCAAGGGGTCCTCCCGCGCTCCCCCTTCCAAGAGGGAGCGGGTCTAAACAGGGCAGCCGGGCGGTTTCCTGCAGACGCAATAAGGGTGGAAAAGTAAAGACGCTTTGCCACCCTTATCGCCACTAAATAGGTCTTGATATAAGACCGTAAAAGTGTTCGGTCGGGTCCGGAGCGAGTAGTCCTCCAAATACTCTCCAGGCGTCTTTTCCGGTGCTTCATCTGCCTCAGCTCCCTGGAAAACCAGGGGGCCGAGCGACAGCGGCGCCAGGTCAGAGGCCGCAAGGGCACGATCCGGTCCAGGGCCCCAGCCGCCACCCTTTCCCAGATGGCGACCAGGTCCCCCACCGAGTCATGAGTTCGAATGTCGGGATATGGCCCAAGCTCCATCAGGAACCTATCTGGATCCATCAGGCGCCTGGGGAGGTACCAACGTATTTGGTCTGCCTCCCTGCGATGGGGAGGAGCGGCCTGGAAGTCCAGCCTAAGGAGCGAATGATCTGACCATGACAAGGGTTCAACAAAAACATCCCCAAGACCCAGATCATCCTGCCACTGTCCAGAGACAAAAACCAGATCCAGAATGTGACCCCCAGTATGCGTGGGTTCCTTAATTAATTGGGTCAGGCCCAAGGCTGTCATGGAAGCCAAGAACTCCTGGGCAATCCCCGAGGCCCCACCGGCCGAAGGCAGGTTGAGATCCCCCATGACCATCAGCCTGGGGGTCTCAACCGCCAGACCGGCTATGACCTCGAGGAGCTCAGGCAGGGCCGATGTCACATAGCAGGGAGCCAGGTATGTGATCAAAAGGCCCATCTGAACCCTGGAACCACACTTAACAAAAAGGGACTCACATCTGGTGTCTGAGGAACAGTGGATTCCCTAGGATCCAGATCCTCCCGAATAATTACCGCAACCCCCCCACCCCTCCCCTGGGCCCTCGGCCGATGAAAAACCCGAAACCCGGCTGGGCACATCTCTACTAGAGGGACACCCCCCTCCTGTCCCAGCCAGGTCTCGGTAATGCCAGCCAGGTCCGCACCCCCCTCCGTGACAAGATCATGAACAAGGGGGGCTTTATTCACTACGGACCTGGCATTGCAAAGCATCAGCCGAAGGCCGGGGCCCGATCATTCAAACAACTCAGGGGGCGAGACATGACCTGGGGGCCGGAGCACACCACCGCTTGTAAACAGCGGGGGCGGGCTCCCATAACTTGATAAGACCCCCTGTCAGCACCATACCTGCCTCTCCCACCGATCGTAGGGATAGCCTTTTCATCCCCCTCCCCAAAAGAAGCCCCCATCTTCGGATCGACTGTCCCCGATCCCAAGGCCTCCCAGTTGCAGGCATGCTCCGGTTTGGCCTTAACCCCAGACGGGTTGTCCCCCAAACCCAGTCTGGGCCCCCTCCCTAACCCCAATAATAAATTCCCTTTCCCTAACCCCATTAAAAATTTCGTCAGGAATTTAAATAATTTAAAAGAACCCTTAAAATCCCTATAATTAAAACCCCCAGCTGCGCCGTGTCTCCTCTCTGGTACCCAAGAACCATCCTCGAGGTATGACAGGGAAAGGTCTGAGGGCCACACCTGAGAAAGGGGGGCATTCCTCAGGGCCCACAGTTCGACTGCCGAATAAGTAAACTTCAGCTTTTCATCATCTCTGGGCAGTAAGGCCTGATAACAAAGCAAGGGCCAGAATAAGTTGTCCTGCAAAAGAAGAGATCCCCTACCCCTATGACCCTCTCACGGTCACTGGGGAGTCCCGATGATAATAGGCCCACCATCCTCTCACAATGGTGAGGGACCAGATCACACGGACCTCAAGGTGGAGGTTAAAGTTCAACCCTCTGTCCTCTCACAACAGTGGGGAGAGAGATGATATACAACTGCCATCGTCCTCTCACCACGATGACAGTCTAAAAACCTCCTCCTCTGGCACCTTTCTCCTGGTCAGGGATACTCATAGACATGTTCGGATGCAAAGAAATATTGGACTAAAATCCACACATGGTTGGAAAAAATGATAAAGCAACATATAGACTTTAAACCAGAGATCTTTTTATTGGGAATTATACCGGAAACATACAATAAAGAGTTGAAATATTTGATTGTAAATGTTTTAACAGCGGCTAGGATTGTATTTGCTAAGAATTGGAAAAATGATAAAATACCTATGCAGGAGGAAGTTATTAAGAAAATTATGGACTGTGCTGAAATGAGTAAATTGACATTTGAAATTAGAGATCAAGAAGATAAACATTTTTACAAGATATGGGATTTGTTTTATCAATGGCTGGACAAGAAAACATGGTAACGTAATAGACTAGATAATTTTGTGATAGAAATTTAATAGATTGATATAAAATACAATATAGACATATATAATTGGTTGAAAGTATAACGTAAATTTTAAGATAAAACATGGTATATCTTGTATAAAACGATGGAATAAATAGTTTAGTCATGGATGATTAATAACTGACAAATATATAAGCATATGTTAGAGTGACAATGTGAAAATTGATATAAACTGTGAGTAATGACTGCAAAAGGATAGCACAAAAGATTTGCAACCAACTGACACACTGTATGTATACAAAATGGAAGATGGTTTTATGTTATTTATGTTTTTTATGTGTAAGTTTGTTTTAAAATAAAAACTTTTTTTTTTTAAAGATGTGCCTTGGGCTTTCCTCAGGGAAATGCTCAGATCTGAAAATCAGGGTCAGGATAAGGGTTAGGGTTAAGTTAGGGTTAGCTTTAGGGTTTGTGACTGAGGGGAACATGAATATCTGTGTTTTTCTAAATCTGAGTTCTCTTGTCAAAGCTGAACTTTTCTGGCAGAATTGGGTTGTAGTAATGATTTTGAGATATGCCTCCTCTGGAAAATCTCAAATAAGAAAATGAAGTGGTTTTTAGCATTTCTGACCCAGGGCAAAATGAATATCCATGTGTTTTCTGAATCTGAGCTCTGTATCAAAAGTGAACTTTTCTTTCTGAATTGAGTTTTGTCAATTATTTTAAAATTTGCCTTCAGGTTTCCTCAGAGGAAAGCTCAGATCAGAAAATGAAGTGGTTAGGGTTAGGTTCAGGTTCAGGCTTAAGTTTTGGGTTAGGGCTGGGTTGGGGTTAGGGTTAGAGTTTCTGATCAAGGGGGACATGAATATTTTCCCATTTTGAGCCCCATATCAAAACTGCACTTTTCTGTCTGAATTGAGTTCTGTCAATTATTTAAAATTTGCCTCCGGGTTTCCTCAAGCGAAAAGCTCGGATCAGAAAATGAAGTGGTTAGGGTTAGGTTTAGGTTTAGGTTCATGTTCATGTTCATGTTCTGGTTCTGGTTCATGTTCATGTTCTGGTTCAGGTTCAGGTTCAAACTTAGGTTTTGGGTTAGGGTTAGGGTTGGGGTTAGGATTAGGGTTTCTGACCAAGGGGAACATGAATATCTGTGTGTTTTTTCAATTTGAGTTCTGTGTCAAAGCTGAACTTTTCCGGCAGAACTGAGTTGTAACAATGATTTTGAGATATGCCTCCTCTGGGAAAGGTTAAATCAGAAAATGATGTGGTTTTCAGCATTTCTGGCCCGGGGCAAATGTGTGTTTTCTGAATCTGAACTCTGTATCAAAAGTGAACTTTTCTGGCTGAATTAAATTCTGTCAGTGATTTTAAGATTTGCCTTGGGCTTTACTCAGGGGAAAGCTCAGATGAGAAAATGAAGTGGTTTTTAGCATTTCTGACCCAGGGGAAGATGAATATATGTTTATTTTCTGAATCTCAGCTCCATGTCAAAGGTGATCTTTTCTTGCTGAATTGAGTTGTAAGAATCATTTTGAGATATGTGTCCTCTGGGAAAACTGGGATCATTGACTTGTGCCATTTTAAGATATGTCTTGGGCTAACTCCACTGCAATCAGCTGCAATCTGCAAGCTGCAATCAGAAAATGAAGTGGTTTTTAGAGTTTCTGAACCAGGGGAACATGAATATCCGAATCTGAACTCTGTCAAAAGTGAACTTTTGTGGCTGAATTGAGTTCTGCCAATTATTTTAAGATATGCCTTGCGCTAACTCCTCAGGATTCAGCCACAAAAGTTCACATTTGACACGGAGCTCAGATTTGGAAAACACATGCATATTCCTGTTCCCCTGGGTCAGAAACACTAAAAACTATTTCCTTTTTTGATCTGAGCTTTCCCTGAGGAGTTAGCCCAAGGCATATAAAGATCAGGCATGAACTTGTATTATTATTTATATAAAGTGATATGCTGAATGCCTTAGGAGCCACAGCCTAGAAATCTTATCATATAAAAGGTATGTCGGTCTACAGAAGCAGAAGGGACATGGGAAGTGGTCTCAGATTGACCCTTCCTAATTTTCTGGAAAGTAAAAGTAAAGGAAGAAAAATAATGCTTTCAGACTTGCAAGATTCAGTTAATCTAACCTTATAGTAAAGGTAGTGTTAGAATTCGTGGCAGGTTCTTATTGTCTGGATGACCTTGAAGGGCTGACTTTTTCATAAAAGCTATAAGACTTTCAGTATAGTTGCAGCTCCAAATGTAAAAATACAAAGAAAGGCTACTTATAGACATCAAAAGTTTATTTTGTTCTTAAAATGAGAGGTGCCCCTTTAATTGGTGAGGACATGCTGGTGGATAAGATTTTCATATTTTCCCGTACAAAGTTGCGCTGTTGCACTGTTGCTGATCTCATGTACGTATTCCTGCAAATTACTTTTGCTAAAGAAGTGGGTGGGATAGTCTTTGGGAGTAGACCATTAATTTCATACATCCATTCGATTGCTGCAGTCTGAAAACATAAAAGAAAAGTTTCAATAAAAGTTTATCATTTTTTACTGGGGAGCACACATTGTGCTATCTGGAACAATGCTTGCAATTACATCTTTCATTGTTTTCCATGCAGGGGTTGAAACGTCACTATATTGGAAATAAATCATTACCACACTTAATAAGAAATGACATTTCATTTTATGTACTAAGAGTAGCATGTTCATGCACACTGTCTAGCACCCCAGGCAATCTATGTACTTGTTGATGTGCCACAGTTTGCAATTCTGTTTCAAGGAGATTATTGCACAGTAGGAAGTACAGAAAACTAACAAATAAGGTGGTGACTTTATTTGTATCCCAGTGACTATTGAAGGTAAGCACAAGAAATAGTATAAACCTTTTGGGTTAATGAGTTAATGAGATCAGGCTGGCTCCACCTGGTCCATGCCAGCATGAAGCTCCTAATAAACAACTGGATTTCTTTGGAAGCTTGGCTTGAGGCACTTGATTTAATTGGGGCATCTGTTGGAACCCTGACAATGGCATAGAAAAGCTAAGGGCGAGTACCCTGTTTCCCTGAAAATTAGACCTATCCCGTAAATAAGCCCTAGCATGATTTTTACTTGTGCACAAAATATAAGCCCTATCTCCAAAATAAGTCCAACTTAAGACCCTGCATAGTTGGCCACCCTCCCATTCTGTCTGGTTGCTCACAGTTGTCACTGCCATGGGGCGAGGTGGGGAGGTGGAGCTGTCCCACATGCCCTGCACTGGCTTACCTCAGGGCTGTCAGGCTACAGAACTTTTTCACATTCAATCAATAAGAATGAACTTCTGAGAATGTATCAAAAGGAATCCTTTATTGAGATGAGACAATTCATGTAGGAGTTCAAAGCAGCGTCTGAGGTCCCTCAGACATACAGTGATAGATAAGGGAGTTTAGAACCCCTCCTCTCAATGTTTATTTAGGGAAACAAAAGCCAATATATTAATTCCCCTCCCAGCCCCTCTGTAGGAAAGGATCTTTCCCCCACCCCCTTTTCAGAAATGGACTGTTTTTTAGAGATTGCCCAGAGCACTTCACTGTGGAGTTTTTTATGGTCTTCTCATCTCCTGGCTGTGCCTCTCAGAGGTATTAGGTTCTGGCCATCTGGTTTCTCTCCCTCCATTGTATCATGTGTACAAATTCGATATAAGGTTAAATATATTCAGGTTACATCAAGAAAGGATTTCTTTATCAGTCCCCCCCCTTTTCTTCTTCCACTGAAGAAATGACAGATACACGGATCTGACAAGGGCCCCCACAGCCAGGCCATCAATATCTCAATACCTGCCTCATGGCAGCATCATCAACCACATGCAGCAGAAACCCACGTGACCTCCAGCCCACTTCTGCTTGCTTGCGACTACAGGAGGCTGAGCGGTGTGCTGGTGCCAGGGCCATGACACAAGGCCTGGCAATGGGGGCCTTGAGGTAAGCTGGTGCAGGGTATGTGGGGCATCTCAACTACTTATCTCACCTTGTGCCATGGTACCAGTCTGTCACTCGGCCTCCTGCTCTGTTGTGGCTGTGAGCAAGCAAAAGTGGAATGGCGACCATGTAGGGTCCTGCAGGATGGGGCTGCTGGAGCCACCACTGTGAGGCAAGTGTCAGGGCATGGGTCGCCTGGCTGCAGAGGCCATCAGGCAAGCGGGGTGAAGCTCCACTCCCCCTGCCTCACAGCAGTGGTGGCACTGGCACACTGCGTGGCCTTCTGCTGCACCACAAGCAAGCAGAAGTGGGCTGTAATGGGGGGGGGGGGGAAGAACCCCCCCCAAAATAAGCCCTAGTGCTTATTTTGGTGCCCAAAAGGTCTTATTTTCAGGAAAACATGGGCAATTTATTCTAGAAACTTCTGTATTTGGGACATATAGATATATTCTACCAGTATAAAATCTGCAGCTTGCAAAGAATAAACATTGTTCTTTGTATTCGGATTGAACAGCTTTTCCAGTGTTTGTACACATTGCATAAGATTCTTACTGTAAGAATAAGTGAAGTAGTTATGTTACAACATTAAAACAAGATTTAAAATAAAAACAGTGCAAGACCACATCAAGTTTAGAATGTTGTCTACTTGCTAAGATTACTAATTAGGGTTGGTAGAAACAAGATTATTTAATAAACATTTAATGTTATTTTGTGTAAACATCATCAGAAGATGAATCACCTTTTATGACCAGCTTTATTTAAAAGAAGCAAAGCACTGTGGTTATGCAACAAAGAGCAGCCTGATTCCAAGTTTTTTCCATAACACTGTACTAGTTGTAATTTATAATGTTATATAATAATTTACCATTCTATCCAATTGAGATGAATGCAAGAGAACCAGATTCCTTCCTTCCCAATGGTGGTGTTAAGTATTTCTTAGACACTGGATATAATTCAACATCCAAGAAACATAAGATATTGTGGAATTAATCCTATTTCATTTACTGTTTAGCATTTGTATGAAGATCATAAGAGAGCAATCAATATTTAGCCACAATAATTCAAAAGACTTGGAAGAATTTTATCTGGCATTTATGTAGGATCCAGTTGTTTCCACATTGGTGGTGGGGATAAAAAAATAGGAGCAGTCAAGGCGGGGCTGGCATCATGGTGGTATGACATGCGATCTGGGAGCTCCAAGATCACCGTTGATATCTCTGCTGTTGGATGGTCCTTTTGGACCTAAACCGTCCCATAGAGATGGTGAAAGAGAAGGGCACATCTTGTTGATTCCGGGGACACCGCAAAGTCCCTGGTAGATCCTGGAGAAGCCCTTTTTTCCAGTGGCAAAGAGGCAGCCATTGAAGCTGCTGAAGCTGGGACAGCTCTGGACGGAGGAGAGTAGGAGAGAAAGTGTGTCGGTTTGGTGAGAAATTTTTAAAAAACTTTACCCTAAGAAAATAAAAGAAATACCTAAAATTGAAGATAGAAGAGGTGAAGTGGCGGTTTTAAGCCTGAAGTCAAACTGAGTGGGTTTTTTTACTTTACTGCTGGACTTTTTACAAACACCTTTTAACTTTAAAACTGGACTGTTTTTTTTTCTTGCTTTTATAATTATTTAATAATCTTTTTTAAGTGAAAGACCTTTTCTTTCTTTTTTTAAAGTGCCTAACTATATATTTTCAATTAATTTTTACTTTTTAAAATACTTTTAACATTTTCTTTCTTTCTTTTTTTTTGGATATAAGGGGGGAAGTGAAAGTAAAAGATAATAAGTAACACTGCCATCTAGAGGCTTGGAAACATTGTTTTCTTTCTCTCCTTTTTGAGGCTTGATAACTTTGAGAATAATAAGAGCTGGTGTTTTATTTCAAGGACTTTGAGCCTGTTTGTTATAAGATAGAGGGATGAGCATGGAAGAATGTTATCAGGTGCTCCAGTGGCTGGAGTCTGGTGTTGAGGGAAAGCCTGGAGTTGAAAGAAAGAAGATTGTAATGACCTTGGGAAGAGAACTGTAAAACTTGCTTGGAACTTAACAAGAGAGCCTTGGACATTATACAGAGGCAGTGTGTGTTTTTTTCTTTGATAGAAATTCAGTCTTCCCTGTGTTCTTTCTTTACCTTCCCCCTCCCTCATATTTACGTTCAGCTGACATCTGTGATTCTGGCCTTTTGGATGGAAATTTTATTCCTCTTATTTTTTTAAGGGGAAATAGATTTTTTTTCTTTCCCTTAAATTGATTTCTTTTTTTCTCCTTTCTCTTTTTTCAAATTATAAGTTTTTTTTCTTTTTGATTATTATTGCCCTTTTTA
The DNA here is from genome assembly GCA_023653725.1 of Bungarus multicinctus. Taxonomy (NCBI): domain Eukaryota; kingdom Metazoa; phylum Chordata; class Lepidosauria; order Squamata; family Elapidae; genus Bungarus; species Bungarus multicinctus. Next base: position 63,804,879 of record CM042850.1, read on the forward strand.
CTTTTTATTTTTACTTCTTCCTTCTCTTTTTTGAAGTGCTTTTTGAAGAATGTGCATTTCCTTTTTTCTTTTTATAGTGTCTATGTCTTTTTTTACTTCCTTCTAATTGGGAAACATCATTTTTACCTGTATCTCTTTTTCTCCTATTTTGGAGATTTTTTATGGTACTGTCTTGTCCATTCCACTCCGATCAATTGGATTAAGGTATAGAACAACCTGAAGAATCTTATTTTTATCTTTTTTATTGGGATTGAGCTGTTAATTTTTTTCTTTTCCTTTTTGGCTTTTTCTTAATTAATTAGAACTAATTGGATTAGGGTGTACAAGAACCTGAAAAAAATTTCTTTCTCTTTTCTTTTTCTTTATTTTATTACTATTTGGGATTATATTTGCCTTACATATGAGTGGATTAAAGTGTAGAAGAACCTGAAGATACCTGAGGTATTGGCTGTGTGTTTATCAGCCTCCTGTGTTGTAACGACCTGGGTAATGGGCTGTGTGATGACCTTCTGAGTTCTATTGTTTTGACATCCTGGGTCTTGTGCTGTAATCTCAGCCACACATGTTCTTACGAAAAAGCCAGCCAATCTGCAAACATCAACTCCATCAACCAATCAAGAAATGACAACACAGCCAACCTCCCCATCAGTATATATAGGGAGATGGAAGCTCCTATCATGCTTTGCTCACACAAGCATGAAGCCGAAAGCACCAGCCTGAAGATGGTGAGTGGTATCTCGTCGAAACGTTGCCAAGATACTCTCAATCTTACATGGGAAAAGACCCAAACATTCCAAGACCTGCATACCTGTACCTGTGAAAATCTAGGAAAACAAATATATATATATATATATATATATATATATATATATATATATATATATATATATATATATATATATATGTTTTCGGAGATTTTCGCGGGTATTTGTATGTGGATCTTTGGTTCTTCGGGTTTTCTCCCGCGTAGAGTTGGAAATATTTAGGCGACATTTCGATGAAGTCTCATTCATCATCTTCAGGCTTCTGTCTTCGGCCTTGTGCTTCTCAGAGTGATGTGAGCTTGCAGCTGCTTCTTCCTTTTAACTACTAGTGGGGGTGTGACTTGATTGGGTGGGGGCTTGACTGTGTTCTGATTGGGTGGGGGTGTGTTCTCATTGGTTGGGGGTTTGGCTGTGTTCTGATTGGTTGGGGGGTTGGCTGTGTTCTGATTGGCTGGGGGAAGAACAGAAGAACAGAACAGAACACCAGAACAGAACACACCCCCAGCCAATCAGAACACAGCCAACCCCCCAACCAATCAGAACACAGCCAAACCCCCAACCAATGAGAACACACCCCCACCCAATCAGAACACAGCCAAGCCCCCACCCAATCAAGTCACACCCCCACTAGTAGTTAAAAGGAAGAAGCAGCTGCAAGCTCACATCACTCTGAGAAGCACAAGGCCGAAGACAGAAGCCTGAAGCTGATGAATGAGACTTCATCGAAACGTCGCCTAAATATTTCCAACTCTACGCGGGAGAAAACCCGAAGAACCAAAGATCCATATATATATATATATATATATATATATATATATATATATATATATATATATATATATATATATATATATATATATATATATATATATATATATATATATATATATATATATATATATATATATATATACATACATACATACATACATACATACACACACACATGCGCGCACACACACACCAAAAGCTGGATATTATGAGAATTTATATAAACTGTAAGTGAGGACTATGGAGATGAAGCACAAAAGACTTGTAACCAACTGACACACTGTATGTAACTGGAAGATGGATTTGTGTTTTATGTTTTGTTTGTGTATGTTTGTTTAAAAAATAAAAATTCTTTTTTTAAAAAAATAGGAGCAGATGCAGCAGTGCCAGCAAAATGCTAATACTAAGTAGTAGGTTAATATATTTCATATATTAAATTTAAAATACATTTAACACTTGGGTTACAATGATCAGTGATTGGGATATCAAAATAAAGATCTGACCAGTTGCATCAATTTACAATCTAGCACATACACACGTGCATACAACACACACCACGATTCCTTTACTTTCTTTCCTCTGAAGGATTCTAATTTACCAACAACAACTTACTAGTTTTCTAGACAGGGTCTAGGAATGATAGGGATAGGGATCTGACACAGAGGGCAAGCATGCAGCATGCAGATGGAGGGCCCACAGAAGGCGAGAGGCAGAAAGTGGTGTGTGTCCCCGACCCAAGTGGCTTGGCATGGCTACTTGCCACCCCCAACTCACCTCTGCCAACTCACCACCACCAAGTTGCCACAGGACCAGGATTCAGCCTGTTTGCACCTGCCTGGTCCAGCTATTCCTTATCCCACTTTGCCCACATTGGTCGGTGCCAAGAGTTGCGCCTATGGCCCAGCTGCTTTCTGCTCCTTCATTCACTCCTTCACTCACTCAGATCACATGGCCCTTGTGGTCCAGCTGATTTCCGTGCCTCATCTGCTCTGCTCACCATGGCTGCCCACGAAGGTAAGGCGCTCGACTGAAGGGCTGCCTTGGGGTGAACATCGCAAGGCTCGGCCACCTTTTGGGCCTGGCTCTTGCCATCCTTCTGCTCACATGCCAGCCACTTGCCCTCTGTCTTGGGTCAGGGACACACACCACTTTCTGCCTCTCGCCTTCTGTGCGGCCTCCATCTGCATGCTGCCTGCTTGCCCTCTGTGTCAGATCCCTATCATGATACTGCCATTTATGTAGGGAGGGAACCCCGGATTCTTTTACTCATTTATTGCTCTCATCCTGTTTCCTATGTATCCCGTAATTTCCCCAGTTTATAACTTTTACCTTGCTACCTATTCTGCCCTATGCTTTGATTTACATAGAACAATATGGACGGTTACAATATTTAGTGGACTTTGTCTGAAGCCATCTTGGTAAAGAGTTGAGATATTAAAGTTGATAGGTTAATGAATAGATTAATTTTTTCTTTCTGTGTTCTTTTCCAGGACATGATTTTTTCCTGTGGGAGGGAAGCCTGTCAGCTTTGGAAGCCATATTTTACTTAGAAGCTTAGAAACTTGGGAGGGGGGATTTCATAGAGTGGTAGAAGCTTAGACGTAACAACAACATTCTTCTCATAAATTCAAGGACAAGTTACTCTGCACCTGGAAAGGAGTAGTTGGAGGAATGTCTTTCAGTTGGGATGATGTGTGATTGGACCATGTGATGGATGGGTGGATGCAGGGGATGAGTTTTTATTTTTAATTATGCAAGGAAAACCCAGAACTCTCAGATTCGAGTTTTCCCAGATGTGCTAATACGACAACTCTAATAAAATGGAACTTTGAGAAAATGCTTGTCTCAGAGTTTATTGGTTTGAAGTTTGTTAATTGGAACGCTGACAGGGGGAACACTGTTATCTGGTTCATAACAGACCTCTTCTCCAAGCAGTTCCACTTCATTCCCTGCCAAAAAATCTGCACTGCTAAGGCACTTGCCAAACTGTTCCTGCAGTATATCTATCAGCTACATGGGCCCCCACAAAGGATAATATCTGAGTGGGGGGTCCAATTCACTTCAAAGTTTTGGAAGCCTTTCTGGACCTTCTCAGAACTGGCCAGGGCTTAAATTCTAGCCATCATCCTCAGACTAACGGATCAATAGAGAGACTGAACTCAGTTCTGGAACAATATTTAAGATGCTTTAATCAACAAGATAACTAGACTTCCTTCCTTTGGCAGAAGTTGCCTATAATAACTTTGTGCACTCTAGCACTGGATTCACCCCACTTCGAGTTGCCAATGACAGAACTACCAGTAGAGGAACCAACCGTACCCCTCTCTTAAGGATTGGATACAACAACTACAAAACATCTGGCCAGTAGTGAGACTAGCTCTGAATGAGGCTAGAGCCACTTTTAAAGCCCAACTGACAAAAGGCAGAACCAAACGCATTTAAAATAGGTGATAGAGTTTACTTGTCCACAAAATTCCTAAAATCCTTACAACCCTCAAAGAAATTGGAACCCAAATTCACAGGGCCTTTCCCAATCACTAGAATCACTTAAACAAGTCCACCCAGTTCTCTACTGCAGCCCTTTGAAACCCCAAATTACATCCCCTTTGAGACCCCAAGCAGAAGCTCCCCCAATTTCTATTATGGAGAAGAACACTTTGAAATCAAAGAAATCCTTGACCACCATGGGTCAACTTTAATATCTAGTCTCCTGAAAACATTTACTTCCCTCACAAAATGAGTGGGTAGCTAAGAAACATATTAGGGCCCCTGCATTGCTGCAAAAGTTTCACTTGAAATATCCTAACAAACCGAACTAATTCTCTATTATGTTCATCTTTCTGTTCTCTTTTAGAGATAATCCCCTCATTTTTTTGAAGCGGGGCAGCATGTCAGATCCCTATCACGTGGTGAGGGAAACCTGGATTTTTTATTCATTTATTGCTATGTATCCTGTAATTTCCCTAGTTTATAACTTTTACTCTGTCACCTATTCTGCCCTGTGCTTTGATTTACCTTTGGAGGGCATCTGTTTTATCTCAGTTTGGAAGCCTCACAGAAGAAGCGTATGGGAATGACTCCTTATCTCAGGACAACCATTTCCACAACATCTTCGCACCTGTGGATTGGCTCATTCAACATCAGACTGAGGGGAGGGGTTTCTAATCACTTTATCCTAATGGAATTACCTGGGGGAATTCAGACCCTGCTTTGCATTGTCCTGCATTCACTTCTTTCAATAAAAGCTTCCTTTTGAAATGCTAAAGTTTAGAGTCCATGCTTTGTTGAACTGGAATGAGAGGCAGGACCTTACAACTCTGCCTCGGATAGGGGGGAACATGCCAACTCCTGCCTTTCTAAAGGGACACATTCCCCCCACTGCCCCGCTTGCTCCCACATGCTTCCACAGTGGTTTCACCCTTTGCTGGGTTGGTTTGCTTATTTCTGCCCCATTTCCCCTCCTTCAAAGGCCTCTTACTCAGTTGATGGGGCAGTCATGCTTGGCCAAGGGCTACCAGAGGGAAGCGGGGATTCTGAATGAGGGCAGTGCTCCCGGTTTGTTCCCTGATGACCACCTCTTTCTTCATCACCCTCCCCCTACCATCTGACTTCAGCTTGCAAAGCAACTGGGACCAGGCAACTTTTCCTTTGGTGGCAGTGGCCTTGCTTGGCTGCTTTTGCACAGGGCTGGATGGTGGGCAGCACTGAAGTACCTTAAAGGGACAGGCTGCAGTGGCTGCCTTCCAAGCAGCTTTGGTTACAAAGGGAGGCAGGAAAAGTTCGTCCAAGTTGTCTCCTTTTCGTCCTTAAACCAAATATATGGCTGAAAATCAGAAACTGGTTAGAAGAGATGTGTAAAATTAAAATAGAGTTCAGACCTGAAATTTTCTTGTTGGGAATCAATGTGGGGAAATATAATAAAGAGATAATATATTTAATAATCCATGTCAGCACTGTCGCGAGACTAGCTCTTGCCCAGAGATGGAAAGGAAATGATATGCCAGAAGAGGTGGAAATAATTAGAAAAATTTGGTCGTGTGCTGAAATGGATAGAATAACTCAAGGATTAAAAGATAAGACTGAATCTGATTAGTTAGTTTAGTTTACTTTATTGTCATTGCATCTCATACAACGAAATCAAACACCATCTTCAGTGCACATCATGACCATGAAAATAAACACAAACACATCCTTCACCCTTCACACATTGAATTGGAAACCCCCGACACCACACCAACACTGCACAGAGTTACTCAAAAGAGTTACTGCCCTGCAATAGCAGCTGTTTTTCAGCCTATTTGTCCTTGTTTTTATTATTCTGTACCATCTGTTCAAAAAAAGGGTTCCCAGGATGAGATGGATCTTTGAGAATGTTTTGAGCTTTCTTAAGGCAGCGGGAGCTATAAAGCTCTTCCAAAGAGGGGAGAGGGCAACCAATGATCTTCTGGGCAATGACATTAACCCTCTGGAGTGCTTTCCTATCTGCCACTGTGCAATTGGCAAACCATACAGAGGTGCAGTATGTTAAAATGCTCTCTATGGTGCAGGGTAGAAAGTCACCAGCAGTTTGTCATTCAGTTGTTTTCTGAGAAGCCTCAGGTAGTATAATCTCTGCTGGGCCCTTTTGACCAGGGCTGCAATGTGGGCACCCCAGGTCAGGTCCTCTTTTAGGGTAACACCCAGAAACTTAAAACTGGCCACTTGCTCCACTCGTTCTCCATTGATAAGCAAGGGCTGGATGTCTGATCTGTTCCTTCTATAATCCACTATAAGCTCCTTGGTCTTATTGGTGTTGAGGACCAAGTTATTGTCTCCACACCACGAAAACAACCAGTCCACCTCATCTCGGTAGGCAGACTCATCCTACTCCCCAGAGATAAGTCCCACCACTGTTGTATCATCTGCAAATTTAGCAATAGTATTACTAGCGTGAGTGGGATGCAATCATGCACATAAAGAGTATAGAGTAAGGGACTCAACATGCAACCCTGTGGTGTACCAGTGTTAAGAATAAGGGCTGAAGAGGTATGATTCAGAGGTGGTATTCAACCAGTTTGCACCTACTCGGGCGAATCGATAGCAGTTATTTGGCGTGGGTCGCCGAACCAGTGGTGACCCCTGGCTGGCCACGCCCCCAACCCAGTTGCCCGGTCGCTCACTTGTGACCGCTCTCCTAGCTTTCCATTCCCCACATCCTCTTTCTCCCCAGGGGAAAGGAAGAAAGCCATGGACTCTGCAAGTATCGCTTTCCCCATGTGAGTAAAGTGCCTGGAGTGAGAAGGAGTATGGGCTGACAGAGGGGATGGGGGTGAATTTTAAAAACTTCTCCAAGGATTCCCTATGGATGCTGCAAGTATCACTTTCCCCATGTGAGTTAAAAGTACCTGGAATGAGAAAGAGTGTGGTCTGACAGAGAAGGTGGGAGAATCCACTCCAGCCTTAGAGAAATTTAAAGGAGCTGCTTCCAAAATGCTTGTCTGTTAAGTGCTGTGTGTGTGTGTGTGTGTGAGAGAGAGAGAGAGAGAGAGAGAGAGAGAGAAAGAGAGAGAGAGAAAGAGAGAGAGAGAAAGAAAGAAAGAAAGAAAGAAAGAAAGAAAGAAAGAAAGAAAGAAAGAAAGAAAAAGAAAGACAGACAGACAGACAGAAAGAAAGAAAGAAAGAAAGAAAGAAAGAAAGAAAGAAAGAAAGAAAGAAAGAAAGAAAGAAAGAAAGAAAGAAAGAAAGAAAGAAAGAAAGAAAGAAAGAGGAAGGGAGAGAAAGAAAGAAAAAATTAGGAAGAGAGAGAGAGATAAAACTCTGTGCTATTATTTTTAATTATTCCACTATTTATCATGTGTTAATATTTTACATTAGCGCCTATACCTAGAGTGATTTTTCTGCCTTTATTTTGCCCAGGGCTACCACATATTTTTCAGGGTTTACATGCATTCAATGTCAATAGGCCAGAGCATAAAATACACATGTGTTTAACAAGAGTTGAAAGGGACCTTGGAGGTCTTCAAGTCCAACTCCCAGCTCAGGCAAAAAAACTTAGGATGCCAAACTCTGAGTTGAAATCCTGGGAAAGGTGTCAGAATAATACTTAGAAGGGACCTTGGGGTGAACCATTTCAGAGAAATGGCTGTCCAGTCTTTTCTTAAAAACTTCCAGTGATTGAGCACCCAGAACTTCTGGAGACAAGCAGTTCCACTGGTTAATTGTTCTCACTGTCAGGAAGTTTCTCCTTAGTTTTAGGTTGCTTCTCTCTGTTCAGTTTCCACCCATTGCTTCTTGTTTGCATTCTGCTTCTTTGGAAAATACATTGTCCCCCTTTCTTTGTGGCAGCCCCTTAAAAGCTTGTTGCTATCACACTCTTGAGTAAAGCATGTGAGCCATTTCCTCCTTTCAGTGGTCCATGAAAGTACATTTATAGTATGCAGATAATAAAGTCAAAAAAGGTGAACAACATTTTTACAGAACTATAGATAAGTTGAGGCTGAGTGACAAGGAATGGCTGGGAGGGGAGGGGCCAGGTGAGGCACCCCTTGATGTAAGTGACATTGAGTTGGCCATGCCCACCCAGTCACATGACCACCAATCATGCCCATCCAGTCACATGACCACTAAGCCACATCCACCCAGTCACATGACCACCAAGCCATGCTCACCAAATAAGCCATGCCCACAGAACCGGTAGTAAAAAAAAATTGAATTCCACCACTGGTATGATTACTTAATCTGACCCTCTGTGAGCGGCCAGACAGGAAATCCATAATCCAAAGGCAGATTGAATTAGAAAGCCCAAGGTCCAGAAGTTTAGACACTAGTCTATGTGGAAGAATTGTGTTAAACACAGAACAAAAATCCACAAAAAGCATCCTCACATAGCTCTCCCACTGTTCTAGATGAGTAAGAGCAGTATGAAGAGTGATGGCTATAGCATCCTCTGTAGATCTATTTTTTCTGTATGCAAACTATTACAGAATATGGGAGAAGTTTTACCACTGGTTTAAAAAATGAAAGGAGTAACTCTAGCAAAGATGATTAATATTTATGTACGTATGTAAATTTGTATATTTTGTTGTGTATGCACCATGTTCATTGTTTTAATGTTTTTTTTCTGTTTGTTGTTCATTAATAATTTTTTTAAAAAATAAAGAAAAGCCAAACTGCTCCCTAGCCCAGAGCTGCTGGGGGGGAGGGGGCTTGATGCTGCAGCACATGCCTTGCTTGAAGTTCTCAGGCCTTTCCTTTCCCCAAAAATGGGAGGGGAGGAAGTCTTTGGAAGTCTCAAAGGGGTGGCCCCTTTGTTGGACCCGGAAGCCTTGCCTGTCGGCTTTTCCGGGCAACGCGGGACAGGATACTGGCCAGGAAGAACCCTCATAAGGAGCGACGCTGCCAGATGCTTGAAAGTGTGCATGTGTGTTTGTTTCAGGTGGATCTCCTCTCCTAGCTTTAAAAGGAGGGAGGGGAAGGGAAGGATAGAAAGAGAGAGAGAAAGAAAAAGAGAGGGGAAGAGAGAGAGGGAAAGAGAAAGAGAGGGAAAGTGAGAAAGAGAGAGAGAAGGAAGAGAGAGAAGAAAGAGAGAGAGAAGGAGCCTCTGTGGTGCAGTGGTTAGAATGTAGTACTGCAAGCTACTTCTGCAGCCCAGCTGCCTACAATTTGGCAGTTCAAATCCCACCAGACTCCAGGATGACTCAACCTTCCATCCTTCCAAGGTGGGTAACATGAGGACCCAGATTGTTGGGGGCAATAATGCTGATTCTGTAAACCACTTAGAGAGGGCTGGAAAGCACTATAAAGCGGTATATAAGTCTAAGTGCTAGTGCTAAGAGACAAGAAAGAAAAGAAAGAAAAGGGAAAGAAAGAAAAAGGGAGAAAGAAAGAGAAAGGGATAGAAAAAGAAAGATGAGATGGAAGGAAAGGAGAGAAAGAAAGAGAAAGCAGGAAGGAGGGAGGGAGGAGAAAGTAAATGAGATATATGGATGAATGGATGGATAGCTACATGGAAGAAGGGAGGGAGAGGGGAAAAAAGGAGAGGAAGGAAGGACACAAACCCTGGCTTCAGAAGACTCTCTGAAATAGGACAGGAATCTAGGGCTGGAAGGGATCTTCTTCTAGTCCAAGAGTTTTCAAACTTTGCAAGTTTAAGACTTTTGGACTTCAACTCCCAGAATTCCTGAGCTAACATGACTGGAGGAGGAATTCTGAGAGTTGAAGTTCACAAGTCTTAAACCTGTCACGTTTGAAGACCCCTGTTCTAATCCAACCCCCTGCTCCAGCAGGAGATTCTTACAGAATCATAGAACAACAGAGTTAGAAGGAACCTTGGAGGCCATCTAGTCCAACCCCTGCTCCAGCAGGAGACCTTATATCATCTAGAATCTGGATTATTTTGGTGCTGAAGGGGACATTAATAAATAAATAAATAACTATAGTAAAATATATTATAGCTTTAAGTAGAGAGCTACTCTATAGGCATTTGTTATTTCGCTGTTGTAAAAAAGATTTACTTAACCTTTCACTTGTTGTAAAACAATTATAAACACATGCCTACAATCAGTTGCACCCCTCTCCTATTAAGACACATGATTGTCCCATCTAAATCCATCTGTTTTCCTGGATTGATACATTTCACCCCAGCATCACCCAATGGGAATGAAATGTATCTCTTTGGGGAATGTAAAAACCTCCATTCCACACCTTTGAAGTATGCTGTTAATAGCCTCCTTAAATGGTCAATTGTGATCTATTAGATGAACAATAGGAGAAGAGATAGGGAGAGATTTATCTTTTGCAGGAAATGTAAATCTAAGTTAGAGAGTTTTACAATGCAGTTACTCCACTTCTAAGAATCTTAAAGGTACAGGGCATTTTTCTGTATTTTGTAGAATTTTCCTCCCATATCTCTTGTGATGTGTTACTGTGTTTCTCCAACAATACACCCCCCCAATAGGAAGACCCAGCATGTTTTATAGGCATAAAATGAAATCAAGCCCCTCCCTCCAAATTTAGGCCTATTTTAAAATGTGAAATGGGGGGAAGGGCGGGGGGACTTGCCGTTAGGAGTGTTCGCGGGCAGCCATGCCTTGCCACCAGCCGCTCCTAACAGGCGATCATGGCAGAGTGTGGAGAGTTCCCTACTCCCGCCAAGCACCTTTGCTGCAGACCTGAGACCTTTGGTGCCCACCGCTGTTGCTTTTCCTTCTGCCCATGCTGCCACTGCATTGGGAGCTGCTGCTTCCGCGTTTGGAGCACCGCCGCCACGTTTGGAGCCACGGCTTCTGCGTTTGGAGCGCTGCCGCTGTTTGGAGCACTGCCACCATGTTCGGAGCTGCCGCTTCTGCATTTGGAGCACCACCGCCACATTTGGAGCTAATGCTTCCATGTTTGGAGCACCATGGCCACATTTGGAGCTGCCACTTCTGTGTTTGGAGCGCCGCCGCCATTTGGAGCACCACCACCACATTTGTAGCGTGTCTGGAGCAGCGGCAATGCTCCAAATGGCAGCGGCGCTCCAAACGTGGAAGCGGCAGCTCCAAACATGGTGGTGGTGCTCCAAACGGCAGTGCTTCAAATGGTGGCAGCGCTCCAAACGCAGAAGCAGCAGCTCCAAACGTAGCGGCGGTGCTCCAAACGCAGAAGTATGTGCTGATGGTCTCGGGTCTGCAGCAAAGGTGCTTGGCGGGAGTAGGGAGCTCTCCATGCTCCACCACGATCACCTGTTAGGAGTGGCTGGTGGTGAGGCATGGCTGCCCACAGGCACTCTAGCTGAGGATGCAAGGGGGGGAATTAAGTCACCCTCAAAATGATGGCCTAGCCGTTTCTTCAGGGCTCAAAAAAAAAAAATAAGACCCGGCCTTATTTTGTGAGAAACATGGTAGGAACTTCTTCCCAGATCTTTAATTTTGATCAAAGAATAAAAATCTGCTTTCTTTGATTTGCAAGCCTCTGTTTAAGTCTTTGTTTTGGTTCATTTTTGGCTTAAGCGTACTGCCAGACCTTACAGTGCCTCTAACAGAGAGGAAAATTGGCAAAGGAGTTTATTAGGACAAGGCTGCCATGCAGAGGAAGGCAGAGATAGTCCTTCACGTATGTCCAAAATTTTGGTTGCTAAGCAAGAGCGTTGTTAAGTGAGTTTCATCATATTTTACTCAATCCATGACATCTCCTGGGTCTAACGATCATATGTAGGCTAGGGAAGTAAATCTGAAGGCATGTGCAATATTCTAATGTACAGAGGTTATAGTTAAATGTGTGGCAGAAAGTGGACTATGGTTGTGTTTTTCCAAATGCAATGAGATTGAATGTATATAGTTTTAGCTCTGTGTGTGGTTGTGTGTGTGTGCATGTGTACATACACACAGTATATATAGTAGATAGTGTATCTTTTTGTGTGTCTATACACACACTATACCATGTAATATCTATGTACACATATGGTATATATACATAGGATTAAATAGTATATTTTGGATGTTCAGTAGTAATAAATAAATAGAGGGGGAAATTGTATTTCTGAGGCAAGGAGAGGCAAGGCAAGGCACCCCTTGATGTGAGTGATGTCAAGTTGGCCACTCCCACCCAATCACATGACCACCCAGCACATCCGCCCAGTCACATGACCACAAAGCCACATCCATCCAGTCACATGACCATCCAGCACGCCCACCAAGCCACATGACCACCAAGCCACACCCACCAAATAAGCCACGCCCACAGAACCGGTAGTAAAAAATTTTGAATCCCACCATTGCCTTAAGCATACACACAGAGCAAACATGCACAAATCTCATGGCACCGGAGGGACTTGTCCACCCACTGTCTTCTCACAGAAGATTCTGGAGTGCATCACGAGAGTGTCAAGAGGCTGAATTTCACAAGTAGGCTCCTTATCCTACATTCTCATTGGGAGTAGTCCTCGACTTACGGCCACAACTGAGCCAAAATTTCCATTGCTAAGCAAGATTTAAGTGAGTTTAGCTCCATTTTGTGATTTTCCTTGCCACTGTTAAGTGATGTTCAATAGTAATAAATAGAGATTGTTGAATCTTTTGAGACAAGCGGCCAGAAGGCAGAGCCAAGCATGGTGAGTGATGTTGAGTTGGCCACGTCCACCCAGTCACATGACTACCCAGCCATGTCTACCCAGGCAGTCATTAGGGCAGAGAACTAGTTATTATTTGAATCCCACCACTGCACAGGGCACCTCCACACAATCAACTCACCGTGGGTATAACTCACCATGGATGGCTAGAGGGAGAGCTGCGCAAGGGGTGGGCAGAACGCAGGTGGAGGCCAGGGGCTTCTCATTTTCACACACACCACTGCCACTGCTACCACTACTGCTGCTGAACTCCAGGTCAAAGTGGCTGGGGACAGCAGCAACAGGCAGTAGAGTGGTAGTGGTAGCTGGGCGCATCCCATTTTTCACACACACTGTGACCATCCTAGACCAAGCCAAATACAAAAATGCCAGGGAATTTTTAGAACTCTGGCAATCTGACAAATTAACTATCAATAAACACATAGACATGCAGCAAGATTACTCTATGCACAGAAATGGAAGATCATCTCGACCCCACAATGGATGAATGGCTGCAAGTACTGATGGAGTTAGCAAAGATGGCTAAATTGACTGCTCTGATTAAAGAAAAAAAATTGACTGCTCTGATTAAAGAAAAAAAACACAAACACATTTACTTCGATTTGGAAACAAACCATTTCTGGATTTTGTAATTGAGGTGAAAAAACATGAAACTTTGACCTTGGATTTTACTGATTAGATAGATTTGTTGTTACAGAAATGGCTAGTTTCTATTATGAAAAAGTAAAAAGTTGAGGGTAGATCTTAATGCCTTATTTAACTGCACCAAAGGAGTCGGAAGTCAATGCCTTTTTTTTCCCTTTCCTTTCCCCACTAATTTCCCTAATATTTGCTTTTGTATTCTCTTTGTACGTTATGTTATAAACTAATAAAAACTATATAATCAAGAAATTACCTCGATCCATTCCAATCGGGCTTCAGGCCCGGGCATAGTACCGAAACAGCATTGGTCGCGTTGGTCGATGATCTCTGGAGGGCCCATGACAGAGGGTTTTCCTCTCTCCTGGTCCTATTAGATCTCTCGGCGGCTTTTGATACTATCGACCATAGTATCTTATTGCGGCGGTTGGAGGGGCTGGGGATTGGGGGAACTGTCCTGCGATGGTTCTTCTCCTTCCTCTCCAACCGTTCGCAATTTGTGTTGGTGGGAGGGGAGAGGTCCACCTCTAGGCCACTTATTTGTGGGGTGCCTCAGGGGTCGGTCCTCTCCCCTCTCTTGTTCAACATTTATGTGAAGCCGTTGGGCGAGATCATCCGTGGTCTTGGGGTGCGGTGTCACCTTGGGGTGCGATGACACCCAATTATACATCTCCACCCCAGACCACCCCAACGATGCTGTAGAGGCTATGTCCCGGTGCCTGGAGGCCGTGCGGAATTGGATGGGCGGGAACAGGCTCCGGCTCAACCCATCCAAGACCGAGTGGCTGTGGTTCCCGGCGCCCCGATATAGCCAGCTGACACCTTCGCTGGTTATTGGGGGAGAGACTTTGCCCCCCACAGAGAGGGCTCGCAATCTGGGCATCCTCCTGAATGCACGGCTGTCCTTAGAACATCATATTGCGGCCGTCTCCAGGGGGGCGTTTTATCAGGTTCGCCTGATTTACCGGTTGCGGCCTTTCCTGGATCGGGACGCCCTGCGCACAGTCACTCATGCCCTTGTCACCTCTCGCCTGGATTACTGTAATGCTCTCTACATGGGGCTCCCTGTGGGGAGCACCTGGAGACTCCAACTGGTGCAAAATGCGGCCGCGCGGGTGATTATGGGGGTGTCACGTAGCTCCCATGTGACGCCTCTCCTGCGCGAGCTGCATTGGTTGCCGGTGGCTTTCCGGGTTCGCTTTAAGGTTCTAGTTTTGACCTTTAAGGCAATCCATGGCATTGGGCCAGGTTACCTGCAGGACCGCTTTCTGCCGGTGATCTCCAGCAGACCGGTGCGTTCCCACAGGGAGGGCCTTCTCCGGGTGTCGTCGGCCTCTATGTGTCGTCTGGCGGCCCCCAGGAGTAGAGCCTTCTCTGTGGGGGCCCCTGCCCTCTGGAATACTCTGCCACCTGAGATATGCACCAGCGCGGACCTGAGGGCCTTCAGGCACGTGTTAAAAACCTGGCTCTTTGAGCAGGCTGGCCTGGGCTGACATAGTTTTTAATTGTCTCCTTTAATTTGGTTTTAACCTGGGTTTTAACATTTCTGGGGGAGGGTTGTTTTAGCTTAAACAGCCTATTATTTAATTGTTTTTTAACTTTTGTATTGATTGGGGTTGATTCGGCTGTACACCGCCCTGTCTCCCTAGGGAGAAGGGCGGTATATAAATGTTATAATAAATAAATAAATAAAATATGAAACACAAATAAATGATAACATGCATTTCAAGAACAGTAAAAAAATAAAAAAAAACCACATAGACATAAAGAGTATCTATAGACTATACAAAAGCAACAATCAACAAGCCAAAAAGGGAATAAAATGTCCAAAACACCTGTCCACCAACAATCAGCACCCAGATGAGCATAAATTAACTCCAAGATTAGTATCAGACCAAAAATCAAGTAAACAATATCCCTGATCAAAGAACTGCCAAACAAGGCAACAGTAAACAGCCCAACCAAAGAACCTCTCAAATAATCTCCACCAACATTATCAGGGCAAGCCATTAGAATATAAACTGAGAGCAAACCCCGCTCCTTACTAGCACTGATGATATTACCTATTTTGGAATGTCTGCAAGAAAACAACCAAATTCAGAGAGCACCAAGGACCCCACAAATCCTTTTCTGCTGCGGTACCTGCTTTCTGATACATCATCCACAATAGAGTTGCCCCAGTCCTACTGGCTTTACATGACATCTTAAAAACTTGGCTTGCTGAGCCTGGGGCTCAAGTTATGTGATTAAAATAATATCTTGGTTATGTTGATGATATTGGTTGGTTTTATCTCAGCTCCTTATTTTTGACTGAATGTTATTTAAGAAGTTTTTGCCTGTTTTATTCATTATTACCCAAAGTTATATGTTTGAGATGTGAAACCATATAATTTGAATAAATAAATAAAATTTGTATCCAATTTTGTGTTGTACTGCTATTTTAATCTATAAGGCTTAGTTTTAATAGCTGGCTATCAACCACTGTTAATGCCATGTAAACTGCAATGATTTACCAGGGTCAGTATTTCTTTTTGATTATAGAAATATATATTTGTGTCTATGTACAAAGTTGTAAGAGTTGTCCTTTTATTAAAATATGTAAAGCGGGGAGGAAGTTTACTGAAACATCATTTAAAATGGCTAAATTTTAGAACTCTTTTAGAAAAAAGCTACTTCTGAAATAAATAAAATTTCATTGATGGTTAGTATGGGGTCTTATTTAATATAATATTACAATCATTGATATTAAAATTATTTAATATTTAATTTTAATATAATTATTTAATAAGGTTCTTTTTTGCATAACTGCCAAGAATCACTTATGCACTTTGGATTGCACTTTGGATTGCAGCCAGATACAAATAGAATAAACAAATGAATGTATATCATATTGAGTGAAGATACAATCAGGCATTTGAAATCATTCTGAAGACTATATATAGGAGTCTGAATTTCTCGAATGCTTTTTGTGCATCCAGAAAAAGGGCCACTTGTTTTCCTGGATGCATTATTTTATAATATTCTAATATGTTCATTACTATTCTGATATTATTTCTTATTTGCCTATACGGCAAAAATCCATTTTGATCATTATGTTATCATTATCATTCATTTAAAATCTTCTTCATTCTTCCTACCATGATACTCATAAAAATTTTGGAGTTGGCATTCAAGAGTGAGATTGGTCTATAATTTTTGATTTCATTGACATCGGTAGCTTCTTTCGATATCAAGGTAATATATGATTCCCTCCACAATTCAGATATTTTTGCATTTAACAGGGTCTCATTGCATACCTCCAATAGTACTGGTTCCAATAATTCCCCTAATTTTTTATATAATTCTCCTGGTAAACCATCTGGCCTCGGGGTCTTATTTGCCTTTTGTTTTTGGATAGCTTTCTTCAATTCTATCAATATGATTTCTCTATTTAATATATTTCTTCTTTCTTTCTCAATTAGTGATATGCTATCTTTTTTAAAATACTGATCTATTTTCTCTATTGCTGTTATTTTTTGACTATAGAGATCTTCAAAGTATTTAAGGGCAATCCTTTTTTTTCTTCTTCATTATTTTGTAGTATTCCTAATTCATCTTGAAGTTGGTATATTATTCTTGTTTCTTTTTCTTTTTCCAATTTATAGACCAGCCATCTCCCTGGCTTATTTGCATTTTCAAAATAATTTTGCTTCAAGGTCCCTTGCAATGTCTTCTTGTTGTAATAGATTTAATTTGTGTTTGGCCAAATTCAATTGTTCTTTAATTTGATCGCTCCCTGGATTTTTTTTGCATTTGTTTTTCTAGCTATCCAATTTCTACTTTATTTATTTATTTATTTATTTATTTATTTATTTATTTATTTATTAATGGAATTTCTATACCGCCCTTCTCCCTAGGGACTTAGGGCGGTGTACAGCCAATTTAGACCCCAAAAACAGTACAAAAGTTAAAAAAGAATTAAATTAGATACTGGCTGATTAATAAGAAAACCCACCCACCCCCCTTAAAACCCCGGATTAAAATCGAAGATAATACGGAGACCAATTAAAACCATCTCAGCCTAGGCCGGCCTGCTCAAAGAGCCAGGTCTTCAACGCGCGCCTGAAGGCCCTCAGGTCCGTGCCGGTACGAAGTTCCGGCGGCAGAGTATTCCAGAGGGCAGGGGCCCCCACAGAGAAGGCCCTACTCCTCGGGGCCGCCAGACGACACATAGCGGCCGACGGCACCTGGAGAAGACCCTCCCTGTGTGAACGCACCGGCCTGCTGGAGATCACTGGTAGAATGCGGTCCTGCAGGTAACCTGGCCCAATGCCATGGATCGCCCTAAAAGTCAAAACTAGAACCTTAAAGCGAACCTGGAGAGCCACCGGCAACCAATGCAGCTCGTGCAGGAGAGGCATCACATGGGCGCTACGTGACGCCCCCATGATCACCCGCGCGGCTGCATTTTGCACCAGCTGGAGTCTCTGGGTGCTCCCCGCAGGGAGCCCCAAGTAGAGGGCATTACAATAGTCCAGGCGAGAGGTGACAAGGGCCTGAGTGACCGTGTTCAGGGCGTCCCGATCCAGAAAGGGCCGCAACTGGTAGATCCGACGGATCTGATGAAACGCCCCCCTGGAGACGGCCGCAATATGATGTTCAAGCGACAGCCGTACATCCAGGAGGACTCCCAGGTTGCGAGCCCTCTCTGTGGGGGGCAAAATTTCCCCCCCAATAGCCAGCGAAGGTGTCAGCTGGCTATATCGGGGCGCCGGGAACCACAGCCACTCGGTCTTGGATGGGTTGAGCCGAAGCCTGTTCTCGCCCATCCAATCCCGCACGGCCTCCAGGCACCTAGACATAGCCCCCACAGCATCGTTGGGGTGGTCCGGGGTGGAGATGTACAGCTGGGTGTCATCTGCATAAAGATGACACCTCACTCCAAGACCACAGATGATCTCACCCAGCGGCTTCATATAAATGTTGAACAAGAGAGGGGAGAGGACCAACCCCTGAGGCACCCCACAGACCAGGGGCCTAGAGGTGGACCTCTCCCCTCCCGCCAACACAAATTGCGAACGGTCGGAGAGGAAGGAGGAGAACCATCGAAGGACGGTTCCCCCAATCCCCAACCCCTCCAACTGTCGCAACAGGATACTATGGTCAATAGTATCGAAAGCCGCCGAGAGGTCTAATAGGACCAGGACAGAGGAGAACCCTCTGTCACGAGCCCTCCAGAGATCATCAACCAACGCGACCAATGCCGTCTCAGTGCTATGCCCAGGCCTGAAGCCCGATTGGAACGGATCGAGGTAAATCGTTTCCTCCAGGTACTGAGGGAGCTGACGTGCCACCACACTCTCAACAACCTTCGCCACAAAGGGAAGGTTGGAGACTGGACGATAGTTGTTTAAAACAGCTGGATCCAGGGAAGGCTTCTTGAGGAGGGGCCGCACCACCGCCGTCTTCAAGGCGGTAGGAAGCGATCCCTCTCTCAAAGAAGCGTTGATAATCCCCTGGAGCCAGCCTCGTGTCGTCTCCCTGGCGGCCGAAACCAGCCAGGAAGGGCACGGGTCCAATAAACAGGTGGTGGCATTCAGACCCCCCAGCAACCTGTCCACACCCTTGGCGGTCACAGGGTCGAACTCCCCCAAGATAACATTCACAAGACCTGCCCCGGACACCTCCCCCGGGACCATCCAATTGGAGTCGAGCCCCTCCCGAATCTGAGCGATTTTGTCATGCAGAAATTGAGAAAACTCCTCCGCCCTACCCTGCAGGAGGTCATCCCACGCTCTCGGTTCAAGTAGAGAGCGGGTCACTCTAAACAGGGTGGCAGGCCGATTTCCTGCCGACGCAATAAGGGCGGAGAAATACAAAGATTTCACCGCCCCTATCGCCACAAGATAAGTCTTAATATGTGTTCGGTCAGACTCAGAACGGCTCGCCCTCCAAATGCCCTCTAGACATCTTTTCCAGCACTTCATCTCCCGTAGCTCCTCCGTATACCACGGAGCCAAATGGGATCTGTGCCGGGTCAGAGGTCGCAGAGGAACAACTTGATCTAGAGCCCCAGCGGCCAACCCATCCCAGGTGGCCACCAGGTCTCCAGGCGAGCTGTGAGCCAGAGACTCAGGAAGTGGCCCAAGCTCCCTCTGGAACCGCTCCGGGTCCATCAGGCGCCTGGGGCGGAACAATCTATGTGGCTCCGCCTCCCTGCGGTGGGGGGTGGAGGAACAGAAGTCCAGCCTAAGGAGGGAATGATCTGTCCATGACAAGGGTGTGATGACTAGATCCCCGAAATTACAGTCATTCAACCACTGCCCAGAGACAAAAATCAGGTCCAGCATGTGTCCTCCAATGTGAGTGGGAGCAGAAACTAACTGGGTCAGGTCCATGGCCGTCATGGAAGCCAAGAACTCCCGGACCAACCCCGAGGTTTCACCGGACGATGGCAAGTTGAAATCCCCCATGACCAAAAGCCTAGGGATCTCAACCGCCAGCCCGGCTATCACCTCAAGGAGTCCGGGCAGGGTCGATGAGACGTGGCAGGGAGCCAGGTACGCCATCAAAAGACCCATCTGAACCCCTTGCCCCCACTTCACAAAAAGAGATTCACAGCCAGCCGTCTGAGGGACAGTGGCCTCCCTAGGACAAAGGACTTCCTCTATGAGCACCGCCACCCCACCGCCCCTTCCCTGAGCCCTAGGCTGGTGAAATGCAAGGAAACCTGGTGGGCACATCTCAAGCAGAGGGACACCGCCCTCTGGGCCCAACCAGGTTTCGGTGACACCTACCAGGTCCGCGGCCCCCTCCTGAACCAAATCATAGATCAGGGGAGCCTTATTAACCACGGACCTGGCATTGCACAACAACAGCCGGGTATTCAGGGCCTGAGGTTCTGAACAGCCAGGGCTGCAGGATGGGTATGGAGGGTCGGAGCGCGCTACCGCTTGCAAACATCGGGAGCGCGATCCCCTTACCGGATACGGCCCTCTACCCCCAGCATATCTACCTCTCCCAGTCACCGTGCTAATAAAATTGGCCCCCGGCTGCCCACCCCCCGTCTGCCACCCCGGCACGGAGACCCCCGAGGCCCCCCAGGCACGTGGGCTGGCCCGGCTGCCCCCAATTCCATGTGGGCTGTCTCCCATACCCATCCTGGATCCTTCCAACCCCTTAAATAACCCCATTAAAAATTTAGTGACCCCGGGTTTCCCGCGCTTTCTCCAGTTTCTCCGGTTTCTCTGGCCCCTTGTAATGTAGATATCCAATTTCTACTTGCAATGTATTGTGTTGCCCCCATTTCTCTTTGTTTCTTTTTGCCATATGGGATATTGTTACCCCCCTGGTGTATGCTTTCAATTTATCCCATACGATGATGTATGTTGCATATCCCATACGCAATGATGTATCTTATTTATTTATTTATTTTCAAGATTTATATACCGCCCCCTCTCCTTGGGGGACTCAGGACGGTGTACAGATATTAGAAACATGTTGAAGATACAATAGTTGGAATAATTATTTATAATTTATTAAGAATAAAATTTGGTTGTTAAATAAACGGGATGAGGTAAGGATTTAAAAGTGAGGACTAAGAGCAATTTTGACCGAATTTAAAGTAAATGAAAAACACTAGGCCAGACTGGTTTGATGGAATAGGTGAGTTTTCAACGCACGCCAGAAGGTCAAAAGGTCAGGGATGATCCTCATCTCCGGGGGCAATTTGTTCCAGAGGGAGGGCGTCCCCAAAGAGAAGGCCCGCACCCTCGGAGTCGCCAGCCGTCCAGCCGGCGGAATCCCAAGGAGGCCCACTCTATGGGAGCGTATTGGGCAACGGAGATTGATGATGGCAGTAGGCGGTCCTACAGATACCCAGGTCCCAAGCCATGGAGTGTTTTAAAGATGGTAACTAATACCTTGAAACGCACCCGAAAGAGCCAATGCAGCTCGCGCAAGAGTGGTGTAATATGAGAGCCCCGAGAAGCCCCCAGAACTACCCACGCAGCCACATTTTGTACCAGCTGGAGCCACCAGGTGCAGTCCCATGTAGAGAGCATTGGCATAGTCTAGGCGGGAGATAATGAGAGCGGATGTGACTGTGCGAAGCACATCCCGATCTAGAAAGGGCCGCAACTGGTAGATCCTGCGGACTTGCGTGCCCTGTCAGTGGGGGTAAGAGTTTCCCCCCCCCCACAGTCAACGATGGAACTAGTTGGCTGTATTGGGGTGTCGGAAAGCACAGCCATTCGGTTTTGGCCAGGTTGAGTTGAAGCCTGTTTTGTCCCATCCAACCCGCACAGCCTCCAGGCACTTCGACAGCTTCGTTGAGGTGGCCTGGGTTAGAAATGTACAGCTGAGTATCATCAGCGTACTGATGAAACTCTACCCCAAAGCCACGGATGATCTCACCCAGCGGCTTCATATAAATGTTGAACAGTAGAGGTGAGATCACTGACCCCTGAGGGACCCCACAGATCAGGGGCCTTGAGGTCGATCTCTGCCCCCCTGTCAACACAAATTGCGAACGGTTGGAGAGGAAGGAGGAGAACCACTGCAGAACAGTGCCCCCCACTCCTAATCCCTCCAGACGACGCAATAAGATATTGTGGTCGACCGTATCGAAAGCCACTGAGAGATCTAACAGGACCGGGACAGAGGAATGACCTCTGTCACGGGCCCTCCAGAGATCATCTACCAATGCGACCAATGTCGTCTCCGTGCTGTATCCGGGCCTGAAGCCTGATTGGCGTGGAACTAGATAGACATCTTCATCCAGGTGTTGGGGAAGCTGTCGTGCTAACACAGTCTCAACAACCTTTGCTACAAAGCGAAGATTGGAGACTGGACGATAGATAACAAATTTGGGTCCAGAGACGGTTTCTTGAGGAGGGGTCTTACCACCGCCTCTTTCAAGGCAGTAGGCAGAAAGCCCTCGCTCAAGGAAGCGTTGATGATAGCCTGGAACCAACCTTGTGTCACCTTTCGAGTGGCTAATATTAGCCAGGAGGGACATGGATCCAGTAAACAAGTGGTAGCATTGAGCTTGCCCACGTCCTGTCCACGTCCTCGGGGGTCACAGGGTCAAACTCTTCCCAGATGACCTTCCCCAATTCCGCTCCCAATCCCCATCCAGAGTTGCCCAGTCAGAGCCCAATCCACTCCATATCTGAGTGATTTTATCCAGCAGAAAATTTGAAAAATCCTCAGCCCGTTCCCATAGAATAAAAATCTTGTTTTTTATTTTTATCAAAAAATAGTGCCAATTCATTTGAAGTTTTTTGAGTATATTCTTCTTCTTAATAGTATCCGGGAGTTCAAAATCCAACTTTTTCTTTTCCTTTTCTGACTTCTCCAGCTTACTTTAGTGGGGTTATGGTCTGCCCAGGTGTTTGGGGAAATTTCGATTTTCTCTATTTCTTTATCTAAATCAATATTTATCCATACCTTGTCAATCCTTGAGTATGATTTATGTGGGATTGAGTAAAACGTAAATTTTTGTTCTGTGGTATTTAATGTTCTCCATACATCAATTAGGTTCAATTCTTGCATCATATAAAAAATGTTTGTGGTAGTATATTTTTTTTTAAATTTTTTTAAAGTTCTTATTATCACAAAGTCTTTAGCAATCTCTACTATTCCACTGTAATCTTCCACTATGCATATATCTTTATAACCTATCTCAACAATTTTTTCATGGAGTTTTTAATAGATTTTTTTGGTTTTTATTAGGTGGATAAATATTCACTAGTAGCAGCTATCTTTTTCCCATCTTTAATTCTGTTATTAACCTTGGTGTCTGCATAAATTTGCTTTGCTTCTAACTCTTCCCTAACCACCACCCCCTTTTTTCCAACCAATGCAATATGGAATTTTCCCAATTTATTAAATTCTAAATACTTTTTATCTTGGTTCTTGATATGTACCTCTTGAAGGCACAATATCTATGTTTTGCTTAACCAGTTTTGACAGTATTTGTTTTCTCTTCACTGCAGCATTTAACCCATTTACATTTATTGACAATAGTTTTAGTTATTTCTCCATATTCCTATTAGTCTGTTTGTTTCTAGTTTCTATTAGTTTTTTTGTTCCTTTGAGTTCTAGTTCTAACGCTTTCTTGTCTTTCTCTTCCTGGTTTTCTATTTCTAATTCTAACTGGCCTTCTTCCTGGGTTCCTTCCTCTAGCTTTTCTCCACTGCTATCATTTTCTTCCATTCCTGTCAATTGGTCGTATAATTCTTGGGCTTTGTCCAGGTTGTCTATTTTTATTTTTTTTCCCTGCCATGAAATCAGCATGCCTTCTGGGATAATCCATAGAAACAAGATGTTCCGTTTGTTAATTGTGCTGCCAGGTAATGATAATCTTTGCGTTGTTCTCTAACTCGCCTTGGTATTTGTTTGAGAGTGATAATTTCTTATGTTCTCCTCCCTCATTACTTTATATATTATGTCCCTGATGTACTTTCGGGCAAATCTGACACGAACTTCTCTAGGTAGCTGATGTCTTTTGGTGTAGTTAGTCTGGACCCGAAGACTTCTCTTTTATAATCTCTTGGGTATCTCTTTCCAGGGTTTCTGCTATCAATTCCGCCATAAATTTTCCCAAGTCTTCATCCTTACCCTCTAGGAATCTGAACTATATAGCTATACTATATAAATATAGTATACAACTATATTTTTTCATCTTTGACACTGGCCACTATCTTTCTGCAAGCATTTATAACCAGAGCACTGCTTCCTTAAAGAAAATAAGCAAGTCTGTAATTGGGGGGTTGAAAGGCGAGAAATAAAGGTGGATGGATGAAAAAAAAAACATGCAAGCCAATCTAAGGAAGTTTGGAAGAACAGATTCTGTAAAGGTGGTACAGAGCAGAAAACCTTATGCTTGGATAAGTATGCTTCCCATGATTTATAAAGGAAATGATACATGTTCTTGATCCTTATGCTTCTCTAACTATATGTCGTATAGTCATTTTTCAAATACTTTATTCCTTGCCAAGTTTTATTTCTTCTCCATTCTAGAAATGCATACATGATCCTTCTTCAGATAATAATCAAAAACATACTTTTTGCAAAAGGTTTAGAACAAAGAATGCAGTGTCATCAATTGTGCTCTCAGAAAAAGAGAGCCAGATCATAATATTAACTATTATTAAATTTTGTATCTAATGTGAACTCTACATACTGTACAGAGAAATTGGCTCATTCTCATAGCTTGCTTTTTAAAAGCCAGTAGAACACTATAGGAAGAAATATCAGCCAGTTGAATTTAATTCTATGATCAACATTACCAAAATTTTACGCAAGTCATATTTGAAAAACAGCTTATGTTGTACTGGAGTAAAGGGAACAGCATGAATAAGCATCTTTAAAATGAGACATATTCAGTTCTAACCAGTGGTGTGCTGCTGCCGGTTCAGACCGGTTCTAGTGAACCAGTAGTTCTGATGATCAGCTGGCCCCGCCTACCCGCCTTCGCCCTATTGTGTCCTATATTTCCATTTTTCTGAGTTCAGCTGATTCATGCGGCACAGTGGATTACCATGCCTCAGTTATTTTACTTATCACTGCCCTACAAAGTAAGCTTTTAGGTTCAAATTGGTGTGTTTTGAACACTGCTTGCTCACAAAACCAGTTGTTAAACCAGTTACAGCCCACCACTGGTTCTAATTGTACTTCAGACTTAGAAGAAATGATTTACTAAAAAATTATAGTTTCAGGACTTTCTTCCTCCCAGAATTTATGTAGTTTTAAAATGCCACTTTAATTGTAAGGTAACATTGGTATCCTTTTATCAGTGGCTCTTTTTTAACCTTGTTAGGAAAAAAACTTTAATCACCTTTCTGTTTTTCTAATTTGAGGAAGATTTGTTTATATAATAACTCTGGTTTGTCTTCTAGTTTGTGTGTGTGTGTTTATTATAACTTCTAAGCAGTTTATGATATTGGTTTCTTCTTAAGGCAAGAGTAGAACCAAATTTCACAACTAAGGGAATCCTGAGGGAATAAAATTTCATAGCTGATGAAAGAAGATTCACCTTTATTTTTTTAAAAAAACTGAGCTAATATTCTTCATTTTTAAGACATACAGAAGAAAAACCCTCACAAAAATTTAAAAAATAACAAAAAACAGCCATGCATGGAAGCTCTGATTTCAGATATACCCTTATAAATATATACCTACAGTAATTGTTAAAATAAAAACTCACTTTAATATACCACCATTTAATATAGGATTTTGGATGAAATGAGCAAATTTCCATACTGACATCTCTTTAAATGTCCATTACACCTCAAATTGTCATTACAAGTAGCCTTTGACTTATGACCACAAAAATTGTCGTTAAGTGGTGCTGACATAAGTGAGGTATCATATGACCATGATTTGCAACATGCTTCCTTTTTGACTTTGCTTGTTGGAAACCGGCTGGGAAAGATGCAAATAGTGATCACATGGGATCACATGGGATGCTGACATCACTATAAATGTGCGAGCATTTACAGCTGACAAGCACCATGTCAGAGTGTTTGCAACGTGACTACCATTGTGAGATAACCCAGGAGCAAAACATAGCACACAGAGACTTAACAGTGGTTTATATACTGTACAACAGTTATATACAGCAACATAAGTGGTAGGCAAAATAACTTACAAGCAAGCAAACTTTCTTCTTAATTCTAGGAGAACTCTGCAATGAATATTGGACACAAGGAAAGAGAACATGGCCTCTATAATGGTTTATATAATACAATTATATAAATACTTCTTAAAGGGATAGAACCCATCTCCAGTCTTAAAGGGAAATACCATGCTATGCTGATTCAATCTTAATTGCATCAGCCAGATTTACAGCATCTGGCAACTATTATTCTTGCTGGTCAGCTCTTAAATCTTAATACCTCAACACACCAAAATCATGATCACATGACTGCAGGGATGCTGCAACAGTTGTAAATATGAGAACCAGTTGTAAATCATATTTTTCAGTACAGTTGTAACTTCAAGTGATGGCTAAACAAATGGTTATAAGTTGAAAACCATCTGTACACAAATTACTTAATTTGACCCAAATGTTATTTGTATTTGTATATTAAAGCCTTCATGAAAATTACATAAGCTAAGAATGAATTTAATAAACATGTAAGAGTAACAGTGGCTCATTAAATCAAAGTTTTCTTGTAATACAATTCATAAACTATTTGTTTTCTTATGAACTTACAATTCTGAAAGTACAGCATGAAAAATGAATATAATTACAATAAATTTCTAATTTATTTAATTTTTATTAGGAAATAAAACCTTTCTCAATTGCTTTTGTATAGTAAAGCATGAAAATTTAGCTATAGAAATATTGTCTTCATATTCATCAAGGAGGAAAGATATCCTTTAAATCTACAAGTGAGGTATTAAGAATCTCATTTTTAGGGCTCACCTTTATTATCAGAGTTGCTTTGTGTTTTTTGCTGTACATACTAGGCTTGAATCCAACAGTAATGCAGGTTCCTGCTGTGTCAAGTGGAAGAAGTTCCCCAGCTTGAGGAAATACAGTGAATTCAGGATCACTGCCTGGTAGAAAGTGTGCTGTGTAAGGCTCTGGGTATCTAGCAAAGAAAAATAAATTAGCATATGCAACAATAATTCAAAATAATTTTTGTTCTGCTACAGGATATCAGCAATTAAACATTAATACTATCACATAGCATCCTATTATTCACCTTTGCCATGTCTGATTTCCTGAAAAATTTGCAGAATACTAAGAGAAATGACTGCTTTGGAAAAGGAAGTACAATATCATAGCAGTATGACATTTGCATGATGAAATCTTTATATATTTATTTTAAAAAAATTATATGGCTATACAACTCATTTTCAATGACTGGGCAGCTTACAAAAATATAAATGTCATATATAAAACAACAAGAAGTGATTAATCCCCCAGCAACAACAACCAAGTCAAATAAGCCACTTCGTGGATTCCATCCCACCCTGGGTTCCCTAGGCCAGCAGTCACCAACTAGTGGGCCGTGGCCCACTGGTGGGCCATGGAAAAATTTTGGTGGGCCACAGAAGAAATGGCCCCCAAAAGCAATTAATCTGGGCTGTGCAGTTCTCACGCCTCCCGACTCTCCGAGGGACCCGAGTCAGGTCCCTGAGATGCACGCGCCAACCAGCTCCTACACCCAGTGGCGGGAACAGCAATCCCCTCCCCCAGCACCCGCTGTTAGCTCTCCCCATTAGTTCTCTAGATTTGAATTGCTCTTGCCTCTCTTTCTTTCCCCCCTCCGCGCCCAGGAAAGGAAAGGGAGACAGAGCCATGCACGGCTCTCCACTCTCCCACCCCTTGCTGCCTCTCCCAACATCGAAGCCTTGGGGGTGCAGGCAAAGCTGCCGCAGCGGTAGCATCCTGAGTTACCTTTGCATGCTCGGTTAGTTAAGAATCGCCCTACCCAGAGAAGGAAGTGGTGCTGGAGGAGGAGGAGGAGGCAGTAGTGGAGAAGCAAGCAATTCAGAGTGTTACCGCTGTGGCAGCTTTGCCTGCATTTCTGAGGCTTCGATGTTGGGAGAGGCAGCGAGGGGTGGGAGAGTGGAGAGCTATGCATGGCTCCGTCTCCCTTTCCTTTCCTGCCTGCATGTGGGTGGGAGGGGGAGGAAAGAGAGAGAGCTCAATTCAAAGCTAGAAAACTAATGGGGAGAGCTGACAGCAGGTGCTGGGGGAGGGGAATGTTGTTGCCGCGCCACTGTGTGTAGGAACGTACATCTCAGGGACCTGAGCCGGGAGGCACAGGAACTGCAAGTGGGAGCGTTTGATGATTTCAAAGAACTCCTGGAACATGGTAGATTGGCGTTTTGTAGGTCTCAGTGAAAGAGTGAGCTTTGTTTCGTCTCCTTTCCTCCCCTGGTAATGAGAGAGATGCTTTCTCTCTCCCCCCCAACCCCAAATAATCACTGGCTGTGGCTGGGTTTCGCAGCAAAGTGCTAAAGTGAACTAAGTGCCCCCAGGGACACCTTTCCTTGCCTGTCTCTAGGTGGGGCTGGAAGAGACCCCCCAGCTTTTCCTCGGCTGCAGATCTGAGCCTCTCAATCCTCCACCTGGGATCTGAAAGGAGCCCCCACTTTCTCCCCCTCCCCTTCCCCAATTAATCACCAAGAGCGGCAGTCCTTCTGCAGGCATATGCCTGCTGAAAAGCCCCTGGAGTGGCAGCCAAGGGGTGCTGCCCCCCAAGGAGAGCAAAATCCCCTTTCTGCCTCTGCTTCTCCTACCAGCAGTTGCCCCAAGGCCCCTCAGCTCATACACACACACACACACACACAAACACACACACACACACACACCCCGCCGCTCTTCTGTCTCTTTGGAAGGTGCCAGGTGGGGGAGGCTTCCAGCCCAGAATGTTTTATTTTGTTATCATTAAGCATTTACATTTTTATTATAATTAAATAAGTGTGTGTGTGTGTATCATGCGTGTGTACGTGTGTGTGTATAATATGTATATTTAACATAAAAATTATATTAAATATATTAGCTTTTTAAAAAAATTCATATTAGTGGTCCTCGGGATTTAAAAGTATGAGTTTGGTGGTCCCTGAGATCCAAAAGGTTGGCGACCCCTGCCCTAGGCCCTTTGGCAAAACCAGGTCTTCAATTTTTCCTGTTGCAACATGTTATCTAACAAGCATTGACTTGCTGGGCTAGATGCTGATGTTGCTGATGGTGCAGATGCGTTTTTTATCCCTATTTTGCTTAAAATTGTATTACTTGTCATTTTGATTAAGTAATAAGCTATTTAGAAGAAACAATCAATAATAAATCAAATGGTACTCCACAATGCTGTTTACAGAAGAAACTCCAAAACAATCCACCACAAAATTCCCTTTGTTTTCCCTCTTCTTATTTTCAGTCCCCGGGCAACTTCACACTCTTTACTATTAGGATTCACAAAATCAAATTATCCAAAGGTTTCTTCAAAAGGTTGTTCTCTTCTTAATAAATTCATAATCCACAAAGGCCCACCAAACACCAACATTGTATCAAAAATTTTTATAAGTCACCAAAGAGGAGAGCTTAAAAAAACCTTCTACTTGATTTAAAACAAATCCTGCTGCTTTCCAGCTTCAATTTACTCAGTCTGTTTAGAATCCATATATATTCAGAGAACTACAATGTTTAGAAAGTCACAATGTTTCCACATAAAGAACTTAATTTTTTAAACTTAAATGGAAAGGAAATCATTCAAAGAGAAAACTTTTACAAAAAAAATATAAAATTGGAATTGGTGATTGTACAGGATTTGGCACTAAATAGTCATTATTTAAAATGCTGAAATTGACTGGAAAAAAGGAAATAATAGCTAATATTTGGAAAATTAGTAAAGTTAATGAAAGTTTAAAGAAACGGGGGAAAAAAGATGAAAAATTAAAACTGGATTAAGATTGAACCTGCTGTTAAAGGAAAAATCCTGCAGATCCCTTAAACTATATGACCTATTTAAAGTATGAATTTAAAAAAAAATAAAAGGAACTGTATTATAACAAGACCCCAGAAAGTGGAAATATTAAAACCAAAACAGTGTAGGAATTTATGAAGATACTACCCCTGGATTTGTTGGGATTTTTTTTTTTGACTCTTTGAAAAGGTATAGACTGATCAAACTTGGGAAATAATGACTTATGGACATTGGCTTTAAAAATTAAAGAAAGACGCTGATTTAAATAAAAACTGCAGAATAATCGGACAACTGAATACAAAAATAAAATAAGCAAAACAAAAATGACTGAAATATGCAAAGAAATAAGGCTGGAACTTCAAACTATGAAAAAAATGATAAACAGAAGCTTGGACTTATGGAATAAAATATAGAGCATGGAAGAAAATTTAGAAATGGTGATGCAAACTACAAAAAAACAAGGAATGCAGGAGGGGGAGGAGTTAAATAAAAAAAGAAACCAGCAAAATAGAGCAAAGGGAACAACAAACAACACAAAAGGACAAAAAGGAAATTAAATCCAAGATGTTAATAATTGATGTAATAAAGCAAGGGGAGAACATTTAGAAGGTTAAGCAAAAAGAAAGGAAATTACAGAAAGAAGGTGTGTATTGACTGGTTTTCACTCAGATCCGTGCTTTAAGCGGGAAGCACGGACCTCTCCCATTGGTTGATGCCATTTGACAGCCGACTATAAAAGGAGATGTCAAACGGCATCAGTTGTTGCCGCTCCAGCTGGCTGCCGTGTTAGCGCGGCAGTTGCGGTAATCCTTTATTCGTTAATAAAGTTAAAGCTGAACCTTTTGCCTTGGGTGTCTGCCTCAAGTAATTTCTGTCACTCCACAATACTGGCGACCAGGGTGGGATGCTTATAAGAGGCAAACCAGACAAAAGGGACAAAGAGCGAAGTCACTAACTAAGAGCTGAAATCGCTACAGAGTTGCTGTCCCTGTTCGCGAAGTGCGATTTTTAAAACGCCTCAGGAGAAGTGGCACAGCTAAGAGGACGATGACTTCGAATCCTGCATTCCTGCCTTTCAGACCGACGGCAGAGACATGGGAATCATACAGGAACCGGTTTGACTGCTTTTTAGATGCTATAGACCTTACTGACATTTCTGAGCATAGAAAAAAGTCTTATTTTCTGAGCTTTTGCGGAGCCACGGTATTTGACACCGCAACAGCATTATTGGCTCCATGATCTATTAAGACTATTTCTTGGGAAGAATTACAAGAAATTCTCTCCAACCATTACTCCCCTAAGCCTTCTAGAATTGCCAGACGCCATGCCTTTAGAAGGCGCACCCAGACTGAGGGAGAAACTATTAGTTTCTATTAATGACTACATGGCAGCACTACGAACAGCTGCCTTACACTGTGGATTCAGGGACTATCTAGAAGATATGCTGTTAGATCAGTTGGTCTGTGGAGTTAGGGACCTCAGGCTGCAAAGACGGCTACTGGCTAAAGGGGACCTAACTTTAAAACAAGCCATAGAAGAATCCCAGGTTGCTGAACTATCAGTACTCTCAGCAGCTGAAATACAGGGAAATCCAATTAAATTAGATAGCCCAACAATTCATTTTGAGGAAGCCTCCACAGAGGAAAGCTTAGAAGAGGCTATTGGGATAAACCGCCTCAGACAGCCCAACCTTAATCAAAGGGAATACAGACAGGTTACAAATCAACCTCCACGAATGCAGCCCACCTGCTTAAGCTGTGGGGGCAACCATCTCAGGGCATCCTGCAGATTCAGGAATGCCATATACTTAAAATGCCAAAAGAAGGGTCATTTGGCAAGAATATGTCAGGCAGGAAAGACTTTTAACCAGCCTCAAAGGCCTCAGAAAGCCATACAATTTCCAAGACAAATCGAGGATTATTTCACATGCTACCAAGCTAAGATACCAAAAAATAGTTCTAACAAAATTAGTGTCACTGTTTCTATAGAAGGTAGACCATGCAGAATGGAGGTAGACACCGGCTCTGCACTATCCATCATCTTGTGGGGCACCTTGAAACAACTGCTTCCCAGAATAACAAGAAAGAAGATTCCAGGCTGTAATCTGACTCTACGGGACTACCAAAGCAGAACCATTCCTGTCATCGGAAAAGGCAAGTTTCTAATTCATTTTCAAGATTTTAAGGGTCACTTGCCTTTAGTGATAATGGATGGCGCCCTCCCAAGTCTATTGCAACTAGACTGGTTCCCTGCCCTGGGCCTCCACATAGGTGGAATCCACGCCATTATAAGTTCAGAAGTTGACTCCCTGTTCAGGAAATATGCTGATGTATTCAGCGAAGGCCTAGGCTGCTATGTGGGAACCCCAATATCCTTCAAGGTAGACCCCCAAGCAGTCCCTATCCGTTTAAAACCCCGCAGGGTACCTTTTGCACTCGTTCTAAACTTTACAAGGAACTAGACAAATTAATTAAACAAGGCATACTACAACCTACAGATTTTTCCAAATGGGAGACCCCAATAGTGACGCCTCAAAAGAAAGACGGAGGGTTGAAGATATGTTCTGACTATAAAAGTACAATAAATAGATATTTGAAAGTAAGCGCTTATCCGGCCCCCATCGTGCAACATTTACTCCATTTCTTTGAGCCTGGCTCCATTTTTGCAAAACTAGATATGTCACAGGCATATAAACAGATGAAACTGCAGAGTTGCAAACCATAGTGATACACAGAGGCGCTTTTAAATGTACACGCCTACAATTTGGAGTTAGTGTAGCCCCTGGAATTTTCCAGTCTCTAATGGACACCATGGCACTGGGGGCCAAAAGAAACTCTTGCTTTCAAGGAAGTCAAAGCGCTGCTTACGTCCAAAGCTGTTTTAATACAATTCAACAAGAATTAACCACTAGTACTAGCTGCAGACGCTTCCCCTTTTGGAATAGGGGCTGTTCTGAGTCACAGACTGCCAAATGGTGCAGAAGCACCTATTGCCTTCTTTTCAAGGACACTATCCTCCACTGAACGCAACTATAGTCAAATTGACAAGGAGGCCTTGGCTGCAGTTGCTTCAATAAAGAAATTCCATGAGTTTCTCTATGGTCATCATTTTGAACTGGTAACAGATCACAAACCTCTGTTGGGAATTTTATCTGGCACTAAACTAATTCCTCATATTCTATCCCCAAGGATGACCAGGTGGACCTTGTTTCTGGCTGCATATTCATATACACTAGTCCACCACTCTGGAAAAACACTTGGCCATGAAAATGCCCTCAGTCGTTGTCCCCTGCCAGTTCCAGTTGAGGACCCTGCACCAGCAAATGCCGTTTTCCTGATTGAAGAGCTCAAACTGCCTGTCACCGTTTCTGACATCGCTGCCCATTCGGCCAAGGACAAGGTAATTTCCCAAGTCCTTGACTGGGTGGGGAGGGGGTGGCCTGCAATCCCTTATCCATCAGAATTCCTACCCTACAAGCTACGCCAACAGGAACTTTCCTCATTGCAAGGCTGTTTACTATGGGGAACCAGAGTAGTGATCCTCCCCAAACTACAAACCTCAGTCTTAAAGGCACTTCATAAGGGACATCCAGGTATAGTTAGGATGAAGGCCCTTGCTCGCAGCTATGTATGGTGGCCTAGTATGGATGCCCAAATCATTAGCTGGGTCAATTTATGTCAGGCATGCCAAGCCACCAGACCGACCCCTCCAGCAGCCACCCCTGGGACCTGGGAAGAGGCAGGAAGCCCATGGTCCGAATTCATATTGATTTGGCTGGTCCTTTCCATGGGCGTACATTCCTAGTAGTGGTTGATTCATTTTCAAAATGGGTGGAACTGACCTTAATGCACACCACAACCACTGAAGCAGTTAATAAGGCATTGATTGACCAGGTTGTTTGCCACACATGGCCTCCCTGATTCCATTGTATCCGACAATGGCCCCCAATTTACCTCTTGCGAATTTGAGGTCTTCCTAGCCAACCTGAGCATTAGGCACATATTAGTAGCCCCATTTCACCCTGCAAGTAATGGCTGAGAGGGCAGTCAGATCTGCTAAGGAGGTACTACAGAGATTGGGACCCATTAACTGGCATTCTAGACTGGCTCAATACCTTCTGAGCCAACATGCAACACCCTGTACCTCCACAAATAGGTTCCCAGCTGAAGTACTAATGGGGCGCCGTTTAAGAACCACTCTTGACAGGCTTCACACAAATTATGCCCCAATGCTTCCCCTTGGGTAAAACAGCCAAGCCAGAGGGTTCCTAGTAAATGACCAAGTATATGTCAGGAACTTTGCTGGGCACCCATTGTGGTTGCCTGGTCGTGTGGTGGCAATAACTGGTCCTAAGTCTTATAGAGTCCAGCTACCTGATGGGCGTGTCTGGCACCGCCATGTGGACCACCTGAGGAGGCATTGGAGCACTACACTCAGAGGTCATCTAGATGGTCCCAACACGGAAAAGCTACCCTTACCTGAAGAAGCCAGTCTCCAGCCCACCAGTGATGACAGCCTACCTGGAGAAGAAGCTGACCCAGGTCCTGACCCAGTTCCTGACAATCCTGCACCCTCACCACCGATGGAAGCCATGCGGCAAGCAGAAGGCAGCAGCCCGGCGCCATTTTCAGCCGAACTAAGAAGATCTGGACGACTGCGCAGGCGCCCAAAATATTTACAGGACTACGCATGCTCCTCTCTGGGAGGGAGGAGTGTTGTGTATTGACTGTGGTTTTCACTCAGGTCTGTGCTTTAAGCAGGAAGCACGGACCTCTCCCATTGGTTGATGCTGTTTGACAGCCGGCTATAAAAGGAGATGTCAAACGGCATCAGCTGTTGCCGCTCCAGCTGGCTGCCGTGTTAGTGCGGCAACTGCAGTAACCCTTTATTCATTAATAAAGTTAAAGCTGCACCTTTTGCCTTGGGTGTCTGCCTCAAGTAATTTCTGCCACTCCACAATACAAGATTTGGAGTGGGTGGGGAAAAATTAGATAATTGGAAAAAGAAACAGTGGAAAGCAATAGAGAAAGGAGGAATGAAAAAGAGAAAGGACCAAAAAATGATAGCAAATGGAAAGCAAGCTAAGGAGAGATTAACTAATATAGTAAATAGAGATAGTGGTTGAAGATAAGAAGGATTCCACATAAAGGGGTTTTTAGTACTTAGGATATATAAACATACATTTTGATGAGCTTGGAATTGATATTTTATTATAGAATTATTATTAAAGATATATAAAATTTCAATTAGAACAAAAATAAGGATTAATAATTTAATTGGCAGAGATATGAAAACAAGATCTTATTATAGGATTATTATTTAAGATATACAATTATTTATGGCATATACAAGAAAATTAACATGATAGTCTGGGGAAGGAAATACCATGTGGAATCTGACTGAGAACATATATATACATAGTATATGGTAACAGATAAAATGATTATATTGTTATTAGATTATATAATTTGTTAAAGGAAAATAAGATGGAAAATATGGTTTGTGTCATGTAATGAAATTAGAGAAGGAGGGTGTGTTCTAAAATACAATGGTGGCAGAATTAATACTAAAAAGGGGATAACTATTGGATTATACAAATTAAGATAAAATTATGAATGATTAATGGAGTGATGTAATTTGATAAAATTTGCAAATATGACGAATACAAGAATATATATTATGCAAAAAAAGTGGTTAAGAATATAGATATTGATATAAAGTGATGTATGAGAATATAAAATGGAAAATTGGTAATTATATAATTATATGAAATTAGATAAGAAAGATGAATATGTAATTATGGTCATGTTTGATTTTAAAATGTAAAAAACCTGGACCTACACTGTTCACCCAAAGATGTACAGTGTTTAAAGAAATAAAAATAAAAAAATGTATTAAATATCACTTTTTCTCTGTAAGAATTAAGTCCAGTATGGTTGTTCTAGTTTCCTCCTCTACTTTTTGGACAGCAAAGGGTCAGCTAAGTTGCTTACGAACTTATTTCATTTCTCACTTGATGTCAGGGTAATTGAAGCCCCCCAACTATTGTAAAAACTATTGTTTCCTACATATATTTGTTAGTTGCTTAGCAAAAAGGACATCTATTTTTTTCTACTTGATTGGGTGGCCTATAGTATACATCTATGGCCATGCTATTCTTTTTTTCTTTTCTATTGACCCATATGCATTCTAGGTTTTCATCTTTGGTTTCATGCATTTCTGTGGCAATATAGTGGTCCTTTACATACAGTGCAATTCCACCTCTTCTTTTATGGGGTCTGGTTTTTTTGAATAGTTTGTATCCTTCTACCAGTATGTTCCAGTCATGGGTTTCATCCCACCAAGTTTCTGTTATTCCAACTATATCATATCTACCTTCATATATTAATAGTTCAAGTTCACCCTGTTTGTTCCCCAGACTTTGTGCACTTGAGATCTTTTTGTGTGACTCTGGGTATGCTTTCTATGTCTCCTATTTGGTGTTTTGAGTTTGTCTTCCTTCCCATACCTCCTTAATTTCATTATTTGACTTGCTTTCTATGGTTTTGCTTGGAATTACATCCTAGAGATCCTAAAGATTGGTCACCTTCCCTCTCAATTTTAGTTTAAAGTCTTGATAAGTTGAACCTGTTGTTTTCTGAAATTCTTCCCAGTCTTTGTGAAGTGCAGCCCATCCCTTGCCAAAAGCCCATCATGGAGATAGTACAGATCATGATGCAGGAATCCAAAGTTTACAGAGGTGGTAAAAAGTAGCAATAGTTTTTGTAATATGCAAAAACCTTTTATTTGCTCTGCAAAGTAAAAGTGAAAACTAGAAATCATTTATTTTCTAATTATTTATTTCAAGAACGTAAGTACTAGAAAGCTCATAGATGTCTTGATACAGCACTTTTTCAAAGAAAACATGGCAGCAGTTTTGCTCCATGTTTGACTTTCAAAGGCAGGCATTCACCTTCAACCATTCATTACTTTATAGGGCAGATCTTTCAAACACACTACCTCTCTGCTCTTCATTAACATAGTCCCAACTTTTTTCAGACCCAAGGTGCTTATCCCCTAAGCAAATTGGACCTTTTTGGGTTTTTTCCTTTGAAAACATTTTACTTCTCATTTATTTATTTAGGTTTTATATACCGCCCTTCTCCCGAAGGACTCAGGGCGGTGAACAGCCAACTAAAATACATGTAGACAAATATAAATAGTTAAAAAAGAATTAAACCCTAGGCTGTCCCTATAAAAATCTAAAAACCCCAATTAAAATAAATTAAAACTTTGTACACCCATCCCAACTAATCTAAAAACCCCATTTAAAATCCCATTTGAGTCAGCTCAGGCCGGCCTGCTCGAAGAGCCAGGTCTTCAGGTCACGTCTGAAGGCCCTCAGGTCACTGGTCGTTCGTAATCCAGGGGGCATCCCATTCCAAAGGGCGGGTGCCCCCACAGAGAAGGCCCTATTCCTCGGGGTCACCAGACGACACATAGAAGGCGTCGGGACCCGGAGGAGACCCTCTCTGTGGGAGCGCACCGGTCGGTGGGAGACTACTGGCAGAATGCGGTCTTGTAAGTATCCTGGTCCGATGCCATGGAGCGCTTTAAAGACCAAAACCAGTACTTTAAAGCGAACCCGGAAGGCCACTGGCAACCAATGCAGCTCGCGCAGGAGGGGCGTCACGTGGGAGTATCTCGACGCCCCCATAACCACCCGCGCGGCTGCATTCTGTACCAGTTGAAGCCTCCGAGTGCTCCCCGCAGGGAGTCCCATGTAGAGGGCATTACAGTAGTCCAGACGGGAGGTGACCAGGGCATGAGTGACTGTGCGTAAGGCGTCCCGATCAAGAAAGGGCCGCATCTGGCGTATCAGGCGAACCTGATAAAAAGCCCCCCTGGAGACGGCCGTAATATGCTCTTCCAAAGACAGCCATACATCCAGGAGGACACC
The DNA here is from genome assembly GCA_023653725.1 of Bungarus multicinctus. Lineage (NCBI taxonomy): Eukaryota > Metazoa > Chordata > Lepidosauria > Squamata > Elapidae > Bungarus > Bungarus multicinctus. The sequence goes on from CM042850.1 coordinate 63,842,505, forward strand.
AAGATTGCGTGCCCCTTCTGTGGGGGTCAAGATCTCATCCCCAATAGCCAGCGATGGAGTCAGCTGACTATATCGGGCCGCCGGAAACCACAGCCACTCGGTCTTGGAAGGGTTGAGTCGAAGCCTGTTCTCGCCCATCCAGTTCCGCACAGCCTCCAGGCAACGGGCCATAACCTCCACAGCATCGTTGGGGTGGCTTGGGGTGGAGATGTAAAGCTGAGTGTCATCAGCATACAGATGGCATTTCACCCCAAAACCACGGATGATCTCTCCCAGCGGCTTCACATAGATGTTGAACAGAAGAGGGGAGAGGACCGACCCCTGAGGCACCCCACACATGAGGGGCCTAGGGGTGGACCTCTCCCCCCCCGTCAACACCAATTGCGAGCGGTCCGAGAGGAAGGACGAGAACCACCGCAAGACGGTGCCCCCAATTCCCAACCCCTACAACCGCCGCAATAGGATACTATGGTCGATAGTATCAAAAGCCGCCGACAGATCTAAGAGGACCAGGACAGAGGAATAACCTCTGTCACGGGCCCTCCAGAGATCATCTACCAACGCGACCAATGCTGTTTCAGTACTGTGCCCGGGCCTGAAGCCCGATTGGAACGGATCTAAATAGGATGCTTCCTCCAGATACTGAGGGAGCTGACGCGCCACCACACTCTCAACAACCTTCGCCACAAAGGGAAGGTTGGAGACAGGACGATAGTTATTCAAAAGAGCCGGGTCCAGGGAAGGCTTCTTGAGGAGGGGCCGCACCACCGCCATTTTCAGGGCGGTCGGAAGCGCCCCCTCCGTCAACGAAGCGTTGACAATCCCCTGGAGCCAGCCTCGTGTCACCTCTCTGGAGGTAGAAACCAACCAGGAAGGGCACGGGTCCAATAAACATGTGGTGGCATTCAGCCTCCCCAGAAGTCTGTCCACACCCTCGGCGGTCACAGGATCGAACTCTTCCCAGATAACCATCTCAAGACCTGCCCCGGACACCTCCCCCGGGACCACCCAACTGGAGTCCAGCCCATCCCGAATCTGGGCGATTTTATCATGCAGAAATCGGGAAAACTCTTCTGCTTTACCCTGCAAGAGGTCCTCCCGCGCTCTCGGCTCAAGCAGGGAGCGGGTCACTCTAAACAGGGCAGCAGGCCGATTTTCTGCAGACGCAGTAAGGGCGGAGAAGTGTGAACGCCTCGCCGCCCTTATCGCCACTAGGTAGGTCCTAATATAGGACCTCACCTGTGTCCGATCAGACTCAGCACGACTGGCCCTCCAGATACCCTCCAGACGTCTTTTCCGGCATTTCATCCCCCTCAGCTCCCCCGTAAACCACGGAGCCAGGTGGGATCTATGCCGAGTCAGAGGTCGCAAAGGCACAACTCGGTCCAGAGCCTCCGCGGCCAACCTATCCCAGGTGGCCACCAAGTCTGTGGCCGAGTTATGAGCCAGAGTTTCAGGAAATGGCCCAAGCTCCATCTGGAACCGTTCCGGATCCATCAGGCGCCTGGGGCGGAACCATCTCCTCGGCTCCGCCTCCCTGCGATGGGGGGTGGCGGCACCGAAGTCCAGTCTAAGAAGAGAATGATCGGACCATGACAAGGGTTTTATAACTAGATCTCCAACGCGATCATTCAACCACTGACCAGAGGCGAAAATCAGGTCCAGTGTGTGTCCCCCCGTGTGAGTGGGGTCAGAAACTAATTGGGTCAGATCCATGGCCATCATGGAAGCCAGGAACTCCCGGGCCACCCCAGAGGTTTCCCCGAGCGAAGGCAGGTTGAAATCACCCATGACTAAAAGCCTGGGGGTTTCAACCGCCAGCCCGGCTATCACCTCGAGGAGCCCGGGCAGGGCCGATGACACGTGGCAGGGAGCCAGGTACGTTATCAACAGGCCCATCTGAACCCCCCGACCCCACTTCACAAAGAGAGACTCACAACCAGCCGTCTGAGGAACAGTGGCCTCCCTAGGACAAAGGACTTCTCTAATAATCGCCGCCACCCCACCACCCCTTCCCTGAGATCTCGGTCGATGGAATGCTTGGAAGCCTGGTGGGCAAATCTCTACCAGAGGGACACCGCCCTCTGGGCCCAACCAGGTTTCGGTGACCCCTGCCAGGTCCGCACCCTCCTCCTGAATGAGATCGCAAATCAGGGGGGCCTTGTTAACGACGGACCTGGCATTACATAACATCAGCCGGGTACTCAGGGCCTGAGACTCTGCACAACCAGGCCTGCCAGACGGGTCGGGAGAGTCGGAGCGCGCCACCGCTTGGAGACAGCGGGCACGCGATCCCCTAACTTGATATGGCCCTCTACCCCCGTCATATCTGCCCCTCCCACTTATGGTGCCAATGAAACCCACCCCCTGTGTTTGCCCCCACGACTCATGACCCTCTGGGTTCCCCCAGACGTGCACTCCAGCCTGGCTGACTCCAAATCCCCCCGGGCTATCCCCCAAACCCGGACCGGGTACCCTCCCTAACCCCAATAAATTTCCATCCCCCAACCCTCTCTTCGTCGCCCTCCCTAACCTCGATAAAACCCCGAATAAAAATCTAAAAAGTTTAAAACCCCCTCTAAAAATCCTTTTTTGATGGCCATGCCACCTCTCCGGATCCCAGGAACCGTCCTTGAGGTAGGCCATCGATAGACCGGAGGGCCACTCCAGGGAGTGGGGGACCCTCCCGAGGGCCCGCAATTCCGCCGAGGAGTATGTTCTTCTAGCCCTCGCCGTCGTCGGATCAGGGACCACCACCGAGATCACCGGCGTCCTTCGAGCCAGCCAGTCCTGTTGTTGCCCCTGCCAATTGCATCCCTCACTGGATGGGGGCCAAGGGGGGGGGCCAGGTCCACGTCCGTCGTCACTACCGCCGCGGCCTCCGTAAAATCGCCGCTGCCGCCGTCCCAAAAGATCACCCGGGCGGCCTCCCGGCGGCTCCTTCGACGCCCCGAATGGGGCGGGACCCCTCGACACCCCCTCAATACATGGGGGTCGAGGGGGGAGGCTGGCTCCATGCCCGGCCTCCTGGCCACCGCGGCTTCCACGCCTGGCCTCTCGGCCGCCGCAGCCGCCACGGCTTCCGCGGCCTCCACCGAATCTCCGCCACCCCAAAAAGTCACCCGGGCGGCCTCCTGGCGGCTCCTCCGGCGGCTCTTCCGACACCCCAGCCAAAGCGAGACCCCTCGCTACCCCCTCAGCACCTGGGGGTCGAGGGGGGGGGCAGGCTCCATGCCCAGCCTCTCGGCCACCGTGGCCCCCACGCCTGGCGTCTCGGCCGCCGCGGCCTCTGCTGGATCGCCGCTGCCGCCGCCGCCGCCGCCCCGAAGAATCACCCGGGCGGCCTCCCGGCGGCTCTTCCGGCGGCTCTTCTGCAGCTGGGGGACGAGGGGGGAGGCGGGCTCCATGCCCAGCCTCTCGACCATCGCGGCCCCCACGCCTGGCCTTTCGGCCGCCGCGGCTGAAACGCTGCCGCCGCCGCCGCCGCCGCCGCCCCAAAGAGTCACCCGGGCGGCCTCCCGGCGGCTCTAGCGGCTCTTCTAATGCCCCAAACGGGGCGAAACCCCTCGGAACCCCCTCAGCATATGGGGGTCGAGGGGGGAGGCCGGCTTAACCGGCAGAAGCAGGCGCTCGGCGGAGCTCCCCTCGGACGGAGCTGCCGGTCGCCATCTTGAAAATCCTCTTCTTTACCTCATCCAAGATGCCTCTTCAGTTCTAACTGACTTATGGGGAATGGAATGGGACAACTTACCACAGCCAACTGGCTGCAGCCAACTCACCATGGCCAACTCACTGTAGGACAACTTGCCACAGCCAACTCACCATGGGACAGTTTAACAATTCTACTTAGTTATTTAAAATAAATAAATATTTTAATTTTTGCCATTAATATTTCATTCTTTGCATCTTTTCTTTAATTATTCTATTCCACCATTTCTTTTATATTAGTGTAACTCTTGTCCTGCAGCGAGTTGTCCTGAGTTGAGTTGACCATGGCAAGTTGGCCATGGTGAATTGTCTTAGACCTGTGGGGAATGGGCCAAGAAAGTACAGTTGGTTTTTGGAAAAAACACCATGATATCAACCCTGAAACTGATCTCATTGAAGCCATTTTTCAGGCTTCAGTGTTGCCACACTGAGGGATAGGGAGGGGGAATAGAGATAGCTGGACTTTTGTAACCAAAACAAAATAGTTTCTCTATTCACAGGAGAATAGTTTTTCCTGTGAATCAAGGACATTCTTCTGGCTGGAGAGAAGAAACCAGGCAACTGGTTAGCACCTAGATTGGACAATGTGACATTGTTTGGGGGGAAGAAAACTGCAGGAACTCTCAGAATTGGTTTTCACCAGTCTGTGCCAATATGATATCTTCAAATAAAACTGTTCTTTGAGGAATCTACCTGCTTCAGAGTTCTGTTCGCTATGGGTGTATTACTTTGGAATGCTGACGCATGACCTGGATGACTGAAAATCTCTAGAGACAATTTTTTTCAGACTTCCAGGGAAACCTGAAAATAAGGTGGTGCTACTGTAAAAGTTCTATCGATTCCCTATCAGGGAGATGTGAAACATTTTTTCTAAATCATTTGCAAAGCATTCATAGCCCTAGCAATGAAAGTAAAATTATCTGACTTCTGTTATTTAAGTAAAGGTAAAGGTTCCCCTCGCATATACATGCTAGTTGTTCCTGACTCTGTTATATAGACACAATTAAAATTATTTTCAATATCTGCTGAAAAAGCAAAATTCATACTTTTATTCCAAGATGAAGAAAAAATATTGGTGTATCTATCTGGTGTATCTACAAATGTCAATTGGCTAATTAAAAGGGAGGAATGGGGGAAACACTTTCCAAATAAGATAATTTTCTAATTTCATTTGATATGCAAAATCAAGGTTGTACCATAGCCCTTTTTATAAATATTTTATTATATCTTTCCTGAAAACATTAATTTTCTCACCACTATCAACTCTTACCAGTAGAGTATAGCAGGGGTCGCCAACCTTTTGGACCTCAAGGACCGCCAAACTAATTATTTTAAATCCAGCAGACCACTAATGTGAATTTTGACTGACATGGCTTGCTGACATTGGTGGGAGGGAAAAGGAGAGAGAGAGAGACAGATGTGATCTAACCTCGGAGGGTGATGTTCTCTCTCTCTCTCTCTCTCTCGCACACACACACACACACCCCTCACACATCCCTCCCCCTCCAAGGCAGCCCCATTCCTAGACTGCTTTTGAGCTCCATTCTCAGAAGGAGGGGGAAAAAGAGAGATCCAATCTAACCTTGAGGACTGGTGATTTTCTTTCTCTCTCTTCCTCACCCACCCCCACCCTCTCCAAGGCAGTCCCATTCCTAGCCTGCTTTTGAGCTCTGTTTTCAGAGGGAGGGGGAAAAAGAGAAATCTAATCTAACATTGAGGGCTAGTGATTTTCTTTCTCTTTCTCTCTCTCCCTCACATACACTCCCACCTCCTCCAAGCCTGCTTTTGAGCTCCATTCTCAGGCTTCATGTAAGGAAAGCAACAGAAGTCTTTCTTTCTATCCCCACAAACTCCACCAGAAATGAGTCTTTGCTGGCGCAGCCTCTTGAAGCAAGATGCCTTGCAGGGTTCCAAAGACTCATTTCTGGTGAAGTTTGGGGGAGAGAAAGAAAGACTTTTGCTGCTTTCCTTGTGTGCAGCCAAAAGCAGAAAAAGAAAGAAGTGGGAGAAGCAACCTGGTGGCCAGGCAAGTTCCCCCCTCTGCCCTTTCCCCCCTCCCCTCACTACCTTGTGTTGTTGCTAATGCAAGTGACACAAGCCTTGTGTTTCCCCACAGTCTGGATTAATTGCTTGGGGGGGTGCTTTGGGGTAGCATTTCTCTGTGGACCACCAAAATTTTCTCTGGACCACCAGTGGGCCGCAGCCCACCGGTTGGCAACTGCTGCCCTAGATGATAGGCTCAAGATCCAGATGGATTTTGATAGACTGGAACATTGGGTCCTATGTACCCAAATTAAATTCAATGTAGAGAAAAGTAAAGTCTGACACTTAGCCAAGAAAAACCAAAAGTACATATATAGATTGTGTGAAACCAGGCTTAATAGCAGTAACTGTGAGAGAGATCTTGGAGTCTTTAGTGGACAACCAATTAAATTTGAGCCAACAGTGTGAGGCAGCAGTCAAAAAAGCCAATGCAATCATAAATTGCATTAACAGAGGGATACAATCAAGATCAAGGGAGGTACTAAAAGCCTTACCCAGTTCCTGTAACAATTCTTCATATGTTTTAGTCTTTAGTCTCTAATCATCCTGGTTGCTCTTCTCTGCACTTTTTCTAGTCTCAACATCTTTTTTATAGTGTGATGACCAAAACTGGATGCAGTATTCTAGGTGTGGTCTTTCTAAGGTTTTATGGAGTCGTATTAGTACCTCACTTGATATTGATTGTATCCCTCTGTTAATGCAACTTAGGATTGCATTGGCTTCTTTGGCTGCCAGTGCACACTGCTAGCTCATATTTGATATTTTGTTAGATAGGGCCCAGTGCTAATACTGGGTCTAAGATGGAACCTTGTGGCATACATCTTGGGTTTTGGAAGTTTCACCCCATGCAGGATCTCCATATAACTGTCCTTGGGGTGATGGGGGATAGGACATCATATTCCCTTTCATTGAATGCCTCCTTAAGTCCCAGTATTGTTGTGGGATGGTTTGTGTTTTTGGCACTGATTCAGATGCTGCTTTTGTGCGCTCAAGTCTTCCCCTCTCTTGTCTCTGCTAGCTGGGCTCACCCTGGTTTCTTTTGGGGCATTTCTTTTCCTTCCCTGTTATGGTCATATATATCTCCCTTTCCCCAATATATGATGGGTTTCTACTTGGTCAGCCAGACTAAACCCAATATCACAGCTTCTGCCATCTTAGGGGCAACCACGAACTGAATGGTTTCTTGTAAGTTCCCAACTTAAGGTGCACAGGCTCTGTTAGGTAAGAGGCAGGCAAGCCTCCAATGATGGAGCCATCGACCTGTTCGAATTTCATAGGTTGGTGTAGCTTTCTCACTTGCAACCCCAACTTTCAAACTGTCTGCAGGCTGACTAAACATTGGGTGCACCCTGAGTCTATTAGTGCTTTTACGACCTCCTTTGCCCCAAATGGGACACCACGATCTCTACTTGGGCTGATGAGGTAATAGTTCCGCTTACCATCAGGTCATCTTTCCCCTTACTGACACCCTTGTAAAGGGTCAGCTGGGGACTCTCGTCAATCAGAGTTCCCCCCTTTCCTGCTGGAGGGGGGAGAACTCTATGACCTGATGTGCCAGTTGCAACTTCTTCCCCCACTTGGTCGGCTTCCTCAGTTTTGCTGGGCTCATGATCCTTGGGGTCGAGATGGGTGCTGATGCTGGACAGACTGCAGCTCTATGGCCTTCCTGATTGCCTTGGAAACATAAGCTGGGCCCACACCTCAGGGCTTCAGGAAATCTGAGACTTTCATGGTGGGGTTCCTCCAGCCCAGTGACCATTTCTCTTGGCTCCTCTTTGAGCTACCTTCTGCTCCTCTGCTTCATTTGATCCAGCTGTACTTTTACTACCAGCTGATACCAGTCATAGATCCATTCATGTATTCCTCAAAGTAGGTAGGTGTGGTACAGCTCTCAGTTCAGGCCTTCTCAGAAGTAGTGGATCAGGAGGCACTCCAGCCAGTGCCTCAGTTTTCCTGCTAGCTTTTGGAATTCATGAATGTATTCAGCAGCCAGTCTATTTCCTGATGACATGGACATCAGATTCCATGGGATGGGCCAATATCATGGTGGCCACCCCACCCCTTGGGGAGCAGGCATGAGCTGTGCACCTACTGCCACCAGTTATACTTGAGGAGGGCTGGCCATGCCAAGGTATTGGGGCACTGCCTGCTGAGGTCCAGCAGTGTCTTCCCTGGAACCTGGAAAGGCTGGGGGGTGACCGCCTGCATGGGTCTGCCTGCTTCCAAGGTTGTCACTTCTCCCATTCTTAGCTGGGATTAAGGCAATGAGAGTGGGAGGATCACCACAGGTTGACTGGCTTCTGCTCCAGAAACTTGGATCACTTGCCATTCTGGCTCCAGTCCCTACAATTCCAACCCATCAAACCTCTCTTTCAGCTGTTCGACTGATGGGCTGTGGCAGGCTGCCATGTATCTTTCCTCTGCCAGCTCTTCCCACTGTGATGCACTTTTCTCCCTCCATGTCAGGCCCTGGGTGAATGCCACTCCAGGAGGAAACCAGGGAAACTCAGCTTTGGACGCCTTTGGCACCACACCCTGCCACTGCTCTTCATCAGATATAGAGTCCTCCAGCCACCACAACTTCCCCTCTCATTGCCAGTTGTTTGGAGGAAGGCTTGCTCATTGCACAATACCAGGTTTTCCAGGTGGTTGTTTTGAAGATAACATTCAATAGTATAACACTAGCTTGACCTCATTAAGGAAAGCAAAACATAAATCTAATAGTAAATTAAAAATTAAAAACTACCATGGATTGGTTTCTGGATAGATTCAGTAACTTCACAGTTACATCAATTGTTAATCTGCTTTAGAATTTTCTTCTGATACCATATTCTTTTCACCTATATGCTGATTTACTTGTATATGAACAGTTGAAGAAAATTGTATTGATTAATTTTGTGGCTTCTTGAATATTCATACCTTGTTTGGCTTGTAAGCTTAAAGCTGACTACAGATTCCTTATTTAAACCAATTGTTTCAATATTAATAACATCATCTACTTCTGGATCTGTAGCAACAAACAATATTGGAAATTTCCAAATGCCTCCTGTGCTATGCTGTACCACCAAAGTTGCTGGATTCCTAAAAAAAATAAGGATATAATATTATCAGTAAAAGTTTAAGGAAACACAACTCAAGTCAATGATGAAGGTGCAATGGAATCTTATATTCTTTAACATGTAATGCATTACACAGATTTTTCTAAATTGGATTGTAGACAGTGGTGGGATTCAGCCAGTTCGAGATGGTTCAGGTGAACCAGTTGTTAAAATTTTGTGCTGCCCCTCCCACCCTGCTCCACTCCGCCCAGTCACTCCTCATCTTGCCTGTTCCCCCAGCATAGCTCTGTCTGACTCTCCCACTTGCCTCAACCACACAGTCTCTGCAGGCCAGCCAGCTTGTTTGCCTTTGCCACTGTGGCTGCATCCCACACAGCGCTCTCCCCGCAGTCCAGCTGAGTGGCCCTGATCTGCCTGGGTGGGCCTGCAAACAAGCCATGAATCCTGGCCTAGCTGCCTCCCAGCTTGCCTACTTTGTGCCGTGGCCTACCACGTGGCAGCTGTGGCCCAGCTCTCTGCATCTGCCTTCCTTTGCCAATCCCCGCTCCTCCTTGCTCACCTAGACTAGACTCGCCCAGCTGCTTTGGCCTGCTCCCACCCGCTCCAGCAGCAGAAACCTTGAGGCAGAGGTAAGTGCGACTGGGTGCCCCCTTGGGGAAGTGGGGCTGGGAAGGTAATTCATCTCCAAAGCCCTGTTTCTCTTGTCCTCCACCTCCTACTTCTTCTTTCAGCCTCAATCCATTTCTCTCCACCTCAATCCATTCCTCTCCCTCAGCCTCCTACCACTTCTCTCAGCCTCAATCCATTTCTCTCCACTTCAACCCGTTCCTCTCCCTCAGCCTTCTACTCCTTCTTGAGGCCTCAATCTGTTTTTCTCCACCTCAATCCATTTGTCTTCTTCAGCCTCCTACCACTTCTTGAGGCCTCAATCTGTTTGTCTCCACCTCAATCTGTTCCTCTCCCTCAGCCTACCACTTCTCTCTGCCTCAATCCGTTTCTCTCTCTCAGCCTCCTACCGTTTCTTGAGGCCTGAGAAGCCCCGAGAACAGACATGCATGACTGCATGACCTCCATCTCCACCTTCCTGGAAAGCAAAGCCTTGGACAATCTGATCTGTCCCAAAGGCCTCAAGGAGCTGTAGACTTTCCATGCTCCTCTGCTGGCCTGAGATCCCAATGGGGCCAGCACCCGGTGGCGGCGGTGCTCCTGAAGGGCAGGCAGATGTCTGCATGCATTGCAGCAGAGCAGGAGTCTCGGGCCCCAGGTAGTGTCTCCCCTGAGGGCCACCCAACATCAGCCTTATCTTCATGGGCAGCCGCACGCTGGCCCTGTTGGGATCTGAAGGGCATAGTATTCAGGCCAGTGGAGGCACGTGGAAGATCTAGAAGGTAAGACTGGTGGCGGGGGAGGAAGACCCGCTGAGCTCAGCCAAAGAGCCACCTCAGGGGGATACAGTGAGGCTCGCTTGCCTTTTTAGCCCTGGCACATGGGCCTCTGCGGGGCCTCCGGGTGTCTGCCACCCTTTGCCTTGGGTCCTGCATCCAGGCTGGCCTAGCTAGTGGGTGGGTGGGTGCCTCTCAGGGGAGATGCTGCACTGGGGCCAAGACTGCTGCTCCATTGTGGGACACATGTCCAGCCTCGGAACATCCGCCTCCCTCCTGGAGCGCTCCTGCTGCCACCACTCTGGAGCTTGCCTTCCACCTTCCACCATTACCTTCCGCCGCTGCCCTGGAGCTTGCCTTCTGCCTTCCACCACTGCTGCCACCACTCTGGAGCTTGCCTTTCATCACTGCTGCAGCCTCTCTGGAACTCACTTTCTTTCTTCTGCCACTGCTCAGGAGTTCACCTTTGGTACGGATCAGTTCATCCAAGCCATGCTTTGCTCCACAGGAAGGGCTCTGTCATGAAGGGCTGTGTGCCCAGACCAGGTACTTTCTCTTGGGCCTCCTTCTGCCTTGCAGGGGCAGCGGGAAGAGGTAGTATGTGGCCAGGAAGGTGCTTGCAGTTCTTGTAGCCAAAGCCGGGATGTCTGTGAACCTGCAAGTATGTATGAGGTCTTCTGCCTTGAGCAAAAGGTTGAACTATAAGACTTCCAAGGTACCTTCTTCTAAAGTCTCCAAGACAAGGGAATTTGCTTAAATTGAGTGTGTGTGAGAGAAGGAGGGAGAGAGAGAGAGAGGGAGAGAGAGGGAGGAAGGGAGGAAGATATGGATGTGGTTTCTTGGGGATGCATTTTGGAGAAGTATCAAGAGAAATGCCAAAAAGGGCAATCAGCTTGGGATTAAATTCCAAATGAAATTGGATCAACAGGGTAAGGAGACATGAAGAACTTTCAACTCCAGGTTTTTAAAAATCTTATTAAAACGAATGTCTAGAGGCAGCTATTTAATTCATTAGTCCAGAGGGAGCAAAAGAGATAGGGTCCCAATGAGGGTGTCCTGCTCAGGCAGGAAAACTGAGGATATCAAAATCTGAGTAGAGGGCCTGGGAAAAGTGTCAGAATAATAGAATAATACTTAAAAGGGATCTTGGGGGGAACCCTATAGCATTTCAGAGAAATGCTTGTCCAGTCTTTTCTAAAAAGCTTCTAGTGATTGAGCATCCAGAACTTCTAGAGACAAGCAGGTCCACTGATTAATTGTTCTGTCAGGAAGTTTCTCCTTAGTCTTAGTTTGCTTCTCTCTTTTTTTCAATTTCCATCCATTGCTTCTTGTTTGCCTTCTGGTGCTTTGGAAAATACATTTCCCCTCCCTTCTTTCTGGCAGCCCCTTAAAAGCCTGTTGCCTATCACACTCTTGGGCAAAGCATATGAGCCATTTCCTCCTTTCAGTGGTCCATGAAAGTACATTTATAGTATGTAGATAATAAAGTCGAAAAACGGTGAACAACATATTTACAGAACTATAGATACATTGAGGCTGGGTGTGACAGGAATTGCTGGGAGACAATGGGCCAGGTGAGGCACCCCTTGATGTGAGTGACATTGAGTTGACGATGCCCACCCAGTCACATGACCACCCAGCCACGCCCACCAGGCCAGTCATTAGGGCAGAGAACTGGTTGTTAAAAAATTTGAATCCCACCACTGATTGTAGATATTATGTTTAGGCAGGATAGTATTTTTTTCTTACTTTGGAACAGCTGACAGCTACATATGGCATTATTTTTATGTGCTTCTTTATGAAATGAAAAACCAAAACTAATTGGTGCAATCTAATTCATCTTAAACCACAGTACATTTATATAGTTAGTCTGGTAAAGAGAAAACTATTTGTAATATGACAACAGTATAGTATCCAATAACTGAGATGTATTTTAAGTTCCAAAAATAATATAACATTCTTTCAAAAGTTCCACATTCCATCAGAAGTGAGATTTCATTCTTAAGGAAACTATAGTTAGAAAAGATAATTCTTCCCTCCTATTCCCATTCTGTACAACCAGAGACCGAACTGCTGAAAGTGTTTTTCAGATATAGTTTAGCTTGATGACAATTGGAGAAATAATGGAAGGGAGAATGAGAGACAAAGCTTTCCAAGCTCCTTTTTTTTCAAATCTTGCTGAAGCTGGGCTTTAATTCACCTATACAAATTCAAATGCAACCTGAAATATAAACAGTAACTCCTTCTAATTATTGATCAATAAATTCTTTTGAGATCAATGTTCACAGCAAACCCATGATATCCAGTGGAAATTCCAAGACTTGAAATGGCTAAAATTTGTCATTTAAAAAGCAGATAAATTTAAATAAATTCTTAATATGGAATCCTATTTTCAGTTTAGAGGACACAAAGCTTTGATTCAAGTGAATTCCATGACTAGAGACACAGGAGTCTGTTTCTAAACATGACAATACCAAAATGACATGTGTTCTGACCTCATGATGCATGCTGTGATAGTTTGCATTTGGATCCTGCATCATATAAAGAGAAGAGTTTGTATAAAACACTGCAACACATGTTGCTTGGGATACCTACAGCTACCAATACAGGGGATAGTTCAGTACATGAAGAAGAATGTTTGGTTTTTAACATGAGCACGTGAATTACATGAAATTTTCCAGAGCTTATTAAATCAGAGTTTACAAGATAGTAGTATTTTGCGTGTGGCAGACTCTAAATTATTGAATTAATGGATTAGAATAAACTCTTTAGTTTTATCCAAGATAAAAAATAAATAAAGGAAAACTCAGGTTTCAATTCTAGTAAGTAAATTGTGGATACTATAATAAATATACCTCATTGATTTGTAGGGTGTAAATATTATGTTAAAGATCAAAGTCACAATTCCAGTTTTCAGATCTCGCTCTTTCTTTACCAAGTTTATAGCTATTGCAGATTTCAGATGAGAATTCATTCTTTCAGATTCAAATTGAATTTCATACATAAATTCATCTGTTGTTGAGAATCCTGTAAAATCAAGATAATTATCCATGTAATACAAATGCATTTGGCTTTTTAAATTGCTTAAAATGTTAGAGATTTTAATGATCAAGAAATACAAGTCAATTCCCCAAAGAATAGCTAAGCACAAACAAATCTTGCATTGCAAACTAATGTAGAGGTTGGTTCCAATCACTTATGGATTTCTTCATATAATTTTTGTAAAAAATGTCAAAACTGAAAAACCCAATACTCATCTATAAAAGTATTATATTTATCAAAAAGAAGAAAAGATATTTTTCAAAGGTAATTAATTATTCCTGAATTGGAAAAATATCATATTTTCAGACACAGATAATATTTTGTATGCATATCTGCACATGGAGGTCAATACATTTTACAAATACATGTTTTGCAGGATATCATAGCTTAGTTTAATGCCTGTCTATAGTACTCTCTATAACTATCAAATTAAGCTATAGACTCTCTGTAAGCTAGTTGATGCTTCAGTATAGGATTAGAAGAAATGAAGAAGCCCTCAATAGATACATTTACAGGGGTGGCATTCTACCGGTTTGGCCCGGTTCTATAGAACCAATTGTTACCATTCCCTGTAGTTCAGAGAACCAGTAAATAGGGCCTCTGGCTGACCCTGCCCCTATCCACCCACTTCTCCGCTTCCTGCCCAGTCAATCCCTATTGCCCGTGCGCAACATTGTGCGCACATGCTACATGCCTGCAGCCTGCCCGCCAGGCTAGCCATTGCTGCCTGCCTTTCGCTGCGTCTGCTCACAGGTAAGCCTGCGAGTCATGCTAGCCCCTCTCCTGCTGTCCCCGGGCATCGCCCAGTCCTCTGCAGGCCTCCTCGTAGTTCCTGAGGCCTCGGCCAGCCCTCACTTTCCCCCCATAGCTCCCGAGGCCTCGCCCAGCCCTCGCTGGCCCTTCCCGTAGCTCCCAAGGCCTCGCCCAGCCCTTGTCGGCCCTTCCTGTAGCTCCTGAGGCCTCGCCCAGCCTACCTTCCTGCTCCCCCCTATCCCCAGGCTCGGCAGGCTGGCTAAGTCGCCATGCAGCGCTCTCCCAGCTTTGAGCCATGCACCTGCCCTCCCAAAGTACCTCCATGTGTGGCAACAGCGGCTTACATGGCTTCCTCCCATAAGCAGTGCGGTCGCTGCAGCACTGCCCCTCTGCTTCCTTTCATTTTGCCAGCTTGAGAAGCAAGCGGTGATGGCCCTGCTTATGGCAGCCAGGTCCACAGCCACACCTACATTGGGAGGGTGGGGTGGTGGTGCTCAAAGCCCCACCGCAGCTGCCTCCCCCCGCTTTCTTCCTTTTCCCACCCCAAACTGCTTTCCATTCGCCCAGTTCCTTTGCTGCACTCTCCTCTCCATTGCTTGCCTTTCTCTCCCATTGCTCTCCTTCCCCTACCCTCCACCCCCACTGCTCCCCTTTTGCCTTTTGCTGCCATCCCCAAAGCCACCAAAGCAAACTCCCTACCGTCATTCTTTTCCCACCCCAAACTTCTTTTCCTACTCCAAACTGCTTTCCATTTCCCCCGTTCCTTTGCTGCGCTCCTTTCACCAGCACCCCCATTGCTTGCCTTTCTCTCTCATTGCTCTCCTTCTCCCCCTCCCCACTGCTCCCCTTTTGCCTTTTGCTGCCATCTCCTAAGCCACTGAAGCAAACTCTCCGCCGACAGCACAGTTCCAGGACATGCTGCCTCTGCTGCTTGCCTTCCCTGTGAGAGCCTCAGTGGTAACCCCTTTCTGTGATATCTTTCTCTCGAGTTTATTTTGCAAAATCCGTAGGCAAAAATAGCCCCTGGGGTTCTTTAATGAAATACAAGGTATCAAAAAAGTAACAATTATCTACAGTTGCTTTTCAGTCCTGCTATGGACATAAATGCACCAAAGGGGTTTTAGAAAAATAACCAACACAGTACTGCAGAAATCAAAGATAACTATTTTGGTCATTAAAAATTGTCTAAATTCAAACTTAGGAAATATGTTTCTAGATTAGTTCAGCATCATAAAATTGCAAGCTTTTTGATTCTCATCCTTCTCCTTTATTTACTCGTTTGTTTGTATTGTAGTCTTTGATTATTGCATCAGCCACAATTGAATCAATGGAACTACATCCAGCAGAATTAGTCTAGGTAGAGGGATGATTTGTTATCCTAGGAACTAATAATCCAATATTGAGGCATTGATAATTTGTGGTGATATTGTGTTTTTCTCTCATAAAGTCACTTAGATCTTATTAGCATTTTTCAATATTATTTTTTTAAAAAGGAAGAGGTAACACTTCAGATATATTTCAGAAAATGGCTATTTATTTCTTATTATTTAAAGAATGCAAGTTGTGTCTTGGAAATTACCAGAGGCATTAACAGAAAGTAATGATTAAAAAATGAAAGCATAAAATGCCAAAACAAATTTTAAAAACTACTATTTTTATGTAGAAGTAATAAATCATATTATAGAAGCAAATCAGAGTGTGTGATAATTTACAGTAGCACAACATCAATAGTGTTTTATAACGTTCACTGTCTGGAAATAAGTTTTGTCGTATTGAATATTTGTACCCACTGTTCTACGTTTACACTGCTAGCATAGATAAACAATGAATTAATATTAAATCATTTAAAATGTTAAAAGATGGGACAATAAAAGCAGCTAAATAGAATGCAAACTAGCTTAAGCAATCTTTTGAAAACTTAAATGAAGAATTTTGTGCCAAAAACAATGCTAGATATCAAGTATGCCTTTAGGAAGATGATGAATCTCCAAAATGCTGTCCTAATCAACAGGCCCTTCCTTTAAAATAAACAGAGTTTCATCACTTCTGTCATTCATCTTCATTATACAATGATCTGTTATGAAGAGGTAACAGTGCAAGATTCAGAAGAGGGCAGATAATGAGAAAGGCAAGAAAGTTCGAAAAAACACTTTTATTTTTGCTTTATTGATATATTAAGGCTTTTAACATTGTCGACTACAATAAATTCTAGATATCCTTTAAAAATAGGGTTTACCACATCATCACAGCTGCTTATTGAAAGAACAGAACAGAAAATTGGACACCATTAGATACTATACCATATTTAACTTATTACCAGATATATGACAAAAATGCTGGAGCCAAGAAGTAAAAACTGGAATGAAAAATGGAGAGAATCATCAAGAACCTTAAATATACCAGTTTAATAGCTGGAGAATTATGCTAGAGGGGCAACCCAGTACAAAGAAGAGGAGGAAGAGGACAAGAAGGGCGAGGCACTGTCCTTTTGGGATGTACTTATAAGAGGTAGGTTGCAAGCTTGGCATTGATTTTTTTACTCCCTTTCTGGGGGGCACGTGATCTTTCCTTAAATCTGGATGATTTCCTTAGGATATTTTGTGGGATGAGTGAGACCAGATGGTTTCTTTAAGTGGTGCAAATGAATCTAAGGATTGCTTCTCCTGGGTGTGCTCTTTCTGGAGAGCTTAAATAACCTCTCTGCTAAAGGGTTTGACTTTATGAGCAAGAGTTGGCTGCTGATAGTTATCACTGCATTTTAACTATTTTAATTCCTCAAGGAGCTCTGGCACCCTGCCTGACTTGTAACTCTGGCTTGCAGGTATTTTTAATCTAATTATTGGTATTTAGGGCAGCTTTTTGCAAGCAAAGAAGCTTTTTATATTTTTCTACAGGTAATCCTTGACTTACAACAGTTCATTTAGTGACCATTCAGTTACAATGACACTGAAAAAAGTGACTTGTGACCATTTTTCACACTTAAGATGGTTGCAGCATCCCCTCAGTCAACAAGAGGCAGGTAAGGAGAAGCGCCCCTAGATGTGAGTGATGTCGAATTGGCTATGCCAAGCCAGTCACATGACCACCAAGCCACACCTAGCCAGTTACCATGACCACCAAGCCACACCCAGCCAGTCACATCACCACCAAGCCACGCCCAGCCAGTCACATGACCACCAAGCCACGCCCACAAATTAACCCACACCCACAGAACCGGTTGTTAAGAAATTTGAATCCCATCCCTGGATATATATACAGGAAAAAGAGACAATCAACAGTAAACAGTCTAACCAAAGAACCTTATGACCAACCCCACCAACACTAAAGGGCAAGCCACTAGAATATAATCTGAGAGCAAACTCAACTCCTTATTAACAGTGATAGAGTTACCTAGTTTGGGTAATGAAACATCTGCAGGAAAACAACCAAATGCAGAGAGCACCAAAGGCATCTGAACTACAAATATTCTCCTTTCTTGTCTTATGGAATAGAGAAAACAAGCAACATGAAGCAGGGAACAATTTCTTTCCACCTCCTTGGCATATACCAGAAATACTTGCCAATCAGGTTTAATATAGCCAATGAATCAGAGATTGGTCACTAATCACACACACACACACACACACACACACACACACACACACACACACACACATATATATTTATTTTCGGAGGTTTTCGCGGGTATGTGGATCTTTGGTTCTTCGGGTTTTCTCCCGCGTAGAATTGGAAATATCTAGGCAACGTTTCGATGAAGTTTTAATGCTGTTTTAATGTTGTATTTTTGGAGGATCTTGCTGATTTTGTCTGTAGTGCCTTTTATTTTGTGTGATTTTGTCTGTAGTGCCACCATCCTAAGAAACCCTAAAGACACAACATTAAAATAGCATTCTGCACAAACGGAAAAATATCCACCATCCTAAGAAACCCTAAAGACACAACATTAAAACAGCATTCTGCACAAACGGAAAAATATCCACCATCCTAAGAAACCCTAAAGACAAAATTGAGTTAGAAAACCGAGGAGTATACGAAATCCCGTGCACCTCCTGCCCCACCACATACATTGGACAAACTAACAGAAGAATAAGTGCACGCATTGAAGAACACAAGAACTCAATCAAAAAAGAAGAACCGACCTCTTCCCTGGTCCAACACCTCAAAGCCACAGGACATAAGATTGACTTTAAAAATACCAGAACTATTGCCAAAACCGAACACTTCAACAACAGAATAATCAGAGAAGCCATAGAGATAGAAAAACGCCCACACAGCATGAATAAACGAGATGACACCTCCCGCCTACCAGCCATTTGGAAACCCGCCCTCATTAACAAACAAGTACCTAACATAAAGAAGGACACCAGACCCACACCCACGAGGGCCACACAAGAAACTACCACCACACTTCCACGCAGAAAGCAGACTCACACCCACACAGAAGATGAAACACAACCACGGACCAGAAGCCATACCACAGCTGCATCACTACCTGCTTCAAACCCCCACAACCCATACATGAAGGGAACTGACACCCACCATGAAGATGTGGCACGACCACGAACGCGAAGCCAAACAACAGGATCACAGCTCACCAGCTCAAATCCCCCAGCAACTGAGACTAACCTGAGTACAACCAAACCCCCACCAGAACAGAACACACCCCCAGCCAATCAGAACACAGCCAACCCCCCAACCAATCAGAACACAGCCAAACCCCCAACCAATGAGAACACACCCCCACCCAATCAGAACACAGCCAAGCCCCCACCCAATCAAGTCACACCCCCACTTGTAGTTAAAAGGAAGAAGCAGCTGCAAGCTCACATCACTCTGAGAAGCACAAGGCCAAAGACACAAGCCTGAAGATGATGAATGAGACTTCATCGAAACGTCGCCTAGATATTTCCAACTCTACGCGGGAGAAAACCCGAAGAACCAAAGATCCACATACAAATACCCGCGAAAATCTCCGAAAACAAATATAGTGTGTGTATGTATACATTTATTTCAGTAACCGAAAGTTGGACCAGGATTGCAGTATGGAATAATGCCAAAGATTAAAGTTCATAAACAAAGATTAAATTCTGTATAAGAGCTCTTGGTAAAAAATATTATAACTTACTTATGTAATGTATAAAATCATGATCTCCTCTAGCACAAATGTGCACTCTATCATTAAGGTATGAATACCATTTCCAGCCTTTGTCAAATTGATCAGTTACTAAATATGTACTAAAGTACTGCATTCTACTTTAGGATGCCACTGAAGACTCATAATTATTCCACCTCATAAAATGTCATCATGCAGAGATTCTAACATAAAAATAAACTTAATAGGAGAGAGGAAGAATGACATCATTTGAAACCTACCAGACAGAAAAAACTGATATTGCTAAGCAGAAGTTTCCTTCAGCAATCAAATCATTGTATTGTGGTTATTAAAGATCATTGTGTTCAGATATGAAGGTCTGAACTATAACTTATAATTGTGTTATATATTCCATTTCCATGCATTTGTTAAAAAATTGGTTATATTAGCCAGCCTGTTGCTTGCTATCATACAACAGGAGAATTTTCTGCCATAAAACTGTGGAGAATTTGGATAAGTAAAAGAATATACAATTGTCTCTGGTTGGAAGGATATCTACAATAAAAATGAATATTTTACTGAAACTACTATTTCTATTTCAAACAACCCCGATAAAATTAGGAAAAAAGTATTTTGAGGATCTAAATGGAGTAATTACTAAATTCATCTGGCAGGGGAAAAAAATCTAGAATTAAAAGGAAAATGCTTCAAGACTCCAAAAACAAGGGTGTGTTTGGGCTTCCAGATTTGGAGCTTTACTATTAGGCATCAATTCTCGAATGGGTAAATTAAAAAAATAAAAGAATGTTAACAATAGAGGGACATAATCTGCAATTGGGATGGCACGCATTCTTAAGGGATGGGAAAAATAAATCACATAGATATTTTCAAAGACATTACATTAGAAATGCTCTGATATCAGTATGGGAAAAAGTTAGACAGAACCATTACATGAAAATTCCGGTCTGGTTATTCATGATAGAAGCATGAATATATCCCAATGTTTTAGACCCAGATAAGATTTTAAGATACAAAGACATTTTAGACAAACAGGGAGGGTTGAAAACCAATCAGGAACTAAAAAAACAGGGCATAGAACTAAACTGGTGGCCACTTATTCAAATTCAAGCAAGATACAAGAAAGATCGAGAAACGTATGGATTTTATAAGGAACAATAAATAGATATGAAACCAGGACTATTTTTATTAGGGATAATAGTAGGAAAATGTGATAAAAGACTTATTTAATCATTCACATAATAATTGCAACTAAAATCCTATATACACAAAATTGGAAAAGTAAAAGGACACCTACAGAGGATGAAGTAATAAGAAAGATAGTGGAGTGTGCCAAGATGGACAGACTTAAAATGGAACTTAAAGACAAGGAAGAATCAGAGTACTATGCAACATGGGACATATGGTACAATTAGATAAATAATAGAAGCAGAGATTAGTGTTAACTAAGGAAAGAAGATTAACAAAATTACATTTATACAGGGATAAAGATGTAAGAATAAATAATGTAAAAAAGTATATCTTTGAATTGTACATTCAATACAACATGAAATGCATAAAGTGAGGATTGGAATAGTATATTATGGTGGAAACAAACAAATAATAGATATTTGGACATATAATATGATATGATGGAGAGATTATACAATATGATAGTTTTAGCTAGGATGTATAACATGATAGAAAGGGAAAAAAGGGACTTGATGTATCCAGTAAACAGTGATGTTGTATAATTATGAATAGTTATGTATATTACAAAAAATGTATAATACAAATATATCTTTAAAAAATGGTGGAGAATTTTACATTGCAGCTTTGCAACTGCAGTTATCTTCACGGCCAAGGAAATTGGCTCTGGTATGCAGTGGCCTCTGGTTGCCTAGCTACAAAGGGACTGGGCTGTATACTGGATTTCAAAGGGCTGTTCCCACTCTGTACCTCAGAGCTTGCTTGAAACTTTTGCATTCAGTTTGTTCCTAGTAAAAGTACTTTTCTCTAAACCTATGGAGCAAGGATTTTTCTTTCCTAGTTTTCTGTATCTTGCACAGAGGTGGATTTGTAGCTGTGCAGATGCAGACAGATAAATTTTACAAAACATCCATAACAAAGTACATTTATTGGTACATCAGGTATTTTCATAATTCACATTTGAGATGAAGTTCTTCTATAATGACCAATCCTTTATATATCAGCCTTGCAGGGGAAAGATGGTTATCTCCTAACCCATCTCGTAGCAATAGAAAGAAAAGCTGTTATGAGTTCATAAGTCCAGGCAAGAATGGAGGAAACTTCCCCCAACCTATCGAGGGTCAATTTAGTGACCAATCAGGATTACAGATGTGGCCACGTGACATGAACTACATTTCCCAGGATACCTTTAACTACATTTACCATGATGCATTCTCTTAAGGGGACAGCTCATAATTCCTAAGTAACTATCCAATTCCCATACACTGGCTGGGACAGCACACTCCCCGCCTGGAATTGTAAATTCCACTATTAAAAGAAAAGAAAAAAATTAAGCATAAACTAAGATATGCAATAGAGAGTAATATTAACGGAATAGCATATAACCATATAACTAAGATAAACAGTTGGTTATATAACTAAGAAAAAAACAGTAAACATTAATAAAGCATCAAACAAAGCAAAGCATGCAAAGCTTGAAGTTCAATCTTCAAGTTCGGCCTCTTGATGCAAGTCTGCTGGTCACCTCTGGTGGCCTTTTAGAGTGTACAGGTACTCTTAGTGGCAAAGGTAAAAGTCTGGTGGTCGTTTCTGGCGGCCTTTTAGGGTTGACAGGTACTCTTGGTGGCAAAGGTGAAAGTCTGGATGTCGCTTCTGGTGGCCTTTTAGGTTTGGAACGGTACTCTTGCTTCCACAGTGTCAAAGTGGTTCGACCTCTCCTCAAGAAACCGTCCTTGGACCCAACATTACTATCTAATTATTGTCCTGTCTCCAACCTTCGCTTTGTAGCGAAGGTCATAGAGACTGTGGTGGCACGTCAGTTCCCGCAGTACCTGGATGAAACGGATTATCTCGACCCCCTCCAATCGGGCTTCAGGCCCGGGCACAGCACTGAGACGGCGTTGGTCGCGTTGATGGATGATCTCTGGAGGGCACGGGACAGAGGCTATTCCTCTGTTCTGGTCCTACTGGATCTATCTGCGGCTTTTGATACTGTCGACCACAGTATCCTATTGCATCAGTTGGAGGGGTTAGGGATTGGAGGCACCGTTCTTCGATGGTTCTCCTCCTTCCTCTCCGACCGTTCGCAATTTGTGTTGACGGGGGGACAGAGATCGACCCCAAGGCCCCTACTTTGTGGGGTACCTCAGGGGTCGGTGCTCTCTCCCCTGCTGTTCAACATTTATATGAAGCCGCTAGGTGAGATCATCCGTGGCTTTGGGGTGGAATTCCACCAGTACGCTGATGATACTCAGCTGTACATCTCCACCCCTGACCACCCCAACGAAGCCGTCGTAGTGCTGACCCGGTGCCTGGAGGCCGTACGGAGTTGGATGGGTCATAACAGACTTCGTCTCAACCCGACCAAAACCGAGTGGCTGTGGTTTCCTGCCCCCAGATTCAGTCAGCTTATTCCATCGCTGACCATGGGAGGAGAGACATTATCCCCTGTGGAAAGGGCACGCAACTTGGGTGTACTCCTGGACGTGCGGCTGTCTTTGGAAGATCATATTGCGGCCGCCACCAGGAGTGCTTTTTATCAAATTCGTCTTATCTACCAATTGTGACCCTTTCTGGATCTGGACGCACTTCGCACAGTCACCTCTGCCCTCGTCATCTCCCGCTTGGACTACTGTAATGCTCTCTACATGGGGCTCCCCTTGAAAACTCTCCGAAGGTTACAGTTAGTTCAGAATGCAGCCGCGCGGATGATCATGGGCGCCCCTCGGGACGCCCACATAACACCTCTTCTCCGTTGGCTGCACTGGCTTCCTGTGGCCTTCCGGATTCGTTTCAAGGTGTTATTTACAGTTTTCAAAGTGCTCCATGGCTCGGGACCTGGATACTTACGGGATCGCCTGCTGCCACCAACAACCTCCCGCCGCCCAGTACGCTCCCACAGAGTTGCCTTGCTCGGGGTACCACCACTGGATCGCTGTCGACTAGCGGCCCCGAGACTACGTGCTTTCTCTGTGGGAGCCCCATCCCTCTGGAATTGTCTCCCCCCGGATATACGAGCCATGTCAGACATCCTAACCTTCCGGCGCGCAGTTAAGACCTTGCTGTTCAAACAAGCCGGTCTAGCCAAATAAAATCATTGGGGTTTATATTTTAAAATTTTATAAGGGTGATTCTTAGCCATCTTAGATTATTTACCTGATTTCACTTCTGTTATCTGTATTATCTTGTTTGTTGAATGTACACCGCCTCGAGTCCCTTTTTGGGAGAGGGAGCGGTATAGAAGTACGAATAAATAAATAAATAAATAAATAAATAAATAAATAAATAAAGGGCGTTGGGAAGCTGTTGGAAAGGGCGTTGCGGAGACATATGCCCATGTAGAGTGTCTTAGTGGATGTCTGGTGGTTGTTGGCTGCTGTTTAGGGTGTCCTAGCAAAAGTGTACTGATCACCGGCGGCCTTTTAGTCTGGAGCGGCATTCTTGTTTTCGATGGTGCTAAAGGGCGTCGGAAGGCGGTTGGAATGGGTGGTGCTAAGACAGTTGCCAGGGTTGGAGCCTGCATCTGAGCGACACTGACAATTCCTACGATCGCCCATCCTAGCAGAGATTTGATGGCCACTGGGCTGCTGACTGACTTGGAGAAGAGAAAGGCGCATGGGGCATTATTTTCCAGCAAGAGTAGGATATCAGCCTCTGGATCTAGAGCGGAAAAGTGATGAGCCAGGTGCTGTAGGTGAGGAATGCTACTTATGACCTCAGGTGTAGCGATCTGACTGCGGTTGTTCAGTATCCCATCGCATTCAAATATGGGTGGTAGTGGGAATCAGGTACTTCCATCTAATGACTCTATGCAAAGTCCAGTAGCTCTCCTCCCCGCTGTGCTTCTTGATCCATGGCACGTTGATACTGTGAAGGGAAGTTTGGCCTGTTGCACCTCAAAGAGATCAAAGAATGTGGGTTTGGCCAGGGTGCAGGTGCTTTGAGTGTCTATCCATACGTACATTTTCACAGCATCTTCAGGGTGTCCTTAAGGGTACACTTTGGCTAAACAGATGGGAAGACACGAACGAGGACATGGTGAGTTGGTGCATAGTTGGTGCATGTGCAGTTGACACTCATCTTTGGTTTTGGTTGCGGATTGTCAGTCTGCCAAGGAACCCTGCATGCTTCTGTGTTATGTTGTGGCTCCTTGTCCGAAGGAGAGTTATGAGATATCTGCCGTGGTGACTCGGCGTCTGGATGCAGCGCGGTCGGGTGCTGGTCACTTTTGCAGATGTGACACTGCATTTTGGTTGTGCAGTATTTGGGTGAATGTTTGGATTCGCAACACTTGTAGCAGTATTGGTACTCTCTTAGCAATTCTTTTCGTTGATTTTGCTGCAAATCCAGTGCAGCTATTCAGTGAGTGTTGTGCATAGGACAAAACTGTATTCGCCTTGTGTTCGGAGATCTAAAGTGAGTTGTATCAGATGAGTTCTCTCCCCAAGTATGTGTGGATGAGGAGTCGATCTCAGTGTTATGTATTGACATTTGGTGATGATCTGTAGAGAAGTGCAGTAGAGGCTGGAGAGGTCCAGAGTTGCAGTAGCGGTCTCTGTTAGGTTGGTAAACTCTGCATCTGAGGCAAAGGTTTCTGAAGCTGTTGCAGGACTGTTTGCTGGAAGATAAATTCTTGGAGAAAGGTAAAGGGTGGGTCTCATCTGCGATTTGTAGCCAGAAAGCTGTTGGACAAAACAATACATCATTCTAGTATTTCTTTTGGGACTTTGGCAATGATTGCTTCTTGCGTTATGATCAAGGCAAGCCAGTCCTTGTAAGTCAGAACATTCTTTGGCAATTTACAGCTCCATAAGGATGTAGGAAAAGTCCTCTAGTTTTCAGGTTTCATGGATGGCGATACACGGGAAACAGTAAAGTCATTCTAGGAGCAAGTATTCCATCAATGTGTCTTCACCATATTTCTGGTTCAAAGCATCCCATGCTCATTTTAGAGCAGTGTCTGAGTCATTAAGTAAGCCTGTGTAAATGTGTTTTACCATGTAGCTAGACCGTGGTTCTAGCCATGCCAACAGAAATTTAAGTTCTTCACCAGGAAGTAGCTGTTTGCTTTGGGTGGTGCTCGTGAAAATAGACTTCCATAGTAGGTATTCTCTGCCTGGCTTGTCGTTGAATTTGTACACACTGCTGGCTGCTAAGTCTAACCTTCCACACCTTAGTGATGATTCTCTGTTACTTCTCTGTGAAGGCAAGTCATCTCTTCATATGACGTCATCGTAGGCATGGCATTTTGGCTCGAGGGCATGTGTTGTGGACGGTAGGTGTTTCACCAGAGAATACTTTATGAGGAGGTCGGTATCCGCCCCCACATATGTAGATAGTACCTTTTGAGGTTGGGTGTAGGTTCCACGCTGTGCATCAGAGTTGTTTAGTGGTTGTGGTGAGAACTCTTTAGCCTGAGGATTGAGTGTGGCAATTGTGACTGGTTGCAGGTCAACTTGTTGAGAAGTTGTTATGAGCACTGCTGGGCTAATTTGCTCACCTGGATGCCATGAGACGTTGCAATAGGGTTGCTTGTGTTGGGAAGAGAATATCGGATCTTTACGTACAACATCAGTTGGGGAAGGTTTGCTGTTGGAGGGAAGGGAATCTCGTACTTTAGGTCATACAACGTCAGTTGCGGAACTGAAGTGTAGAGTCTGTGGTTCTTCCCTTTGCTTACTTGGTTGTGGGAGACTGCTAGGCAACTGAGGTGGTTGCATCTGCTCGTTTTAAAGCGAGTGCTGCTCATTCACATAGGCCTTGACCCGTGCATCTGGGCTCTCTTCTCCCAACTCTTCAAGGTCAAAGTTGAGGGAGGCAGCGTTGGCTGCCTTCTGCCATGCTGCGGCCCGAACTGTTTTTGCTGCCATGTCTCTTTGTCATTCAAGTAACTCCACTTGGGCCTGAGCTTTGGCCATTTCTGCTTGTTGTTTGGCCAGTTCAGTCTTCTGCTGTATCATCTCTGTCGTAATACGTAAATCTGCCTCTGCTGCTGCAGCTTCAACTTGGGCTTCTACAGCTCGTCCTGCATAACTTGCTGCTTTGGAGGCCCTAGATGCGCTGCTAGGACGGGAGGATGCTTTGGAAGGATGGTGAGAGGTGGCAGCAGAGAATTGGTGCGAGACACTGGAACCTGCTGGCAATCTAGGCGGTTTGGGATGGAGGGAGGATGTTTTCTTTGAGTGGTGGGAAGAAGTTGCTTTTGATTGAAGATCTCTGTCGGATGTGGTCTTCTCCCTCGGTATTTGCTCCTGCTGTAGCGCAATGAGGAGCGCAGCCTGGAGGGAATTTCTGCCTTCCCGAATGCTGTTTTCACGTTCTTTGTTCTCCTCCTTGATGCAATGAATGAGTTCCCAAAACACTGGGTCTTCCAGGTTCAACTGTATGTATTTAAGCTTATTTTCAGTGTCTCTCCACCATGTGAGGTGCTCCTCTAACTCCTTCTGCATCAGGAAGAGGGTCTCGGGGGGCAACTTGCTTTTAGGGGTGACACAGATCTTGAACAGCTCTGTCCATGCGTCTGCATGATGGAGATACTGCCTTTCCCAATCCTCTCTGAAGCGTGTCGGCGCGGGTGAGGTAAGCTTCCTATGCTGTCTGAGGTCGTAGGCCTTCTGAGGTATCTCAGCTTCTCCAGAGGGTTGGACATCTAAAGGGGGTTGTTGGGAACTAGGCTCCACATTTACAACAAGGATGGGTGGAGGATTCGGGTCTTCTGTTACATCAGACACATCTGTCATGGCTGAGGAAGTTGCCATGCTTCAAATTGGCAAAGGAAGAATTTTGGAAAAGTTTAGTGGTTTTTCGTGCAATTCTTTTTTTGTATTAGGGTACGCTGCAAGCAAGTAGCAGAAAGTAGAATTGCTGCTGGATTTAATACTTGAGCATGTAGGTGGCACTGCAGAGTCTAGTCGATGCTAGCATAGCACATGGCATGGCTGCTTCTAGGGTGCATTGTGAGCTTGTGACAGAAGGGAGCACTAGAGGTTGCATTGCAAAGTCTGAAGACTAGAGGGCTGAAGGCAGAAATATGCGCAGCGTAGCCTGAAGACTTGAGGGCAGAATGCAAAAATATGCCTATAAGGGTTGCTTGCTTCACAAGGTGGCAGCAGAGGGTCTGGAAGACACTGTTGCTATGCCCATGTTAGGTTGCAGTTACTCTTGGGACCTTTGAATTCAGTTGATTAAATGGTGCACAATAGTTGCAAAGAAGGGATTGTCATTGGATAATCACTCTGGTCAACCTTGAGAGAATTGTAAAAAAATCACATAAGGGAAAAATTTTTTTAATTGACCATCAGATGGGGCTGTGGGATGAAGAGAAAAGGAGGGGGGAACTTCCTTGCCCACTTTTGAAAAGAAAAAAAATTGTAAAAATTATTTAACTTCACTGTAAATTTCTTCTTGACCATTAGATGGGGGTAGAGTCTAGCAATTGAATGGCAATTGAAAACATTGGAAGGAAAGGTAAAGACGATGCATTGAGATTCAGAAAATGTTACAGAGTGGAATTTATCTATCTGCATCTGCACAGCTACAAATCCACCTCTGTGCAAGATACAGAAAAAGTGAAAGATGGTTATCTCCTAACCATATTGTAGCGATAGAAAGAAAAACTGTTACGAGTTCATGAGTCCAAGCAAGAATGGAGGAAACTTCCCCCAACCCATCGAGGGTCAATTTAGTGACCAATCAGGATTACAGATGTGGCCACGTGACATGAACTACATTTCCCAGGTTACCTTTAACTACATTTACCATGATGCATTCTCTTAAGGGGACAGCTCATAATTCCTAAGTAACTATCCAATTCCCATAGACTGTCTGGGACAGCACACCTGTTTCTCCCATATGCACTCACCATCTCCTGTCATTCATAGTTTATTTTTGTTGAAATCTCTATTTTATATTTGCTTTGCCAAATACATTATTGAATATATTAATCATGAATAACCATTTTTAAATAATGAACAATGTATCTGTCAGCCTTCAAGAATCCTCCTGCTTGTCTTTCCAGCTGCCATAGAAATGAGGGGAGGGAAGATTAACATACGTCCACACAAAAATCATCACACCGATGGAATCCCCAATTATAACTTCAAAAAAGGCAACTATGATCTTATAAACAATGATCTCTCATCCCTTGATTGGCAATTTCTATTCTCTGGATGCAATACTGTAGAAGACCATTACAACATACATGTATTTTTACTTGAAGTCAAAAGAGTCATCAAACTATATGTACCATTAACAACTCCCAAAACCAGAAAAAACAAATGACCCAAAACAATAAGGAAGCTTCAATCCAAAAAGAAATCACTTTGGTGGAAAAACAAATCTGGTCACGTTGCCAACTTCAAAAGCCGATACAAAATTTATGCCACCAGATAAAAACTAAATGCACCAATTATCACATTAAACAAGAAGAAAACCTTCTACGCACCAATTCCACCCATGCTTTCTACAATTTTGTAAACAACAAACTAAAAGACTCAAGGTCCATCTCACCCCTGAAAGGACCTAATGGTAAAGACTGCAACAACGACACTATTAAAGCCAACCTCTTTAACACATTCTTCGGCTCAGTATTTGTAAACAGCAATGGATCATGCCCAGTATTTCCTAGTTGAACCACAGACAACTGCAATGATCTAATACAGGGGTCACCAACCTTTTGGACCTCAAGAACCACCAAACTCATAATTTTAGATCCCAGAGACCACTAACTGGTTCTGTGGGTGTGGCCTAATTTGTGGGTGTGGCTTGGTGGGGATGTGGTGGGGATGTGACTGGCTGGGCATGGCTTGTATGTAAATATTATAAATATTAATTTTTTTATAAAAAAAAGAGAAACTTTTACCCAAAATCAGGCAAAGCAGGCAGGCAGATTGAGTTGCTCACAAAATCACAGATTCATTCAGAAATCCATCTATCTGCCATTGGCTAGCTCAGTCTGTCACATAAAATTTGCTTGCAAACAAACTCATAAAATTTGCTAGCAAGCAAACTCACAAAATTAACTCACAACACACCATGTATGTAAATATTGAATTTTTTATTTTAAAAAAGAGCAACTTTTACCCAAAATCAGGCAAAGCAGGCAGGCAGATTGAGATGCTCACAGAATCATTCAGTGATCTATCTATCTACCATCAGCTAGCTCAGTCTTTCAAATTTGCTTGCCGTGAGTCTGCACTGAATTTGCTTGCAAACAAACCTTCAATCCTAAGGGAGGTTTGGCTGTGCTTAGCTAGAAAGCAAGAAATCCAACCATTTCCTGCTTCCTAGCTAATCTAAATCTCCCAGTACAGCAGAACAGATGATGGCCGGAAAAAGGAAAAATAGCAGACAAGTTTGCTGGGTAAAGTGTGAGTGGGCAGGGAGGGTTCCTGTGGACCATGTGGGCCGAGTAGCCTTGTGTTTCTGCGCAGCCTGGATTTATTGCTTTGGGGGGTGGGGTGCTCTGGGGGTGAGATTTCTCTGCGGCCCACCAAAATTTTCTCACGGCCCACCGGTTGGCGACCGCTTATCTAATACATATCGATTTTATAGAAGATAATGTTGAAAAAGCACTACGCAATCTAAAACCATCTCTATCTATTGGACCGGATGGAATATTTGCCTACTTCTTAAAAAAGCTATCCACTGCCATAGCCGAACCTCCAAGCATAATCTTTGAAAAATCTTTCAAGACCAGCTCCTTGCAAAACTATGGTTACAAACGACGGTCATCCCCATTTTCAAAAAGGGAGACCCCAGCCTAGTTGAAAATTATAGACCAATCTTTTTAAGCTGTGTCACCTGTGAAGTCATGGAATCAATTATTAACCAATCCATCATCCTCCACTTAGAAACAAACAGCCTACTCTCTAATAAACAAGTTGGTTTCAGGAAAAAACTATAATGTAATCTGCAACTCTTACACTGCAAAAACATATGGACTACACAACTCGATCAGGGCAAAGGAATAGACGCAATCTACATAGACTTCTGTAAAGCCTTTGATTCAGTGATACATGACAAACTACTCCTAAAACTAAAATCTTATGCTATCTCTGGACACCTGCATAACTGGATAGAAGCACTCCTGTCAAACAGACAACAAATGGTCAAAATTGGGAGCATCCTATCAAATTCTGTACCTGTCAACAGTGGTGCCCCCCCAAGGAAGTGTTCTAGGACCAACTCTTTTCATATCTACATAAATGACCTCTGTGATCATATCAAGAGCAACTGCATTCTCTTCGCTGATGATGTAAAGCTATTCAATACCACAGACAATACTGCTACCCTTCAAAAAGACCTTGACAATGTATCAGAATGGTCAAACAAATGGCAACTTCAAATCCCAACAAATAAATGCTCTGTCCTACATAGTGGCAAAAAAATCAGAAAATAGAATACAGGCTGAATAGTCAAGACCTTGTTGATGATCCAAACTCTGTCAAGAGTCTTGGAGTACTTACCTCAAATGACCTAAGTGCTAGAGCCCACTGTAACTACCTAGTCAAAAAGAGTTGTTAAGAGTTGTTAACCTAATTGTCAGCCTTCAAGATTTTCTTCCTTTGCTTCTCCTCCTTTGCTTTGCATCTTTCGGCTGTCATAAGTAATGGAGGGAGGTTAGGGGAAGCGAGCTGGAGAGGTTACAAAACAAAACTGTATAGGTTGAGAGGGGGGGGGAGAGTCTTGCTTAGGTTTCTGTTCTATGCTATGCGCAGCCACAATTCTTTATCAAAACACATCAAGGTCAACGGACAGAGGCCTCATCACCACCTGAAGATGCCCACATGATGCTATCCACAACTTTTAATTGGCTGAGACAATTGAACTATTGGGGGTGGGAACGTTGCCATCACTTTGTATATGTGACTTGCGCGCCCATTTTCTCAGATTCAGAATTCTTTTGTTGCTACCACTTGATTTCCAGTAAAAGATATCTTTTCTCTAACTAATGGAGTCTAAGTATTTCTTCCTTGGATTTTGAATGGAGCACCAGCTGACATTATTCTGAATCTCCTTTACCGGCCCATCCGGAGAAATAACAAACTTTCTTCCGAGGGAGTTTGGAAACAATGTCTAATCCAGCCAGCGACCAAGAAGACCTGGGAGCGACTGGAGGACCAGACTCCCTGTTGATGGAGAAAGCAGGGGAGGCCGATTTCTTAGTAGAACTAAGTCTTGGCGGAAACCCAGCTGCAAAGCCCAAATGGTCCCTGGGAGTCGGTTGGAAGGATCCTGAGGAAAAGCCCCCTCCAGGAGTGACCACTACCCATCAGCGAGGAAGGGAAGAGCCATGGCAAGAGAAGGAAAGGAGAAATTTCTTATTAACACAAGCCTTCTACATGAAACTGTCGGAGAAGCTCAAACTGATCAAAGATATGAGGGGGAAGAGGGGGAGGTAGCCCCAGGCAGAAGAACTAGAGCAGCCACCCCCAAAAATAAACCTGGGCCAGCGCAACAGGCAGCAGCAGCCCAGGGGCCCCTGGCTGGGGAGTAATTGCCAGAAAGGTGTACAGCTCCGAAGGTGCCTCCGCTGGAAGTAAAATATGGAGGAGATCCCCAAGAGTTAGGATTTTTCTTAGCACAAGTCTGGAGCCATATGGAGGAATATGGGCAGGATTTTTCCTTGGAAGCAGCCAAAGTTAGATGTGTGACCAGGGCTCTGGAGGGAACTGCTGCAAAGTGGATGGTGACTTTGCATAATGATAATGCCCCCCAACTGTTGAATTATGACCTGTTCATGACAGCACTGTGGGCCAGGTTTGAAGATCCTCTAGCTGAGCACAAGGCTAGAATTAGGATGAAAACTATAAATCAGGGGTGGAGATCAGTAGCTGATTACACCCAGGAATTTAGAGAGCTTGGCAAGCTTGGGTCCCAGGGAGCCCTGATAGAAGCTTTTAAAGATGGCTTGAATGAAGATGTTTATCAACACTGTGTTGCCAGAAGAGACCATTGTGAGCTGCAGCAGTGGTACATGCTGGCAGCAGAGGTGGAAATTGACCTGTCCCAAAACAGACGCCGGGGGATTGGTTTGAGGAAGTCCCCTCCCACCAGCCCTCAAGAAGCCTTAAAACCTCAAAAGGGAGGAACGACGGCAAAACCCAAGACCACTGCATGCTTCTGATGTGGGAAGGAGGGTCACCGGGCTGCGGACTGCCGTGCCAAGTTGGAGCCAAAGGGGGCACCAGGAGGAGGGAGAAAAAATGAGAAACCTCCAGCCAAGCCTTGTGAAACGGCACTTAAAGTGGAGGAGGCTGTAGAGGTTGCCCCTCCGAAAGGAGAAGAGCTGGGAACTCCAATCTCTTCTGAAGAGAGTGAATCTGATTCAGAAGACTGGTAAGTCCAAACAAGGGCCTTATGACCATTCCAGTGAGATTAAGGGTACCCACATCAGGAGCCAAAGGGGAAATGTTGGCTTTGTTAGACTCTGGGTGCACAAGGTGAGTAATCAGCTCAGAGGTGATTGAGAAACTGGGCTTAAGGCTAAAGACTTTAAAAACGCCCATAGCCTTTTGCCAATTGGATGGATCGGTAGCCGAGGGCAGCCCTACACACTTCACAACGGGACCAGTAGAGATAACGATGGGGAAGCATAGAGACACTTTGTGTTTTATTGTGGCTCCTGGGATGGAGCGTCACCTAATACTGGGTTTGCCCTGGCTCCAGAAATGGAACCCCCATGTTGATTGGAGGAGGGGATCATTGCGCATACTACTGACCAACCCCCAGAAGGGGAGGGGCAATTTCAACTGAAACCCAAGAATTCCACAGAGATGGCTTCCACTGGCACCGAGATTCTGAGGAGGGAAGAGAAAATTCCAGAGGAATACTGGGACTTAAAATAGGTGTCCAGTGAGAAGGCCTCGGACGAGCTTCCCCCCCATCACTCAACAGATTGTAGTATTGAACATTTGCCAGGAGTGAAACTCCCAAAACCGAAACTGTACTCGATGACACCACAGGAGCTAGAAGAGCTGCGGTCATTTATTGATAAAAATTTGGAACGTGGTTTCATCCAACCTGCTAGGCCCCGAGTGGTGGCTCCAGTATTGTTCCAGGAGAAGAAAGATGGCTCCTTACGCTTGGTAGTGGACTACCGAAACATCAACACTATTTCAGTGGAGAACGTGTACCCCCTCCCCCTGATGAAGGACATGTTGGCCCACCTGGCTAAAGGGAAAAATTTTTCAAAACTCAACCTGAGAGAAGCATACTACTGAGTCCGAATTAAAGAAGGGGATGAGTGGAAAACTGCTTTTAACTGTCCGATGGGTTGTTTCCAATTCAACTTTCTGCCGTTTGGCCTACAAGGGGAGCCTGCAGTATTCATGCAAATGATAAATCAGGTGTTGCAGGAACATTTATACAAAGGGGTGTTAGTTTATCTTGATGATATTCTTATCTACACGGAGACTCGTGATGAGCATGTAAAACTAATGTGGTCAGTCCTGGAAAAGCTTCGAGCTGCTCAATTGTATGCCAAACTGTCCAAGTGTGAATTTCACCAGGAAAAAATTGACTATTTAAGCTATCGCATATCACATGATGGCATAGAAATGGATCCAGGGAAGGTTCGTGCTATCTTGGAATGGGCCCTTCCCCATACCAGGAAACAACTGCAAAGTTTTTTTGGGGTTTGCCAACTTTTACCGCCTATTTATTCCTGCGTTTGTGAAGATTGCAATGCCTATCACAAATCTCCTAAAAACCAAAGGGGAGGTGAAACCAAAGCCTAGTAAACCACTGGAGTGGTCCATGGAGTGTCAAGCTGCTTTTGAAAAACTGAAACGACTGTTTGCTGCTGAACCAGTACTCAAGCACCCAGACATGGATGCTTCTTTTGTAATCCAAGCCGATGCGAGTGACGTAGCAGTCGGAGCGGTGTTAGTACAAGTAAATGAGACAGAGTCTCTGCAACCTTGTGCATATACTTCCTGTAAACTGAAACTGAGAGAAGATGGACCATCTGGGAGAAAGAAGCTTTTGCAGTTCGATGGGCTCTGTTAACTTGGAGGCATTTCCTAGAAGGGGCCAAACACCCTTTTGAGGTGTGGACAGATTATAAGAATTTGGAGGCTCTGAAAACGCCTTGGAAACTGTCTCCCAAGCAAGTTCGCTGGGCGCAGTCAAAAGGCAATTTTGGTGGCCCACCTTAAAAAAGGACATTGAAACTTATGTAGCTAGCTGTCCTATCTGTGCCTCAACCAAACGGCCCTCTGGTAAACCAGCAGGCTTACTGCAAAATGTGGCTAGACCAACTGCTCCGTGGAAGGAAATGTCCATGGATTTTATAGTGGAATTACCTGAAAGTGGGGGAAATATTTGGATAGTAACAAGGTACATTTCATACCTTGTGCGAAGATCCCGTTGGCGAAAACGTTGGCTAAACTGTTTATTTTACATATCTACAGGTTACATGGAGTTCCTGAACGCATAATCTCTTATAGGGGCATCCAATTTACCTCAAATTTCTGGAAAGAGTTCCTGAAATTATTAGGCTTCACCCAGGGTTTAAGCTCCATCCACCACCCACAAACCAATGGGGCTTGTGAGAGAACTAACTCAATATTGGAACAGTATCTGAGATGTTACATTAATTATCAGCAGGATGATTGGGCTGACTTACTGCCATTCGCTGAGGTGGCGTATAACAATTTGGTACATAGCAGCACTGGGTTTACTCCATTTAAAGTGGCTTCGGGACAAGACTTTTTATCCATACCCGAGCTTCTGCAAGAGAAACCTAACATTCCCTCATTAGATGAATGGATAACACAGCTCCAACTAACTTGGCCAGTTACCCGCAAAGCATTAGATGATGCTCATCAAACTCATAAAAAGTTTGCAGATAAAAAAAGAAATCCACAAAAACCGTATCCACCAGAGGTCGAAGAAATCCATGGAAGCCTCCAGACACTAGCCGGTTTGCTAGGCACATTGTAGAAGGTCCCCTCCACACAGAAAGGATCAATGAACTTCCAGCCTGAGAAATTCTCCCCAGAGAAGCCAATGAAAAAGATGACCCTATGGTAAGTGCTGTCATCACACCTTTTACAGTCAAAGAGAAGTTGGTGGTGCCTGACACAGGGGAGGCAGGGGAGATAGAAGCCATAATAGATACCGGGTGTTCCACATGCCTTATTGGCCTCCCCATCATTGAACAATTAGGAATAAAAACTAAAAACTTGAAACACCCAATCAGGCTTGAACAAGTAGATGAGACTTTAATTGGGGGAGTCCTGGCCACCCAAATGACAGAGTTAATCAAACTAGAGATGGGTAGACACCGTGAACTCATACGTTTTGTAATGGCTCCAAAGATATCAGAATCTGTCATATTGGGAGTTGCTTGGCTGGATAAATGGGCCCCTACCATCAAATGGGAGGATGAATATCGAAAAATCATAATTGGGGTTGGCCCACTGCTCCCCTTCCTCCCACAAAGCAACTGCCACCCAACCTGAAGCAGCAGCCACGGCTTCAGACTCTCCTCTGGGTGCACCCCAAGTTCCCAAACAATACAGGGACATGACTGAGGTGTTCAGGGCAGAGGAATGCAATGTTTTACTCCCCATTGAGCCACTGATTGTGCCACAGAATTAGAACCCAGGGCAAAACTGCCAAAACCAAAGATGTATTTCACGACACCAGCTGAAATGACTGAGTTGAGAAAATATATCAATAACAATTTGGACAGAGGTTTCATTGAACCTGCCAAATCTAAGTTGGCCACCCTAGTGCTGTTCAAAGAAAAAAAGATGGAGGCTTACTATTATGTGTGGATTTTAGGGGCATGAACGTGATATGCATAAAAACAAGTACCCCCTAGGGTGGTGCTATTTTTTATTTTATTTTATTTTATTTTTTAATTACATTTATATGCCGCCCTTCTCCGGAGACTCAGGGCGGCTTACAGTCTATGGAGCACCATGCTAGGTGCTCAGCAATAGCCTTCATTCCATTGTATATGCCTGCTTATTACTAGGGCTTTTTGGCCCCCTCAAGCGGCATTTTTACAAAGTCAGCTTATTGCCCCCAACAATCTTGGGTCCTCAATTTACCTACCCCGAGAGGATGGAAGGCTGAGTCAACCTTGAGCCTGGTGGGATTCGAACCTGCACTAATTGCAGGCAGCTTGCACTAAGTGCTAGATGATTAACAGCCTGCACCACCAAGGCCCTTTTGTGCTAGACTGGCAACCCCCCAAAACATTATTTATTTATTTTATTGAACTTATATACCGCCCTATTTCCCTGACAGGACTCAGAGTGGTGCACAGCTGAATTAAAATACAAAAACAATACAGAATTAAAAACAATTAAAAAACCAAATATAAAGGCTGAAAAGCTAAAAAATATAAAGGGGTTAAAAGCTAAAACCAAGTAAGACCGAATTAAAAAACCCCTAAAAACCCTAAGCCAGACCGGCTTGATGAAATAAATAGGTTTTCAATGCGCGCCAGAAGGTCAAGAGATCAGGGATGGTTCTCATCTCCGGGGGTAATTCGTTCCAAAGGGAGGGTGCCCCCAACAAGAAGGCCCGCACCCTCGAGGTCACCAGCCACCCAGTCGGCGGCACCCCGAGGAGGCCAACTCTATGGGAAAGTATTGGCCGACGGGAGGCCGATAATGGCAGGAGGCGGTCCCGCAAATATCCTGGTCCCAAGCCATGGAGCACTTTAAAGATGGTAACTAGAACCTTGAAGTGCACCCAGAGGACCACCGGAAGCCAATACAGCTCATGCAAGAGTGGCGTAACATGGGAGCCCCGAGGAGCCCCCAACACCACCTGCGCAGCCGCATTCTGCACCAGCTGGAGCCTCCTGGTGCTCTTCAAGGGGAGCCCCATGTAGAGAGCATTGGCATAGTGTAGGCAAGAGATTATGAGGGCGGAAGTGATCATGCAAAGCGCACCCCGATCCAGAAAGGGCCGCAACTGGTAGATCCTACGGACCTGACCAAAAGCCCCCCTGGCGATGGCTGCCACATGGTCCTCCAATGACAGCCATATGTCCAGGAGGACACCCAGATTGCAAGCCCTCTCTGTGGGGGCAAGAATTACCTCCCCCACAGCCAGCGATGGAACCAGCTGGCTGTATTGGGGCGCTGGGAAGCACAGCCACTCAGTCTTAGATGGGTTGAGCTGAAGCCGGTTCCGCCCCATCCAACACCGCATAGCCTCCAGGCACCAGGCCATCACTTCGACGGCTTCATCTGGGTGGCCTGGGGTAGAAATGTACAGCTGAGTATCGTCAGCGTACTGATGGAATTCTACCCCAAAGCCACGGATGATCTCACCCAGCGGCTTCATATAGATGTTGAACAGAAGGGGTAAGAGCACCGACCCCTGAG
The DNA here is from genome assembly GCA_023653725.1 of Bungarus multicinctus. Taxonomy (NCBI): domain Eukaryota; kingdom Metazoa; phylum Chordata; class Lepidosauria; order Squamata; family Elapidae; genus Bungarus; species Bungarus multicinctus. The sequence continues at coordinate 63,880,144 of CM042850.1, forward strand.
GGGCCCCGCAAACCAGGGGCCTCAGGGCCGATCTCTGCCCCCCCAACACAAATTGCAAATGGCCAGAGAGGAAGGAGGAGAACCACCGCAAGACAATGCCTCCCACCCCCAACCCCTCCAGCCGTCGCAATAGGACAAAAAAGGACACTGTGGTCGACAGTATCGAAAGCCGCCGAGAGATCTAACAGGACCAGGACAGAGGAATGACCTCTGTCACGGGCCCTCCAGAGATCATCCAGCAATGCGACCAATGCCGTCTCTGTGCTGTGCCCGGGCCTGAAGCCCGATTGGCATAGGTCTAAATAGACAGCTTCATCCAGGTGCTGGGGGAGCTGTCGTGCCATCACACTCTCAACAACCTTCGCCACGAAGCGAAGGTTGGAGACCGAACGATAATTAGATAACAAAGTTGGGTCCATGTAAACAACTTCAACGCTTTTTGGGATTTGCCAATTTCTATAGACAATTTATTCCTTCATTTGCAGAGGTCTCCCTCCCTTTAAGAGAGTTATTGAAAACTGGGCCTTCCCTGACCAAACCAAAACCCAATCAACCCCTTGCTTGGACAATGGACTGTCAGAAATATTTTGAAACTTTAAAACACCTATTTGACCATCCTCCAGCACCCGGACCCAACCAGACCTTTCATAGTCCAAGCTGATGCTAGTGATGTGGCTGTCGTGGCCATTCTTCTCCAGAAGAACTCTCAAAACCAGCTAATGCCTTGCACTTATGTGTCCAAAACGTTGACAGACACAGAGTGTAAGTCAGCAGTTTGGGAAAAAGAAGCATTTGCAGTGCAATGGGCTTTACTATCTTGGAGGCATTTCCTGGAAGGAGTGAAGAAGCCGTTTGAGGTGCGGACTGATCACCAGAACCTCGAGGCTCTAAAGCAGTGGTTCCCAAAGTGGGCAGTACCGCCCCCTGGGGGCAGTGGGATGCGTTAGGGGGATGCTAAAAGGCAAGGGGGCTGGCAGGGGATACTAAGAGGCAGCAGAGGGGCGTTTGAGGCGCCAGTCCCACAGGTTCACCCCATTGACTGTTTCACTGCTCAAAAGCGGAACCCATGTGCGGCGAGCCTTACCAAGCTTGGGGGGATGGGAGGTGGCAGAAAGGAGGCGCCTTAGCTTGCAGGCTGCCCTCTCCAGTGGAAGCAGTGGAGGCATGCCAGAAGGCCCGAAAGCAAAACCCTCCCAAGGTGCGCAGTGGAAGGGGTGGGTGGTCCGGCGCCAGCCAGACTTGTGTGCAGGATGTGGGTGGGTGCAGCTGCAGCTCTCCAAGGTGTGTGGCTCGGTTTGGTTAGGCTCTACATGGCTGGGCCAGACTTAGAACCTAGCCTCTCTTTGCAGCCCGGTTATTCCGACCGAGCCCTGCGCTTGCTTGCTTGCTTACTTTCTAAGTGATCGTTCCCGCCGCCTTCCCTCTGCCGGTATGGGCTGTTTCTGCACACCTTCCTCCTCCTGGGTGGAGTGTAAAGATGGGAGGAGCACTTCCCCGAAGTTGGGAGTCTCTGAGCGTGTGCAGAGTGTCTCCCTTTGCTTGGCCTAATGGAAGTGGACCTTGTGTTGAAGCAAAGAGGGTGAAGTCAGCCGCATCGCTGCCCCGGGGAGGTTGGCATTGCAAAATTGGATGCCAAAGAAAGAACTGGGGTAGAGGGCTGGAGAAGGGACAGAGGGGCAACTGCATTAAGGAGCAGGAAGATCTTAACCATGGTTTATTGACTAAGCTGGAATCAAACAGCATGCTAAATTCTAAACCAGAATGGCTGGGTTGATATATTCAACCCATGTTTCTCAACCTTGGCAACATGTGTGGACTTCAATTCCCACTCTGACTTTGCTCTACTTCCCCAAAGTGCCGCCGCTGTCGCATTCTTTCTGTCTGTCCGTCCGTCCATCCATCCATCCAAAAGGTCTGTCTGTCAGCCTTCCTGCCTACCTACCTACATGCCTGCCTGCCTGTCTTTCTGTCTACCTACCTACCTACCTACCTACCTACCTACCTACCAATATAGATCTATCTAGCTATCTATCTACCTACCTACCTACTTTTTCTACCTACCTGTCTATCCATCCATCCATCCATCCAAAAAGTCTGTCTGTCTGTCTGTCTGTCTGTCTGTCTATCTATCTATCTATCTATCTATCTACCTACCTACCTACCTACCTACCTACCTACCTACCTATCTATCTATCTATCTATCTATCTATCTATCTATCTATCTATCTATCTATCTATCTATCTATCTATCTATCTATCTATCTATCTATCTATCCATCCATCTATCTATACAGCCATCCAAAAGGTCTGCCTGCCTGCCTGCCTGCTGTCTTTCTGTCTACCTACCTATCTACCAATATAGATCTATCTATCTGTCTGTCCGTCCATCCGTCCGTCCATCTACTTATCTACCTACCTGTCTATCTACCTACCTACCTACCTATCCATACATACATCCAAAAAGTCTGTCTGTCTTCCTGCCTGCCTGCCTACCTACCTATCTATCCATACATTCATCCAAAAGGTCTGCCTGCCTACCCACCTACCTATCTACCAATATATCTATCTACCTTCTTACCTGTCTCTCTCTGTCTCTCTCTGTCTCTCTCCATCCATCCATCCATCCATCTATCCATCCATATTCGGAGTGCCGGCCCCGCAGGCACATAGGGAAAGTAGAGCAAAGCTAGTCTGGGATGGAGGTAGGGAAAGAAAGAGAGAGAGAGAGAGACCTGGTGCATCAGTTTGAAATGAGGCCTAGATTAGACTGAGGCCCTTTTCCACATGGAAACATCTTTGCCAGCATATTGAAACATCTTTGGCTTCTATTAAAGGTTTTGTGGACGAAACATGGTCAAGACTATCAGGAAGCTCTCACATTTTGTTGAGGCTTTAAACAGGATCCGTTGGACCAGATCTCCACCCTAAAAAATTACTTTTCCCCAATGTATTACAGTGCCAATTCTGAAGAAGGCAAAACCAAAATGTACTGGTAAATTACAAGGAGAACACACACATACACACACACACACACACACACTGCCTTCTAACCCTGCTGGAGCAGGTGATCGGACTAGAATAGATACCTCATTGTCTTTCTCCTCCCTCCCTCCTTCTTTATTTCATTTTCTTTCCGTCCCTTCCTTCCACACACCCCTCTTTCTTTGTTCCTTTTTCTTTCTTTCCCTTTTCTCTTTCTTTTCTTCCTTCTCTCTTTCTCTCTTTCTTTTGTCTCTCTCTCTTTCCCTCTCTCTGTGGTGTATTGCTTCACTCAGATTTGCTTGGGCAGGTCTCTCTGATGCAGCAGGCTCAATGGGGTGGACCTGTGGAGTCGGCACCTAGAACGCAGCAATGGCGGCATGTTTGAAAAGTAGAGCAAAGCCAGAGGTCGGTAATTTTTGCTGCAAAGAATCACAAAAGCTTCTGGGTTGTGCACAAGAAGGGACACACATGTCAATGCAATTCAGCAACATAAAATAAAGAAATACAAATAAAACGTATCAACAAGAATCGGCAAAGCATCTGTGATTAGATTCTATTCACTACTAGAATCTAATCAGAGATGCTTTCCTGATTCTAGTCCAATGACCTGCTCCAGCAGGGTTAGAAGGGAGTGTGTCTATATTAGGACCTATTTAGTGGCGATAAAGCGTTCTCACTTTTCCGCCCTTATCGCATCCGCAGGAAATCGCCCAGCCGCCCTTTTTAGGGTGACCCGCTCCCTCTTAGAAGTGGGAGCGCGGGAGGGTCCTCTGCAGGGGAGGGCTGAGGATTTTTCGAATTTTCTGATGGACAAAATCACTCAGATCTGGGATGGGTTGGACTCTGACTGGGTGACTCTGGATGGGGGATTGGGGGCGGAATTTGGGGAGATCATCTGGGGGGAGTTTGATCCTGTTTCCCCCGAGGACGTGGACAGGATGCTGGGTGGGATTAATGCTACCACATGTTTACTGGATCCGTGCCCCTCCTGGCTGGTATTGGCCACTTGGGAGGTGACGTGAGGTTGGTTCCAAGGTATTCCTTGAGCGAGGGGTTTCTACCTGCCGCCTTGAAAAAGGCAGTAGTGAGACCCCTCCTCAAGAAACCGTCCCTGGACCCAACTCTGTTATCTAACTATCGTCCGGTCTCCAACCTTTGCTTTGTGATGAAGGCTGTTGAGAGTGTGGTGGCACGACAGCTTCCCCGGCACCTGGATGAAGCTGTCTATTTAGATCCATGCCAATCAGGCTTCAGGCCCGGGTACAGCACGGAGACGGCTTTGGTCGCGTTGGTGGATGATCTCTGGAGGGCCCGTGACAGAGGTTATTCCTCTGTCCTGGTCCTGTTAGATCTCTCGGCAGCTTTTGATACTGTCGACCACAGTATCCTATTGTGGCGGTTGGGGGGGGTTGGGGGGGGGAGGCACTGTTTTATGGTGGTTCTCTTCCTTCCTCTTTGGCCGTTCACAATTTGTGTTGGCAGGGGGGCAGAGATCGACCTCGAAGTCCCTGATTTGTGGGGTTCCTCAGGGGTCGGTGCTCTCGCCCCTACTGTTCAACATTTATATGAAGCCACTGGGTGAGATCATCCGTGGCTTTGGGATAGAGTTTCATCATTACACTGATGATACTCAGCTGTACATTTCTACCCCAGGCCACCCCGACGAAGCCGTGGAAGTGATGACCTGGTGCCTGGAGGCTGTGCGGGGTTGGATGGGGCGAAACAGGCTTCAGCTCAACCCGGCCAAAACTGAGTGGCTGTACTTTCCGGCACCCCGATACAGCCAGGTAGTTCCATCACTGGCTGTGGGAGGGGAAACTCTTGCCCCCACAGAGAGGGCACGCAATCTGGGTGTCCTCCTGGACGTGCGGCTGTCTTTAGAAGATCATATAACGGCCGTCACCATAGGGGCTTTTTGTCAGGTCCGTAGGATCTACCAGTTGCGGCCCTTTCTGGATCGGGATGCCCTTCGCACGGTCACATCCGCCCTCGTCATCTCCCGCCTAGACTATGCCAATGCTCTCTACATGGGGCTCCCCTTGAAGAGCACCCGGAGGCTCCAGTTGGTGCAAAATGCGGCCACGTGGGTGGTTTTGGGGGCTTTTCGGAGCTCCCATGCTACACCACTCTTGTGCAAGCTGCATTGGCTCCCGGTAGCCTTCTGGGTGCGATTCAAGGTGTTAGTGACTATCTTTAAAGCACTCCATGGCTTGGGACCTGGGTACTTACGGGACCGCTACTGCCGTCATCGATCTCCCGTCGCCCAGTACGCTCCCATAGGGTGGGCCTCCTCAGGATGCTGCCGGCTGGACGGCTGGCAACCCCGAGGGTACCGGCCTTCTCCTTGGGGGCACCCTCCCTCTGGAACGAATTGCCCCCGGAGATGAGGACCATCCCTGACCTTTTGGCCTTCCGGGGCGCATTGAAAACATACTTATTTCATCAAGCCGGTCTGGCCTAGGGTTTTATAGGGTTTAAATTGCTTTTAATTGGGTTTTAGTCTTTTATACTCTTCAGTTTTATTTTTGAGCCACCATATTTAATCGTTTTAAATTGTTTTTTAAATATTGTATTTGTACTATTTTTTTTAACTTTGGCTGTACACTGCCCTGAGTCCCTGCAGGGAGAGTGGTGGTATAGAAAAGTAATAAATAAATAGGTAAATAAATAAATAAAAATAAATAAATAAATAAATAAATATGTGTGTTCATGGCTGTCAAAATTCCAAAAACAGGTCAAGTAGATCTGGTGAGGCCAGACATAAATTAGAAGACTTGCTAAACAATCGGCCATTAAGTGAGGACCACTTGTATTTGGTTTGCCAGTCACCTGGCCACACCCACCCAGTCACATGACCAGCAAGCCATGCCCACCCAGTCACGTGACCAGCAAGCCACACTCTCAAATTAGGCCATGCCCACAGAAATTTGAATCCCATCCCAGGATGGGGGACACCGAGGATGAGTTTGTAGCACCAAGAGGGCGGTGGACTGAAAAAAATTGGGAACCACTTCTCTAAAGACACCTCAAAAACTATCACCTAAACATGTCCGCTGAGCTCAATACTTCAAGAGGTTCAACTTTAACATGAAATATAGGAGGGAAAAATATATGAGGAAACACATACTGGCAAACACCCTGTCGAGGAAAACCCCAATTTGACAGTCGCTGAGAGGAAGTAGTGCGAACTATGATATCAGAAGCCAACCCACAGGCAAAGTAACCACAGCCCCAGATGCCTGGAAAACAAACTGACAACTGAGTTGAAAGCAACCTTTTTGACCGATCCCTGGTTTGTTGAACATCAAGCCGATTTGACAATGAACAAAGGATTGGCTTGGAAAGGGACTAAAATTTATACACTCAATATTCTAAGACTAATGCTACTGAGACATATCCATCACTCGTGTTTGGGGGGACCCTTTGGGTTCTTAAAAACCCTGCATTTAGTCAGGAGAGAGTTCTGGTGGCCAAAAATGAAAACTGATGTCAAGGACTATGTGAAAAGCTACTCAATTTGTGTCACAATGAAACATAGAACTGGAAAAACCCCTGGCCTCTTTCAACAAGTAGCTGAACCAACGAAGCAGAGGGAAGAAATCGTACTGGACTTTATCGGAGCGTTAACTGAGAGTGAAGGAAATACCATGATTTGGACTGTTATCGACTTATTCTCTAAGCAAGCCCACTTTACAGCTTGTAAAGGACTACCTTCGGCTAAGAAACTTGCAAAACTGTTCATAAAGCATATCTATAGGCTCCATGGAGTACCTTGTAGAGTAATCTCAGACTGAGGTGTACAGTTTACCGTTAAGTTCTGGAGGGAGTTTTTGAAATCCATTGGGTCGTCCCAAGGACTTTCCTCAGTGTTCCGGGACAGCAGAGAGGATGAACATCATGATGGAACAATACATTAGATCTATGTAAATTATCAACAGGAGAACTGGGCGGAGCTGTTGCCATTTGCAGAAGTTGCTTACAATAATGCAATACACAGCAGCACAGGCTTGACTCCATTCCAAATCAACACCGGCATGGAATTTGTCCCTATGCCGGAATTACCTAGGAAACCCCCAACCTCCATGTCTTTAACGGAATGGATGGACTCTTTAAAGAAAGGTTGGGAGGATACAAAAAAAAAGCTTTGACTGAAGCTGCTGAAGAATATAAAAAAACAGGCAGCCAAACATAGATCCCTCCAACCACCATTTAAAGTGTTTTTGTCAACTAAATATCTCAAATTGAAACTTCCCAGTAGGAAATTAAGCCCTAAATTCTTAGGTCCATTCCCTATATCAAAAATAATCAATCCAGTGACAGTCCAATTAAGTCTCCCTTGGCTATTGGGGAAAATACACCCAGTGTTCCATAATAATTTATTGAAACCTGCTGTTGGGTTGAATCTAAGGCTGATACCAGCAGTTTCCCCCCAAACCTTTAATTGTACAGGGTGAGACACATTATGAAATAAAGAAAATCCTTGATTCTAAATAACATCAAGGGATATTACAATATTTGGTATTATGGAAAGGTTACCCTTTGTCAGATGCTACTTGGGTAAAAAGTTGGGATGTACACGCAGATAGATTGATTAACCAATTCCATAACGAATTCCCTGACAAACCAAAGGGTCCCCTTGGGGTGGGGGAGAGGGCGTTAAGGGCATCACATTAACCCTTGGTTGTATTTTCTTTATTATCTCTTTTAGGAAGCAAATTTCTCAAGAGGGGACACCTGTCAGCTTTGGAAGCCATATTCCACGCTGCCACATAGCGTAAGAAAGTGGGAGGGGGGTGATTTCAATTAAGTAGCTCTAAGTAGACAAAATAAAATTCTTTTGTTAGTTCAAGGTCATTGAGTATGGTGCAGGATAAAATAAGGATCTTACTTTTGGACGGATCGTGATTGGGCCATGTAATGTGATGATGACCAAGGGGGGATGGATTCGTAGTTTTTGAAATTGTGGAAAGCCTGAAAAACTTTTAGATTTGGGATTCCACAGATGTGCCAGGTGCTATTCTAATAAAGGTACTTTTGAGATATGTTTGTCTTGGAGTTACTGATTGGAATGGAAGTTTGCTGGAATGCTGACAACAGGCTTTTAAGGGGATGCCAGAAAGAAGAGGGGCAATGTATTTTCCAAAGCACCAGAAGGCAAACAAGAAGCAATGGATGGAAAATTGAACAAAGAGAGAAGCAACCTAAACTAAGTAGAAACTTCCTGACAGAGAGAACAATTAACCAGTGGAACTGCTTGTCTTCAGAAGTTTTGGGTGCTCAATCACTGGAAGTTTTAAAGAAAAGATTGGACAGCCATTTGTCTGAAATGGTATAGGGTCCTCCCCAAAATCCCTTCTAAATGTTCTTCTATTATTCTGACACCTTTCCCAGACCCTCTACTCAAGATTTTGGCATCCTCAGTATTCCTGCCTGAGCAGGGAGCTGGACTAGAAGATCTCCAAAGTGCCTTTCAACTCTGTTATTCCTGAGCTAAATAGCTAAGAGTTAAAGAGCTGCCTCTAGACGTTCATTTTTAATCAGATTTTTAGAAACCTGCAGATGAAAATTTTTCATGTCTCCTTACCCTGAAGACCCAATTTCATTTGGAATTTAATCCCAAACTGATTGCCCTTTTAGCATTTCTCTTGATACTTCTCCAAAGTATCCACATCTTCATCTCTCTCTCTCTAACTCTCAAGAGATCTAAAGGGGGGAGAAACTATAGTACTACTGGCATTAATAGTCTTTCTAAGGATTGTACAAAAGTCTAAACAGAAAATATAAGCAGAAACTAGCAAATATTAACATACATATTACTCACAAATCCCTCCTGAAAAATCAGTATTGATTTTCATTTTTAATTTAATGTTTACCAAATGCAATCCTTTGTAGAGCAAAAGAAAGAAAGAAAGACATAAAATCAGCCTGACTATCCAATCCATACATTTTTACAAAAAGGCAGATCCAATTCAATTTATAGGCACTTAGTCCCATCCATATTTGCAGAAGGACCTCATCAGTTGATCTGCTAAACCAACGTAGGTGTATATACATAGTATATAACTAATCCATATTTTTTTACATTTGTTGTCAAGCTTGGTAGGTCCTAGTTTTTCTTTAGGCATTGATTTAATACTATTCTTCTGTGTATAAATACATTCATTTACTATATTGTAATATTTTCATATTATTTAACTATTAACTCAAAAGATATAATCAACAATACTACTAGTAACGCTACTAAATAACAGGAATGCTTTGCCAAAGGTAAATTCTACATTAATATAAAACACTAAATATGTATTATTTCTTCTTAAGCTCATTTACTTATTTCCCCCTCTTTTTTTTTCCTGCCCATTTGTACCATTTGTCCCATATTCTATAATATTCTGTATCCTCCTTTCCATTGATTTTTAATGTGAGTCTCTCCAATTGAGCACAATCATAAGCTTTCTGAATCGTAATGTGTATATTAGGGTTTTTCCAATATTGAACTAACGAAATGCATGCCGCGGTTAGTAAATGTTTGGCGGAGTAATCACCTTTAATTATATCTAGCAAAAATAGTTCCAGTTTCCACTCCAACCTACAATCTCTAACTTCTTCTATCCAATTTTTACCCAGTATTTCTTTACTTCAGGGCATGTCCACCATGAATGGAAATAACCTACTTTTTTTTACATTTCCAACAGCAAGGGTTGGCTGTTGGAAATATTTTGGCCAATCTTGAGGGTGCCAGATGCCATCTATATATCATTTTATATAAATTTTCTTTATGGGCTACTGATTTAGTTAATGTCAGGTTTTTTTTCCCATAACTCCTCCCAAGTATCCAAATCAATATTGTAACCAAAGTTTTTTTCCCAGGCTAGCATTGGGCCTTTGACAATTTTCTCAGCCATTTCACTCCAGTAGATAATTATATAATTGGGAAATCGAACATTTCTCAGAATTTAAAAGTATTTTATCTAAATGTGTATTGTTAACTTCAATTCCATACTCATTCACATCTTTGTTATATCTCATTTTAATTTGAAAATATGTCCAATTATCAATAAATATTTCTTGTGTTTCTAGTTCCTGTTTTGTTTTAATTCTTCCCTCATTATTTATTATTTGATAGTATTTTGATTTTTTGATTTACTACTATCCATCGTGTTTGGGTGAAACATTGCCTCCATCATTGAAAACCATAACGGGATCTTAATATAGTGGTTCTTCCTTATATTGTTCCAAATTTTAATCAAAAGTTTTCGAAAAATGTGTCTGGTGAAATATGTATTGGTTTTGGTATTTGGGTTCCATAAAAAAGCATGCCAACCAAGTAACAAATCATGTACCTCTAACTGTAAAATCCTTATTCCTCAAATCAATCCAATCTTTTACCCATATTAATGCTGCTGCACTATAATATATCTCCCAGACAGATAGCCCGAATCCACCTCTGCTTTTATTATCTTGTAAATATGTTTTTTTTTATCCTTGTCTTTTTCTTTGTCCAAATAAATTTCATTACAAATTTATCTAACTCTTTAAAAAAAAAAATCCAATAATATTGGGATCGTTTGAAACAAGTATAGTATTTTTGGTAATACATTCAATTGTTGCTATCCTTCCTAATAGTGAAATTTGCATCTTATTCCAATTTTTCAATTCCTTTTCAGTCTGTTTCAATAATTTTATATAATTGTCCTCTCGCAGATTTAATGTTCTTGCTCTCAACCAAATTCCTAGATATTTAATTTTATTTACTATTTGTAAACCCAGCTTTTCTTCTAATCTTTTTTGCTTACTAATTATTAATTTTTTAACTAGCATTTTGGTTTTTTCTTTGTTAATTTTTAGTCCTGCTAGTCTGCCAGATTTATCTATTTCGTTCAATAATATTGGTCCTGAATCAATGGATCCTCTATTACAAACAACATATCATCTGCAAAAGCTTGTAATTTATATTCTTGATTTTTTATTTTAGTTCCCTTAATTTCTTTATTTACTCTAATTCTATCTAGCAATGTTTCCAAAATTGTTATAAAAAGCAGGGGTGAAAGCGGACATCCCTGTCTGAACCCCTTCCTTATTTTCAAAGATTGGGTAATTTCACCATTTACTATTAAATGTGTGGCATATATTGTGTTAATCATTCTTACAAAATTATCTCCAAAGTTCATCAAATCGATCTGTTTTTTCATAAAATCCTGATTTAAATTGTCAAAGGCCTTTTGTGCATCCAAAAAAACCAAGGCTACCTGACTACCTGGATGCTTTTCATAATATTCTAGTGTATCTATTATTACTCTTGTATTGTATCTAATCTGCCTCGTGGGAAGAAAACCGTTTTGATCCGAATGAATGTTACTGTTAAGTACCATTTTCAGTCTTTCAGCCATTACTGCCATAAAAAATTTATAATCTGAATTTAAAAGGGAAATTGATCTATAATTCTTTATTTGGTTGGCATCTGTACCCTCTTTTGGTATTAAAGTTATATATGCTTCTTTCCATGATTCTGGGGTTTTAGCTTCAGATATTACCTCATTGCAAACTTCTAATAACGTTACTTCTAGTATTTCACCTATCTCTTTATATAGTTCATTTGGTAATCCATCTAGGCCTGGTGTTTTATTTCTTTTTTGTTTTTGATTCACGGCCTTTAACTCACCCAAAGTTATTTTTTTATTAAGTATCTCTTATTTATTCTCAGGTATTAAGAAAGGAATTTTTTCTTTCAAATAATCTTCTATTTTATTTACCTCAACTGTTTCTTGTTCATAGAGTTTTTCAAAATATTCTCTTACAATTTCCTTTTTTTTTCCTGGTCTGTCTCTATAATTCCATTTTTATCTTGTAATTGGTGTATCGTTCTTTTCTGCTTTTCTTAATTTATATGCTAACCATCTTCCAGGTTTATTTGCATGTTCAAAATAGTTTTGTTTCGTATATATTAAATTTTTAACTAATTCCTCTTGGTCTACAACATTCACCTCATGTTCAAGCGATATTAATTCATTTCTAATTTGTTCTTCTCCTGGGGTTTCCATTTGTTTATTTTCCAACTCTTCTATTCTTTTTATTAACATTTTCTGTTTCTCCTCTCTTTTCCTATTCCTATTTGTTGTATACGCTACTGATATTCCCTTTAAGTAGGCTTTCATTGTGTCCCATACGTTTTGCAATGAGGTATCCTGACTTTTATTGAATTCAAAAAAAATAATCAATTCTTCCCTAATTTTTTGTATATATTCTTCCTCTTCCAGTAATTGTGAGTTAAGTGACCATCTACCTTTTTTGTAATTACTATTTTTCCACATTATTTGTATTAGGTTATGATCTTCCCATATATTAGGTAAGATTTTTAAATCCTGAATTTCTTTATATAATTCATTGCTAACCCAGGCCATATTTATTTTAGACCATGACTTATGGGGGCTGGAGTAGAAAGTAAACTGTGTTATTCCTGGGTTTCTTTTCCTCCACACATCCACTAAATCTAATTCTTCCACCATCTCTGTAAATTTTTTAGGCAATGTATTCTGTTTTTTATATTGTCTTTGAGCACATTTATAATCTTGTTCATTATCCGTTATTGCATTAAAATCTCCTACAATGCAAATTCTTGAATTGCCAAATTCTAATAATTTTTCATATAGAGTTTTTAAAAATTCACTCTGGTTTTTATTTGGAGCATATATTTCCACCAATATTATCTTTTTATTTTGTATTACCACCTCTACTATTATCATTCTTTCCTGCTCATTTTTGTAGATCAACTCTGAATTTATATTTTCTTTTATATATAATACAACCCCTCTTTTTTTTCTTTCACCAATGATGAATACATTTTCCCCAATTTGTTATTAATTAAATACCTTTTGTCACTTTTCTTTATATGGACCTCTTGTAAACATATTATCTCCACTTTTTGTTTCTCTAATTTCGAAAACGTTCTTTTCTTCTTAGCTAATCCATTTAACCCATTAATGTTTATAGATATCAGCTTCATTCCTTTCTCCATTCCCTTCCTTATTCCTATCCTACAATGCTTTGTTTGTCGTCTGACTTCTCGTCCTCACTCCTGATTCTTCCTTTTCCAACAACTCCTCATCTCCTTCCCTCCTCTTTCTCCTGTCTCTTCCCTATCTCTAACTTGAACCTCTTCTTGACTGGAACCCTCATGATCTTCTCTACTACTCACTTCTTCCTCTATGCCTCCTATTTGCTCAAAAAATTCTTGTGCTTTAGATAAACTGTCTATTTTCACTCTTTTCTCTTTCCATATTGTAAATATCCCCTCTGGAATTATCCATCTAAAGGGTATATTTTTTTTGTTTAAATAGTTTGTTAAAAATCGATAGTCTTTCCTTTGCTCACGGATTCTCCTTGGTACTTGTTTCAAAATGATCACTTCTTTACCTTTATGTTTTATTCCTTCGTCTCTTATAATTTTATAAATTAAGTCCTTCACACATCTCTTTGCAAATCTTATGTGTATTTCATGGGGGAGCCCATGTCGCCTCGTGTAGCTCATGTATACTCTGTAGACATCGTCCAATTCTTTCACTATTTCCTCCTTATCTCTACCCAAAAGTTCCGCCAGCATCTCTGCCATCACTACTGGTAGATTCTAACCTCTCTTCTTCAAATTTTTGAAATCTTAAATAATATGAGACCATGTCCATTTCGATATGAGTCAAAGAGATATAGTCTCTTTATTATGTTCTTTCATAGTTTGCTCCACACCATCCAATTTTTTTTCGGTTTGATTCGTCTGTTTTTCAACCACTTTAATCTTTTCTTCATTTATCTTAATCAGTTCCTGGATCAGGCCTATTTTCCCCTCCAAGTTTTTGACTTCATTTCTCATTTCCCCTAGTTCGTTTTTTAATCTTCTTTCATCAATTCCCTTTCTACTTTACTTTCTGAGTGATTTTTCGACATTGATTCCTGCAAAGTCTGCATCATACTTTGAATGGACATCAATGTAGCTTGGAGTGACTGCAAACTGGGTTGAGGTGTTGATTTTTCTGGTGTCAACATCTCATCAATTGTTTTCTGGGTCGATACTATTGTAGTAGTAGATGAAGTTGCCAATGGTGTTGCCTTTCTTTCTGCTTTTGTAGTGATCGTGGATGTACTGGTCATATCTTTAATAATTTTTTGCTATTTCTCCACTATCCTAATTATGTTCTCCCAAACCATATCTCTAATTACCATCAGACTTATTTATCTTTTATAGTTCTGTTTTCTCAGCTCTATAGCCCTTCTTTTCCTTTCTACTCTTATTTTAACAAGTAGTTAAAATAATTAACAAATTCGCTGCACATGCAGACTCTGTTTATTGAGTTAGAACAGCATGGAATGCAGATTCCTGAATCTCAGAAAAGGGCTGTTAGTGCTATTTGTCTTGATGAAACATGTGTCAACCAGTGGTGGTATTCAGCTGGTTCGCAACGGATCAGGCGAACTGGTAGCAAGAATTTGGCGTGGGTCGCCGAACTGTTAGTAAATTCTGGCTGGCCATGCCCCCCAATGGGTCACTCTCCCGCCCGATGCTCGCTCACCCTGCCCGCCTGCCTGACATTCCCTGCCTGCTTGCCTAACATTCGCCTAAGATATTTCTTTTTTCCCCCTCCCAACAATCAGCTGTAGATAAGATCAACTGTGCTGGGATTCCCCTTGCTGAGGCCCAGGAAGGCAAAAAATGGAGGGAGGAGCTCAGCCCCCTCTCCATTTTTTGCCTTCCAGAGCCCCAGAGGAGCCTTTGGGGAGCAAAAACGCCCCCCCAAAGGCTTCTCTGAGGTTAGGAAGCTCCCAAAAGGGAGCTTGGAGGAGCTCCTCCCATGCTCTGTTTTTTTTCTTCCTGAGCCTCAGGGGAGCCTCAGGGGAGCAAACCCCCCGCCCCCAGAGGCTTCTCTGAGGCTAAGAAGCTCCCAAAACTGAGCTTGGAGGAATGCAGCATGCTCCTCCCATGCTGTGTTTTTTTTTTCTTCCTGAGCCTCAGGGGAGCCTCAGGGGAGCAAAAACGCCCCCCCCCCAGGGCTTCTCTGAGGCTAGGAAGCTCCCAAAACAGAGCTTGGAGGAGTGCTGCATGCTCCTCCCATGATCTGTTTTTTTGCTTCCTGAGCCTCAGAGCATTAGGGAAGCAAGAACACCCCCCCCCAGAGGCTCCTCTATGGCTAAGAAGCTCCCAAAAATGGGTGGGGACTGCAAAAAAGAAAAGCCATGCCCACCCAGTCACATGGCCACGCCCACCAAGCCATGCCCACAGAACCAGTAGTAAAAGTTTTTGAATACCACTACTGGTGTCAACTCATAAAACATTCCTATGCCTGTTTTAGTAGTTGCCATAAAAAAGGAGCAAAGCGAAAGTACATTCCAATCTTTATCTTTAAAAGATTGTAACTAAAATACCTGAGTTTTTGCCCACAAATATATTTAATTGGAGAACGTGAATGATGACACCCAGCCTGTGAATGTGCTCAATTGGAGAATCTGGTTTATGAGACACCCAGGAGGGAGGGGGAAAACAGGGTCACAGATGACTGTAAATTACGTATGCCAGAGTTGGCTTCATACAAGGCAGTACCAGTATGTCGCCTCTAATGAATCCTTTGAAGTTTATTGAAGTTTGGCTGGAGAATCATGACTTAATTAGAGCAATTGCTGGAATCCTGACAGCAAGCCAACTCTAATAATAAATCAGTATTACCAGGGTCCTGGGTCCTGGCCTCTGCGATCGCTCCCCAACGTCTGGGGTGCTTGGAGAGAAATTCAAGAAGCCATGGCAGAGATCAGGCTATCAGGAGGAACCACAGCACACAACCAGTCCCAAAACCAGCCCTCCTATGAAGCCCAATTAAATGCTACCAATGTGGGGAGATGGGTCACATAGCAATGGCGTGCACAACCCCAGGCCCAAAACCAAGGCCAGAACCACCACCCAGAGCATGTCCATAATGAGGCCCCAGGCGAGCCACCAACATGTCTCAGAAGGCCCTTCAGGCTGCTGAGATCCCTTCCTAACCACCCATGGGTGGGACGACCCCCAAACAATAATGACCAGTGACCTGACTCCTATGACAGTGAGGATGAGGGTGAAAATGACCCAACAGTGAGTGGACTGGTCCCCCCTTTTGTCTTCCCAATATGGCTCACATCTCCAAAAACAGGGATTCAGGGGACTTTCCAAGCCCTAATAGATTCAGGCTGCACTAGGTAACTATTCGATTCGTAGTGCCCCCCAAAATGACAGATGCAAAATGACAGATGGGACTCTCCTGGCTGGACAAGTGGGGATCGACCATCTGGTAGCAAGGGGGCAGCTGCAGACTGAGGATAGTAAGGGGGCCCCAACCACCTCCCCACCAGCAGATAAAAGCACCGCCCATGCAGGGAACCCTCCCAGAGGGCTCACCAGAACAACTTTAGCCACCTCCGACAAAACTCCAGGGGCCGGACAGATCCTGAGAAAATATCAGGACCTTGCAAAATATTCAGTGAGACTGAGTATGAAGTCCTACCTCCCCACCATGAGACAGACTGTGCCATAGAAATCATCCCTGGGGCAAAACTATCAAAACCCAAAATGTACACCATGACGCCCTAGGAAATGGAAGAAATACAGAAATATATAGACAAAAATCTAGCAAAGGGGTTCAATGAGCCAGCCAAGCCACAAGTTGCAGCCTCAGTCCTGTTCAAAGAGAAAAAAGATGGGACTATGAGATTATGCATCAATTTTAGAAGCATCAACTGCCTATGTATACACAGCCTATACCCCCTCCCGCTCATGAAGGACATGCTATCTCACCTGGCCAAGGAAAAGGTCTTTACCAAATTAGACCTCAGAGAGATATACTACCAAGTCTGCATCAATGAGGGGGAATGAATGGTAAATAGCATTCCACTGCCCCCTACAGAGCTTCCAATTCAAAGTCATGCCTTTTGGACTACAGGAAGCCCTGGCGGTGTTTATGCAGATAATAAATGAGGTATTACATGAGCATCTCTATAAGGGGGTCCTTGTCTATTTGGCAACTTTCTCATCTATACTGAGACCATAGATGTCCATGTACCCCTAGTCTGCCAGGCACTGGAAAAACTTCTAGTAGCAAACCTGTACGTCAATCTGTTGAAATGTCACCATGCACCTGGGCTACCGAACCTCCAATAAGGCATAGAAATGGACCCAGCCAAAGTACAAGCTGTCTCAGGCTGGCAACCTCCTCACACCCACAGACAGCTACAAAGCTTCTTAGGGTTCACAAAGTTCTACTGGCAATTCATCCCCTCCTTCACGAGGCTTGCCAAACCCATGACTGACCTCCTAAAAACAGGGAGTCCAGGAATGAAACCCCGCCCAGGAAAAGCCCTACAGTGGGACATAACATGCCAAAAGGCATTTGAAACACTGAAGGAACTGTTTGCAAAAGAACCAGTGCTGAAGCATCTTGACCCCAAACAACCCTTCATCATCCAAGCAGATACCAGGGATGTGGCAGTGGGAGCAGTGCTACTCCAAAGAAATAACCAAGGGATCCTGCAGCCCTGCGCCTACACTTCCTGCAAGTTCACGGACACAGAGAGGCAGTGGGCTGCATGGAAAAAATAAGCTTTTGTGGTGAGATGGGCACTCCTAACCTGGTGCCACCTGCTGGAAGGGGGACAGAGGTCGTTTGAAGTCTGGACCGACCATAAAAATCTGGAGGTCCTTCGGACCTCACGAAACCTATCGCCCAAACAGGTCCACTGGGCTCAATATTTCAACCGATTTAAAGCACATCCCGGGGGGAGAAACTTTCTGGCTGACGCCCTCTCCCGTATGTCCCAGTACAAATGTGAATGGGAGGACATAGTAGATGCCCTACCCAAATAGCTGCCCAAATAACCACCAGACAATGCCATAATTGGCGAGACCAACCCACAAACGATTTAACCACGAAACTCAAAAGTGAACTATTAGCAGACCCCCTGATTCTGGGACAATCAACACATCTTGGCAAAAAGAGATGACCTAGCATGGAAGGGAATGAAACCAGAATCCCTACACACACTAGTCCTCCAGAGAAGCCACAATGCCAAACTGGCAGGCCATTTCGGGTTCTTAAAGACTTTACACTTAGCACAGAGGCAATTCTGGTGGCCCAGCATAACGAAAGATGTGACAGTTATATGAAGAGTTGTACCATCTGTGTCACAATGAAAAAGTGACTAGAAAACAACCTCCCCAGACTACTACAAATGGTAGCAGAGCCAACAAGGTCATGGGAGGAGATTGCAATGGACTTCATAGTGGAGTTGCCGAAAAGTGGAGGGAATAGGTGATCTGGAATATAATAGACTTATTCTCCAAAGAGGTGCACTTCATACCTTGCAGTGAACTACCTTCAGCCCACCAGTTAGCCAAGCTGTTCCTGAAGCACATCTACCGCCTGCATGGAGTACCATGAATAATTATTTCAGACAGAGGGGTTGAATTCATGGCTAAGTTCTGGAGGGAGTTCCTGCAGTCGAGTGGATCATCCCAGGGCCTTAGTTTGGACTTTCATCTGAGCACCAATGGGGGGGGGGGGGGCAGAGTGACTGAACGCCATGGTAGAACAGTACCACAGTACAATGTGAATTATCATGATTTAATTAGAGTGATTGCTGGAATCCTGACAACATGGGACATTGTTTCAGCCATTTTTGAATACAAACCAGAACAGGACTTATGTATGGAAGCCCTTAAAGCCTGTTTGATTTCTGAAGAAAACTAACACTATTTTAGAAGAAGCCATGAGGAGAAATTCGTAATGTGTAGGCCTAAGGAGCAATGAGACAAAAACAACAGGCAGGATGTCTGCAGAAACCAGAGTAGCACAAAAGTCTGCATTACAGCCCAATGAAGAATTTCTAAAAAGAAAGAACAGGAACAATGGTGGTGCTTCATCTGTGGTGATAACTCATTTAAAGAAAGACTGTTTACAAGGAAGAAAAACAACAAATGGACAAGCTACTGTTGCAAAAGTTAGCTATTATACTAGCAGAGACAAATGGTTAATAGACAGTGGGGCTAGTCAAACAATTGTTAATAATTCTAAATTGTTTTTCAGAATGGATCCAACTGGAGGAGATGCAATAGCCTTGGTGAATGGTCAGAAGGCTAAAGTCATAGGAAAAGGTAGTGTGCTGATTCCATGTCTGGAGGAAAACTCTAATAACATTGTAAGGCATCCAGAAAGTATCCATGATATCAATCACTCCGACACATTTCTCTCCAATTGATTTATTTAGAAACAGATCTGGCATGTCAAAGACAATTTCCCAAAGTGAAATTATTTCCGCACGTTACACAGAATCCACCTTCTCTCCTCCCACTTCTACACTTCATAAATCACGAGAACCAATTAACTGCAACTGGAATTTCTTAATACGACATACAGAATAACCTTGAACTTTTCAACTCCTCCACCCACCCACCCACCCCGTCCATGAAATGTGACAGCTGAATTTTTTAAGCTGACAGGCGTCCCTCCTTGAAAACTCCTCCTCCTAAAAGAAGAGGAAAAAAACAGATACAGGGGTTAACACATTGTCCTTAACCCCTCTCCCCACTCCACAAGGACCTTTCGGTTTGTGGGGAAAATCCTCATGGAATTGGTTAACCAATTGATTAGAATGAACATCCCAACTCTTTACCCAACTAGCATCTGAGAGAGGGTATCCTTTCCATAAGACCAAATATTGCAATTGGCCACAGTGTAATCTAGAATTGAGAATTTTTTGAATTTCATAATGTGTTTCCCCCTGTACCATTAACGGTTTAGGGGAAGTGATTGGCAGTGGTCTTATCATTGATGTAGTAGCTGGTTTTAGTAAACTACAATGGAATACTGGATGAATTTTCCTCAATATTTGAGGAAGACTTAATTGGACAGTGACAAGATTGGTTATCTTTGAAATTGGGAACGGATCCAAGAATTTTGGACCCAGCTTCTTACTGGGCAGTTTCAACCTAAGATACTTGGTCGACAAATATACCTTGTCCCCTACCTTAAAAGGCAGTTGAAGGGATCTATGTTTATCCACCTGTTTTTTATAAATTTTTGCAGCTTCGGTCAAAGCTTTTTTTGTATTTTCCCATCCTTTCTTTAATGACTTCATCCATTCTGTTAGGGACATGGATGACGGAGGTTGTCTAGGTCAGCGGTTGCCAACTGGTGGAAAAATTTTGGTGGGTCGCAGAAGAAATGGCCCCCAAAAGCAATTAATCTGGGCCGTGCAGTTCTTGCACCTCCCGACTCTCTGAGGGACCCCAGAGTCAGGTCCCTGAGATGCACGTGCCAACCAGCTCCCACACCCAGCAGCGGCAACAGCAGTCCCCTCCACCAGCGCCCACTGTTAGCTCTCCCCATTAGTTCTCTAGATTTGAATTGCTCCAACCTCTCTTTCCTCCCCCCCCATGCCCACGCGCAAGCAGGAAAGGGAGACAGAGCTGTGCACGGCTCTCCACTCTCCCACCCCTCGCTGCCTCTCCCAACATCGAAGCGTCGGAGACACAGGCAAAGCCACCGCAGCAGTAGCATCCTGAGTTGCCTTAGCATGCTTGGTTAGTTAAGAATCGCCCTACCCAGAGAAGGAAGTGGTGCTGGATGAGGAGGAGGCAGTAGTGGAGAAGCAAGCAACTCAGGGTGTTACTGCTGTGGTGGCTTTGGGGAGAGCTGACAGCGGGCGCTGGGGGAGGGGAACGTTGCTGCTGCGCCACTGTGTGTGGGAACTTACATCTCAGAGACGTGAGCCGGGTCGGGCTGGAAGAGACCGCCCAGCTTTTCCTTGGCTGCAGATCTGAGCCTCTTAATCCTCCACCTGGGATCTGAAAGGAGATCCCACTTTCTCCCCCTCCCTTTCCCCAATTAATCACCAAGAGCGGCAGTCCTTCTGCAGGCAGAGGCCTGCTGAGAAGCCCCTGGAGTGGCAGCCAAGGGGCACTGCCCCCATGGAGAACAAAGTCCCCTTTCTGCCTCTGCTTCTCCCAGCAGCTGTTGCCCCGAGGCCCCTCAGCTCATACACACACACACACACCGCCCGCTCTTCTGTCTCTTTGGAAAGTGCCAGGTGGCGGGAGGCTTACATTTTATTTTGTTATCATTAAGCATTTACATTTTTGTTATAATTAAATGTGTCTGTGTGTGTATCATTTGTGTGTGCGTGTGCGCGCGTGCATGTGTGTGTGAATATATATATATATACATATATAATGTATATGTATATACATTTTTATTTTAAATATACATTATATATTACATATATAATGTATATTTAACATAAAAATTATATTAAATATATTAGCTTTTTTAAATATTCATATGAGAGGTCCTCGGGATTTAAAAGTATGAGTTTGGTGGTCCCTGAGATCCAAAAGGTTGGCGACCCCTGGTCTATAGATATGTTTCACAAATATATTGCAAGTTTTTTCACAGATGCAAGTCCTTTGTAGGCTATAAAATGGGTCTGTTTAGAGAATAAGTCAATTATAGTCCAAATGATGATATTCCCTTCACTCTTAGGTAATTCAACAATAAAGTCCATTTCGATCTCTTCCCAAGGTTGGGTTGGTTCAGCAACTTGTTGCAGGAGGCCAGGGGTTTTTCCTTGTGTTTCATTGTGGCACAAATTGAGCAACTTTTTACATAGTTCTTGACATCAGGTTTCATTTTTGGCCACCAGAACTGTCTTCTCAATAAATGTAGGGTTTTTAGGAATGTGAAGTGGCCTCCCAGCCAGGAGTCGTGGCTACGCTTTAGTACTAGTAGTCTTAGGGTTGTGGGTACATAAAGCTTAGTCCCTTTCCAAGCTAGTCCATCATTCATTGTCAACTCAGTTTGATGGTCCAGGAACCAAGGATCGGTCAATAGGGCCGTTTTCAATTATGCAGTCAGCTTATCTTCCAGATGTTTGGGGTTGCGGTTGGCTTGGGCTCGAGTAGTCACTTGGCCTGCTGATTGAGCTTCTGAAATTAAGGCTTGTACTATTTCCTCTCGGTGGCTGTCAAACTGAGGTTTTCTGGACAGAGTACTTTTTTCCCTCGGGGGGATATATTTAATGTTAAAGTTGAATTGTTTGAAATATTGGGCCACCGGACTTGTTTGGGCAATAATCTCCTAGGGGTATTTAGAGCCTCGAGGTTCTTATGATCAGTCCACACCTCAAAGGCCTCTGGCGCCCCTTCTAGAAAATGCCTCCAAGTCAAAAAAGCCCATCGTACAGCAAATGCTTCTTTTTCCCAGACCGCCCACTTTCACTCTGTGTCTGTCAGCTTTTTGGACACATAAGCTCAAGGCATCAGTCAGCCTTGAGAGTCCTTTTGCAGCAAAACAGCTGCCACCGCTACATCACTTGCATTAGTTTGGACAATAAAAGGCTTGGTTCCGTCTGGGTGCTAGAGGATGGGCTCAGCAATGAAGAGGCGTTTTAAGGCCTAGAAAGCTTTCTGACAGTCCATAGTCCAAGCCAGGGGTTGACTTGGCTTCAGTTTGGTGGGTGATGGGCCCGTTTTTAATAGTTCTGTCAACAGGAGGGCAACTTCAGCAAAGGACAGAATGAATTGTCTATAGAATTGGCAAACCCCAAGAAACTTTGAAGTTGGTTTTGGGTTCTGGGAGGTTGCCAGTCCAGCACCGCTTTCAACTTTCCGGGGTCCATTTCAATCCCCAGGTTGGATATCGGTAGCCTAAGTAGTCCAATGACTCTTTGTGGAATTTGCATTTTGAGAGTTTCACATATAATTTGGCAGCTAGAAGTTTTTCTAGAATTTGCCGGACCAATTGAACATGTTCTTCCATGGTTTTGCTGAAGGTAAGGATGTCATCCAAGTACACAAGGACCCCCCAGTAAAGGTGCGGGTAGAGAACCTCATTGATGAGCTGCATAAACACTGCAGGAGCCCTTTTGAATTGGAAGCTACCCAGAGGGCAGTTAAAAGCAGTTTTCCACTCATCTCCCTTTGATGAGGACTCGGTAGTAAGCTTCCCTGAGATCTAGCTTGGTGAATATCTTGCCTTTCGACAGGTGGTTCAATAAGTCCTTCGTAAGGGGGAAAGGGTACATGTTTTTGACGCATACAGCGTTTATGTCTCTAAAATCAAAACACAATCTCAAACCACCATCTTTCTTCTCCTTGAACAACACAGGGGCAGCTAGTCTTGATTTGGCAGGCTCAATAAAACCTTGTTCCAAATTGCTGTCGATGTATTTCCTTAATTCAGTCATTTCAGCAGGCATCATGGAATACATCTTTGGTTTTGGTAATTTCGCCCTGGGCTCTAATTCTATGGTGCAATCAGTAGCTCGATGGGGAGGTAAAAAATTGCATTCTTCTTCACCGAATCCTTCAGCCAAGTCTTTGTATTGGTCGGGTACCAGGGAGTTGATAGCTGGTGCTCCATTCAAAATCCAAGAAAGAAATACTTAGACTCCATTAGTTAAGAGAAAAGATATCTTTTACTGGGAATCAAATGGTAGCAACAAAAGAATTCTGAATCTGAGAAAATGAGCGCGTAAATCACATATACAAAGTGATGGCAACGTTCCCACCCCCAATAGTTCAATTGGCTCATCCAATTAAAAGTTGTGTACAGCATCATGTGGGCATCTTCAGGTGGTGATGAGGCCTCTGTCTGTTGACCTTGACATATTTTGATAAAGAGTTGTGGCTGTGCATAGCATAGGATAGAAGCCTAAGCAAGAATCCCCCCCCCAACTTATACAGTTCTGTTTTGTAACACCTCCAGCTCGCTTCCCATAACCATGTCCCCCCTCCTCCCTCCGTTACTTATGACAGCCGAAAGATGCAAAGCAAAGGAAGAAAATCTTGAAGGCTGATGGGGTTATCTGGGAGAAGGTGGGATGCCATGAATGCTGGCTCAGGCTCTGGGTTCAAGCTGACCAGTGGCTTTATAGTGGGTGGAAGAGGAGGCAATGGGCCTGGTCCAATTAGGATTTTTCCGAATCCATCCTCCCATTTGATCGTCGGAGCCCATTTGTCTAGCCAAGCAAGTCCCAGTATGATTGATTCTGATATCTTGGGGGCCACTATAAAGCATATGAGTTTGCGATGGGGCCCTAATTCCATCTTGATCAATTAAGTCATCTGAGTGGCTGCGGTCCCCCCAATTAAGGTTCCATCCACTTGCTCAAATCTGATTGGGCGTTTTAGCGGGTTAGTCTTTATGCCCAATTGTTCAACGATGGGGAGTCCGATAAGACATCTAGAACACCCAGTATCAATGACAGCTTCTAACTCCCCGGCCTCCCCCGTGTTTGGTACCACTAACGACCTTGACTGGAAAAGGTATGATGGGATCACTCAACGTTGGGTCCTCTTCGTAGGTCGGGTTCTCGGGGAAGTGGTGGCGGTTTGGTGGTCCGTTGCTCCCATCTGTGCAGAGGGGGTTTTCCCAGCTATGTTTGGCAAACCCGCCCCTGGCTGGAGGTCTTTCTTGATTCTTCCGACCTCTAACAGCTGGATTAGACTTCGACTGCGGAGCTTGTGGTACAGGAGCAGGGGCCAGACAGTCTGCTGCTCTATGGACAGCTTGGCCACATCGGTAACATTTCAGCACCCTGGTAGGTTGGGTACGAGCAGGTTCGGCTGATCCGGTAGGCAGTCTCCTAGCCACAGTTCTCTTAGGAAGGGCTGCTGGAAGGGGTTTCCTGTGTGGGTTGATGCTGCGATCTAAGCTGTGGGATGCAACATACCATCATTGTAAGGTCTCTGGGATTCCCCTAATTTCACAGGCCTTCTTTACTTCTGGATCAATGGCGTTTTTAAAATAGTGTAAAGTCATTCTTTCAGGCCAATCCATGAAGTGGCTTGCAACCCTTCTAAAGTCCCAAATAAATTCTGACAAGGGTCGCTTGCCTTGCCTCATTTCCATTAACTTCTCTTCATTCTCTGCTACCCTGTCTGGATTTTCAAATCTGAGTCTTAATAATTGAATAAATCCGTTTACATAGCGTAATTTGGGGGCTTGTTCATTGTGTAGTTGGGCCACCCAGTCTGAAGCATCCCCTTCATTCATCCCATTTGTTATGGCTGTAACCAAATCATGCTCTGTGGCGTATTGATCTCCAAATTGTTCTATATGGGATTGGATTTGAGTGAGGAAGTAATTGAAATGTTCATGGCGGCCATCAAATACGGCCTTAAAGGGTATTTGGTCCGGCCTGGGTTGTGGTTGCGGAGGTGGCACAGGCCTGGCCCCTGCAGGTTGTACTGGAATAAAAGGAGCGAGCACATCACATAGCTGATGATGATGCTTGTGTAAAACTAAAGAAAACTGCAGGTGAGGATGCCAATAAAAAAGCAATTTAAATAACAGATTTATTGTTTTTTGTAAAGTATTACGTAATCAGTTTTGATTAATATTTTAAAACTTTGTTGTAACAAAACCTAGTTTTGTGTACCTTTTTATTATTTAAGCATTAAAGGCATGAAATAATAAACTACCTTTTGTTTTGGTATATCTTTTTTTATACTTAAAAATCATTAGGGCAAAGAAGTGATTTTGAATTGGCTACACCCAGCCAGTCAAGTGACCACCAATCCATGCCAACCCAGCAAGCCGCACACACACAGTCACATGACCACCAAGCCACACCCACAAATTAAGCCATACCCATAGACCTGGTTGTTAAAAAATTTAAATCCCATCCCTGGGTGCAGACCAGACTATAGCTTGTGCAATAAGCATCTTAAGTCGCTTTACTGCTGCACCAACGCAATTGCATTGGATGGGTGTAAAAAGGATTCTCAGGTATTTGAAGGGAATTGTCAGCCTCCACAAAGTTTTCTTGACATCTTTTGCTGCTTGGTTCAAGAAACAAGAGGAGGGGTAATGTTGGTATTTAGGAGGGGAAGGGTGCTGGAGAATCAAGACATTTTCCGTATGAACTACAAAGGAGGGGATGTTTTTCTGCTTACTGTGCATCTGCATAGACTAATAGACTTACTGCGCATCTGCATAGACTAAGCCAAGGTCACTATCTTGGCATACCAGATGAGTGAGAAACCACCTGAAAATGTACCCCACATGACATTATAAACACCTCAGATTGGATGACCAGTCTGGACTCTTGTGGGAGGGAACCTGGGATAACTTTCAATATGTAATATTCGTGCCTATTTGCCTCAGATCTTGCTTTTCTTTTGTTGCTATCACTTCAAACTCAGTAAAAGAACTTTTTCTCTATCTAAATGGAATTGAAGGATTTCTTTCTTGGGTTTTGAATGAGGCACACTTGACATTAAGCAAGATTTATTTATTTATTTAATTTAATTTATATACCGCCCCCTCTCCCAAATTGGGACTCGGGGCGGTGTACAGCCCAAATAAAACAATACTGTTACAAATAGAAAGTTTAAAATAGATTTTAAAAGATTAAACTAATGGCTGAAGTTAAAACTACAATAGGACTATAAAAACAGGGTAAAGTTAAAAAGTTAAAAACCATTCTAATGATACTAGGCCAGACCGCCTGTTGAAAAAGGTGGGTCTTCAATGCGTACCGGAAGGTTCGTAGGTCAGGGATGGCTCGCATCTCCGGGGGTAATTCATTCCAGAGGGAGGGTGCTCCCACAGAGAAGGCCCACACCCTCGGAGCCATCAGCCGGCATCACCCAGCTGACAACACCCCGAGGAGGCCCACCCTGTGAGAACGCACTGGCGTAAGTACCTGGGTCCCAAGCCATGGAGCGCTTTAATGGTGACCACCAGCACCCTGAATCGCACCCGGAAGGTCACCGGAAGCCAATGCAGCTCGCGTAGGAGCGGTGTAACATGGGAGCTCCGAGAAGCCCCCAGAATCACCCGCGCGGCCGCATTCTGCACCAGCTGAAGCCTCCGGATGCTCTTCAAGGGGAGCCCCATGTAGAGAGCATTGCAATAGTCTAGGTGGGAGATGACAAGGGTAGAAGTGACCGTGTGGAGTGCACCCCGATCCAGAAAGGGCCGTAACTGGTAGATCCGACGGACCTGACAAAAAGTCCCCCTGGCGACCGCCACTATGTGGTCTTCTAATGACAGCTGTACATCCAGGAGGACACCAAGATTGCGCGCCCTGTCCATGGCAGTTAGAATTTCTCCCCCCAAGGCCAGCTATGGAATAAGCTGGCTATATCTGGGTGCAAGAAACCACAGCCACTCGGTTTTGGTCGGGTTGAGTCAAAGCCTGTTTAGACCCATCCAGCTCCTCACAGCTTCCAGGCACCGGGTCATCACTTCAACGGCTTCGTTGGGGTGGCCTGGGGTAGAAAAGTATAGCTGAATATCATCAGCATACTGATGGAACTCTACCCCCAAACCACGGATGATCTCACCCAGCGGCTTCACATAAATGTTGAATAGCAGGGGTGAGAGCACACGGACCCCTGAGGTACCCCACAAAACAAGGGCCTCGGGGTTGACTTCTGCCCCCCCAACACAAATTGCGAGCGGTCGGAGAGGAAGGAGGAGAACCACCGTAACATGGTGCCTCCCACTCCCAACCCCCGCAACCGCCGCAATAAGATCGACAATATCAAAAGCCGCCGAGAGATTTAACAGGACCAAGACAGAGGAACAACACCTGTCCTGGGCCCCCCAGAGATCATCCACCAACGCGACCAACGCCATCTCTATGCTGTGCCCGGGCCTGAAACCCAATTGGAGCGGATCTAAATAGACAGCTTCATCCAGGTTCTGAGGGAGCTGTCGTGCCACCACATTCTCAACAACCTTCATCACAAAGCGGACAATAGTTCGATAATAATATCAGGTCCAGGGATGATTTCTTGAGGAGGGGTCTCAACACCGCCTCTTTCAAAGCGGCGGGGAAAAGCCCCTCACTCAAGGAAGCGTTAATAATGCCCTGGAGCCAACCTCGTGTCACCTCCCAGGTGGCCAAAACTAACCAGGAGGGACACGGATCCAGTAAACATGTGGTGGCATTAAGCCCACCCAGTATCCTGTCCATGTCCACTAGGGTCACAGAATCGAACTCATCCCAGATGACCTCCCCGAAATCCGCCCCCTCCCGCCATCCAGAGTTGGCCAGTCAGAGTCGAGCCCACCCCGAATTTGAGCGATTTTGTCCTGCAGATATCTAGAAAAATCCTCGTCCCGTCCTTGCAAGGGGTCTTTCCACACTCCCACATCCAAAAGGGAGCGGGTCACCCTAAAAAGGGCGGCTGGGCGATTTTCTGCGGACGCAATAAGGGCGGAAAAGATCGCTTTGCCGCCCTTATCGCCACTGAATAGGCCCTAATATGGGACCGCAATAGTGTTCGGTCAGATCGGAGCGGCTGGTCCTCCAACCACTCTCTATGCGTCTTTTCCGGTGCTTCATCTCCCTCAGCTCCTCGGAGAACCAAGGAGCTAGTTGGGATTGGCACTGGGTCAGAGGCTGCAAGGGCACGACCCGGTTAAGGGCTTCGGCCGCCACCCTATCCCAGGTGGCCACCAAGTCCTCAACCGAGTCGTGTGTGCGAGTCTCGGGAAATGGCCCAACTCCATCAGAAACCTATCTGGGTCCATCAGGCGCCTGGGGTGGAACCATTTTAACGGCCCCGCCTCCCCGCAATGAGGGGGTGCAGCATGGAAGTCCAGCCTAAGGAGCGAATGATCAGACCATGACAGGGGCTCTATAACAACATCCCCCATACCTAGATCATCCTGCCACTGGCCAGAGACAAAAATTAGATCCAAGATGTGACCCCCAGTGTGTGTGCGGTCCTGAATTAACTGGGTCAGGCCCAAGGCTGTCATGGAAGCCATGAACTCCTGAGCAATCCCCAAGGTCTTGCCGGCAGAGGGCAGGTTGAAATCCCTCCTGACCATAAGCCTGGGGGTCTCGACCGCCAAGCCGGCTATAACCTCAAGGAGCTCAGGCAAGGCCGATGTCACATAGCAGGGAGCCAGGTATGTGACCAATAGGCCCATCTGAACCCCGGAACCACACTTAACAAAGAGAGATTCACATCCGGTCGTCTGAGGAACAGTGGATTCCCTAGGACACAGATCTTCCTTAATAACCACCGCAACCCCCCCATCCCTCCGAACCCTCGGCCGATGGAAAACCCGAAACTCGGCTGGGTACATCTCCACCAGGGGAACACTTCCCTCTTGGCCCCACCAGGTTTCGGTAATACCCGCCAGGTCCGCTCCCCCCTCCCAAATCGGATCATAAATTTATTACGGACCTGGCGTTGCACAACATCAACTGAAGGCCCAGGGCCTGATGACTCGGACAGCCCGGGGAACGGTAAATAACTTGGGGGTCGGAGCGCGCCACCACACACAAACATCGGGGGCATGCTCCCAATACATAATATGGCCCCCTATCACTGCCAAATCTGCCTCTCCCACTCACCGTGCAAATAGACTTCATCACTCCCCCCCGGAAATAGCCCCCCATCCTCGATCCGAACTCCCCTGACCCCGAAACCTCCCAGCCGCGCTTGACCCCCAGTCTGGCCCGTCTCAGGTGAGTTGTCCCCCAAACCCAACCTGGTCACTCTCCCTAACCCCGATAAAAATTTGAATAAAAACAAAAACAGTTGGGTACCACCCCTAAAAGGCCTCTTCTGGCCATGCCACCTCTCGGGATCCCAGGATCCGTCCTTAAGGTAGGCCATTGACAGTCTGGAGGGACACTTCAGGGAAAGGGGGACATTTCCCAAGGCCCGCAAGTCCGCTGATGAATATCTAATCGGCCCAATCCCATGCTGCCCGGCCTCCCGTGCTTCCAAAGTCCGGTGTCGGGGACACAGAACCCCGGCAGGTTGGGCCCAGTTCATCTGATTGCCACAACCCACTGGCGACGACCTCTGCCATCACCGTCGCTCGTCGAGGCCCAGGCCCAGGCCGACGCCGGGCCCAAGGCAGCCAGGCTGCCATCACTGTCAAGCCAGGCTGCCGTCGCCATCGCCACCATTGCTGACGAGGCAACAGCGCCACTGTCGCCACTGAGGCCACCGAAGTTGGGACCTCCGTCACCGAAGCCACCGCCATCGCCAAACCAGGCGACACTACCGAGCCAGGGCGCTGTCGTCGCCGCCATCGTCACCGTCGAGGCCACCAAGCGGTTGTCGCCACCGGGGTCACCACCACCGAGGCCACCACCACCACCAAGCCAGGTGCAGCCACCGCTGAGCCAGGTGACGCCGTCAGGCCAGGCCGCCGACGCTGCCATCCTTGCCACCGAGGCCACCAAGCTGCTGTCATCGCCGTCGTCACTGGGGCTGCCAAAGCCGAGGCCACTACCATCGAGGCCACCACCGCCGAACCAGGCATCGCCACTGCTGAACCGGGCGATGCCGCCAAAACCAACCACCGTCACCACCGCCATCGTCGCCGCCATAAACTCTGCCATGGGGTTGAAGAAAAAAATGTCTAACCAAGATAGCGATCAAGAAGATTTGGGAGCTGTTGGAACCATCCCTTCACAGTTCCTTTGCAGTCAAGGGGAAGCTGAGCTGCTGTTTGCATTGCAGATTGAGGAGAAATGGTGGTTTGTCCCAAATGGTTTTTGGGAGTAGGATGGATGGAAATGCCGGAGGAGCTCCCCCCTGGGGTGAATGGGGAGGACACTGGTGGGGAGACACTGGCGGGGAGAAGCTGCCTGGCAGGAGAAAGAAAAAGAAGACCTCTTGCTGACCCAAGCTTTGCATTTATTGTATGAAGCTCTAGAGAATCAGAGAGCTAGAGAAAGGTATGCATTGCCTGCGCACGAAGAGGCTGATGAAGCAATAGTGGGGGCAGAAACTTATGCAATCCCAGAAGTGCTTCCTATAGCCCACCCGGGGCCAGTGCAGGTTGCAGGAGTTCCAATGGTAGCCCAGGCACCCCAGGTGCAGGGGGCAACACCTCAGAGGTGCCAAATTCCAAAAGTTCCTAGGCTGGAAGTAAAATACATAGGGGATTCTATGGATTTGGGATTCTTCTTAGCCCAAATTTGGAATCATATGGAGGAATATGGGGATGATTTTGCCTCAGAAACAGCCAAAGTGATGTGTGTCACCAAAGTCCTAGAAAGGACTGCAGCCCAATGGATAGCCATCCTTCATAAAGATGATGTCCCTCAGCTGGGGGATTATGGCATGTTTATGGAGGCCCTACATGCATGGTTTGAAGATTCCCCTTGCTGAACATAAGGCAAGAATTAGGATGAAAACCATAAATCATGGGTGAAGGTCGTTAGCTGAATACACCCAGGAATTTTGGGAGTTGGCGTGCCACATGTGAGGTTGGTCCCAAACGGCCCTGATGGAATCTTACAAAAATGGGCTGAATGAGGACATCTACCAAAGCTGGATCTCCAGAAGGGGTCCTCGAGATTTTCAACACTGGTATATGTTGGCAGCCGAAGTGGAGATTTCGCCAGAACCAAATGCAGGAGTGACTCCAATTGGAGTAAGCCTCCACCTACTGCTCCGAGAGAGGCTTCTAAAGTTCAAAAGAGTGGATCAGTGGTGAAACCCAAGTCCACAGCATGCTTCCAATGCAGGAAGGAGGGTCACCGAGCTGCCGATTGCCGGACTAAACTGAATGTCAAAGGAACATCTGTCGGAGGGAAGAAAGTCAAAAAAACTCCAGCCAAGCAGCATGAAACAGCCCTGAAGGCTGTGGAAGTCATTGAGTTCGCTCCTCCAGGAAAAGGAATTGGGAACTGACCACCTCAGGCGACAGTGAGTCCGATTCCAATGATGACCCTCTGATAAGTAAACAAGTGGGCCCCATGACCATCCCAGTGGAATTCATCTGGCGCCCAGGGGAAGATGTTAGCCCTGTTGGACTTTGGATACAAAGAAGTGGTGAACAAATTGGGGTTGATATTAAGAATGTTAAAAACACCCATAGAATTTTGCCAGTTAGATAGATCAGTGGCTGGGGGCGGCCAGGCCCATTTCGTAATGGAGCCAATGGAAATGTCAATGGGAAAACATTAAGAGACTTAGTGTTTTATCATGGCCCCAGGGATGAAGCATCCTCTTTTACTCGGATTACCCTGGCTTCAGAAATGGAACCATCAGGTGAACTGGAGAAAGGGTCTGTTGCGCATTCGTTCTGCCTGGCCGCAAAAGGGAGGGAAACCCCTAGTAAGGCCCCAAGGACTCCAAGGAGCTGGCATCAGTGGCAAGTGAGGACATTGTGGGGGAGGAGAAAATCCCAAAAGAATATTGGGACTTCAGGAAGGTTTTTAGCGAGAAGGCTTCGGATATGCTCCCATCTCATTGCCTCACTGACTGCAGCATAGAGATTCTTCCTGAAGTGAAACTCCCAAAGCCAAAACTGTATTCGATGACACCATGAGAACTGGAAGAATTGCAGTCTTTTATTGATAAAAAACCTAAAATGGGGTTTCATCCAGTCTGCTAGGCCTTGAGTGGCTGCCCCAGTGTTGTTCTGAGAGAAAAAAAGATGGCTCTTACCATTTATGCATTGATTATAAAAACTTGAACACCGTTTGCATAGAAAACATTTACCTGCTCCCTTTAATGAAGGACATGTTAGTTCACCTAGCCAAAGGTAAGATCTTCACTAAGTTTGATTTGAGAGAAGCTGACTATAGAGTTCAAATTAAGGAAGGGGATGAATGGAAGACTGCATTTAACTATCCTTTGGATTGCTTTCAATTTAACATACTTCCATTTGGCCTGCAAGGAGCAACAGCTGTATTCATGCAATTGATAAATGAGGTGTTGCATGAACACCTGTACAAGGGGGTGTTGGTTTACCTGATTGATATTCTTATATATAGGCACACCATGGAGGAGCACATAAAGTTGGTGCGATCAGTTTTGAAAAAACTCCAGGCTGCTGAACTGTATGCTAAACTATCAAAGTGTGAGTTTCACCAAAGGAAAATTGACTACCTGAGGTACTGCATATTGCACGAAGGGATAGAAATGGACCCAGAGAAGGTCCAAGCAGTTTTGGAATGTGCTCCCCCATGCACCAGAAAACAATTGCAAAGTTTTCTAGGTATTGCTAATTTCTATCATCAATTTATCCCGGCGTTTGCAAATATTGTATTACAAACTTCTTAAAGACAAAAGGAGAACTTAAACCAAAGCCCAACCAACCTTTGGAGTGGTCCATGGAATGCCAGGAGGCTTTTAAGAAACTGAAATAACTATTTGCAGCTGAATCTGTCCTAACACCCCGATATGTAAGTTCCCTTTGTGGTCCAGGCTGATGTGAGTGACATTGCTGTTGGAGCAGTCCTTCTATAAGCAAATGCGGATAGGACTTTATAACCTTGTGCTTATATCTCTCAAAAAATAACTGAAACCGAACAGAGATGGGCTATTTGGGAGAAGGAAGCATTTGCAGTCCAATGGGCATTACTAACTTGGAGACATTTCCTTGAAGGGGCAAAACACCCCTTTGAGGTGTGGACAGATCACAAAAATCTAGAAGCTTTAAAGACTTCAAAAGCTGTCACCCAAGCAAATTTGTTGGGTGCAATACTTTAAGCGGTTTAATTTTTCATTAAAATACCTACTGGGGGAAAGAATTTTATGGCAGACGCTTTATCTAGATTGCCCCAATATAATAGTGTCTGACCTGAAGTGATCCACCCTGTTATCCCTATGAAACAATTGGCTGTCCCAGAGCCCAAGGGAAGGGGAATGTTGACCTTCTAATGATTTAACTGAATAGTTAAAAGGAGTGTTAAAATTGGATGATTGGTTTTTATCCCTCTCAAATGTTTGTACTATTCGTGACGGCCTGGCATGGGTGGGTGCAAAGTCATACATCCCTGCCATTCTAAAACATGCCCATGATTCAAAAGTTGCCGGACATTTTGGGTTCATTAAAACCCTGCACTTAGTTAAATGGCAGTTCTGGTGGCCATCTTTGAAAAAAGACATAGAAGCTTATGTCACCAGTTGTCCGGTATGTGCTTTGGCAAAATAGTCCCTTGGTAAACCAGCTGGTCTGCTTCAGAACATTGCTAGGCCAAATGCCCCGTAAAAAGAAATCTCCATGGATTTCATTGTGGAACTACCTGAGAGTGGGGGAAACACAGTCATATGGGTGATTACTGATCTATTTTTCAAACAGGTACACTTTGAACCTTGTGCAAAGATTCCTTCTGCTAAAACATTGGCTAAACTATTTATTCTACATGTGTATAGACTACATGGTGTTCCTGAATGCATAATTTCAGATAGAGGGGTATAATTCACTTCTAACGTCTGGAGAGAATTTTTGAAATTATTAGGCTCTGCCCTGGACTTAAGCTCCACCCACCATCCTCAAACTAATGGGGCAGTGGTGGAATTCAATTTTTTTTACTACCGGTTCTGTGGGCGTGGCTTATTTGGTGGGCGTGGCTTGATGGTCATGTGACCGGATGGGTGTGGCTTAGTGGTCATGTGACTGGGTGGGCGTGGCCAACTCAATGTCACTCACATCAAGGCGTGCCTCACCTGGCCCCTCCCCTCCCAGCCATTCCTTGTTACCCAGCCTCAACTTATCTATAGCTCTGTAAAAATGTTGATCACCTTTTTTGACTTTATTATCTGCATACTTTCATGGACCACTGAAAGGAGGAAATGGCTGACATGCTTTACCCAAGAGTGTGATAGGCAACAGGCTTTTAAGAGGCTGCCACAAAGAAAGGAGGACAATGTATTTTCCAAAGAAGCAGAATGCAAACAAGAAACAATAGATGAAAACTGAACAGAGAGAAGCAACCTAAAACGAAGGAGAAACTTCCTGACAGTGAGAACAATTAGCCAGTGTAACTGAATGTCTCCAGAAGTTCTGGGTGCTCAATCACTGGAAGTTTTTAAGAAAAGACTGGATAGCCATTTCTCAGAAATGGTATAGGGTTCACCCCAAGATTCCTTCTAAGTATTATTCTGACACCTTTCCCAGGATTTCTACTCAGAGTTTGGCATCCTCAGTCTTCTTGCCTGAGCTGGGGGTTGGACTAGAAGACCTCCAAGGTCCCTTTTCAACTCTTGTTAAACACGTGTATTTTATGCTCTGAACTATTGACATTGAATGCATGTAAACCCTGAGAAATATGTGGTAGCCCTGGGCAAAAGAAAGGCAGAAAAATCACTCTATGGGTAGGGATAGTGTAAAATATTAACACATGATAAGTAATGGAACAATTTAAAATAATAGCACAGAGTTTTATCTCTCTCTCTCTCTCTTCCTATTCTTTCTTTCTTTCTTTCTTTCTTTCTTTCTTTCTTTCTTTCTTTCTTTCTTTCTTTCTTTCTTTCTTTCTTTCTTTCTTTCTTTCTTTCTTTCCTTCCTTCCTTCCTTCCTCTCTCTCTTACACACACACCACACACACATACAGAGCATTTTGGAAGCAACTCTTTTAAATTTCTCCAAGGCTGGAGTGGATTCCCCCACCCCCTCTGTCAGACTGCACGTCTTCTCACTCCAGCACTTTGACTCACAGAGGGAAAGCGATACTTGCAGTGTCCATGGGGAATCCTTGCAGAAGTTTTTAAAGGACTTGCTGCTTTCAAAATGCATTTCTTTTACCTTGCAAAAGTGCTCCAAGGCTCGATTCACCCCCAGCCCCCTGTCAGATTGCATTCCTTCTCACTCAAGCACTTTAACTCACACGGGGAAAGCGATACTTGCAGCGTCCAAGCCTTTCTTCCTTTCCCCCAGGGAGAAAGCATGTGAAGAATGGAAAGGCAGGAGAGCGAGTGAGCAACCGGGCGACTGGGTTGGGGGCATGGCCAGCCAGGTGTTGCCACCGGTTTGGCTACCCACGCCAAATAACCACTACCGGTTCGCCCGAGTAGGTGCGAACTGGTTGAATAGCACCTCTGTAATGGGGCTTGTGAATGAACTAACTTGGTACTGGAACAATACCTTAGATGTTATTAAACAGATGACTGGGCTGATTTATTGCCTTTTGCAGAGGTTGCACTGGGTTCTCACCATTTAAAGTAGCTACTGGTCAGGATTTTGTACCCATTCCAGAGCTCCCTCAGGAGAAACCCCAAATTCCATGGCTGGTGGAGTAGATAATCCAGCTCCAGTTTACCTGGCCTGTTACCCATAAAGCATTAGATGAAGCCCATAAAAACAGGCAGATAAGAAAAGAGTTCTACAGAGAAACTACCAAGTGGGAGATCACCCAGAAGTCTAAGCAATTGGGGCCCAAGTATGTTGGACCCTTCCCAATTGTACGAGTTATGAATCCTGTCACAGTACAGTTAGAACTGCCAAAAACTCTAAGAATCCATCCTGTATTTCATATTAGTTTACTGAAACCTGAACACACCTCCCCACTTCGAACTGACCAGCCTGCCCCTCCAGTTCCCCTCTTATTTGAAGGTGAACAGCATTTTGAAATTAAGGAAATTCTGGACTCCAGGAAGAATAGGGAAGAATCCAATATTTGATTGTTTGGAAATATTTTTCTCCCTCACAGTTGGAATGGGTGAATGAACGTGATGTCAGGGCCCCTAAACTCATACATTTATTTCACTCTAAATACCCAGATAAGCCTTGATGTAATAAGGCTTATCCAGGTATACATATACATACATACATACATACATACATACATACATACCTGGATAAACCTTATTACATCAATATATACTGTATATATCTGCATAGACTAAGCCAAGGTCAACCATCTTGGCATACCAGATGAGTGATCACCTGAAGATACTCCACATGACATTATAAACACATCAGATTGGATGACCAGTCTGGACTCTTGGGGGAGGGAACCAGGGATAACTTTCAATATGCAATATTTGTGCCTATTTGTCTCAGATCTTGCTTTTCTTTTGTTGCTATCACCTCAAACTCAGTAAAAGTACTTTTTTCTACCTAAAAATTGAATTGAAAGATTCCTTTCTTGGGTTTTGAATGAGGCACACTTGACAGGAACTGTGAATTTGGGTCTTCAAATCCTGATGGGGAATCAGTTACAGAACAAACCACAATGGATATGGAGCATTCCCCTAGGAAGACATGGGTTGTCAACAATATAGAAACATGAGTTAAAGCACCTTAAGACAAAGTATTTTATAAGATGGCTAAATATATTGCCAGTTACTAAAAACAAAACAAAACAAAAACAATCCAAAAGGGCATATTTCATCATCACAATATGTCTCATCTCTAGCTCATAGATACATTTGAAGTAAATCAGAGGACTGTCAGACTTGTAGAAAATTCTGAATAATCTGAATCATGTAGTTAAATCTGCTCTAATAGATTTTATGCATGAGGAAATATAGTACAATGTATCAAAATACTGATATATTTTAAAATACATCTTTATCTGTTTTATAGACATTTACAGAGGGAATGGTAAAAATATTTATATACTGTACCATTTAAGAATCCAACTGAAGATCACTATGAAGCAAAATTTCAGCTTTAAAAGAAGTGTGTGCAACATGTTTATTTCTATTGTGCAAGTCTTATGTACAATCCCTGAAAGCTAAACTAGACAGTGAATTTTGTTGTTCTCTCCTAAATTTATTTTATACTATTATAAACGGGTGGCACATTATGAATGCATGGTGGGTCACAGTTAGACCAGAAGCAGCAGAATATGTCACTTACATATTTTATAACATGGCTCAGAGGCAAGTTTACTATTTCCAGATACTGTTTTGACTTCTTAGAAATTTAGACTTCTTAATAATGATGTAGATTTTAATCAGAAAATTTTCTATGGCAGAAATGACAGAAATTATTATTAATACTGTCCTATCTAACATGAACGTCTCTCCCTCTCCCTTACAACTTCATAAATTAATGACCACCGAGACATTTGGTAGCACTAAATTGTATAGTATAAGTACTTCTTCAGTGAATGACTCAAGATTTTAATATTTTGAGAGAACAAGATAATTTTTCTCCAGATATGTTTTCAATGTTATCCATGATTAGATATTTTCATCATGCCTGTCCTTACACAAAATTATTAATATTTTTATGATATTTTGTAAGGGAAGGCGGACATAAATTGCACGTCTCATATTCTCTTCCAAAGAAAATAATTTCAAAAATGCCCTCCAATCCTCAGGGAACCACACTAATTACTAATACTTGGTAGCCACATTGTTACAACTCCAACAACAAATAGATGTACAGATGACCAACTTACAGGTTGCCATGATATGCAACAACTGGGACAGAAGTTTCCTTAGCTAACAAAAGGAAAGCATACTTTACTCTTGTTGTTGTTAATTTGAAGGGTGGAACTTTCTGTTCTTATAGATTCTGGGACAACTACTATCTTCATAGACATAGAAATGGTATAGAAGCTAAAATTGCTGACTTAATCCCTATAAAGCCCAATGATTCTTAAAAGTATGTATGATAGCCAATGGTATTTAGTCTATTATGTTGTTGTTTCTAGTCCATGGCAACTAGAAACTTAGGTTTGAGTAAGGTATTG
The DNA here is from genome assembly GCA_023653725.1 of Bungarus multicinctus. Lineage (NCBI taxonomy): Eukaryota > Metazoa > Chordata > Lepidosauria > Squamata > Elapidae > Bungarus > Bungarus multicinctus. The sequence goes on from CM042850.1 coordinate 63,918,556, forward strand.
GTGACCTATAACAACTATAGTCCACAACAAAGCAAGAGAACCAGTTGCCAGAATCCAAGTCCAAGCATTCAAAGCAAGGTTGTATTGTACAGGAACTAAAGACTGTTGGAATTAATATCAGATTTTGCTATTCACAAATAAAACAGAGTTAATCAAAGTAACAAGAGTCAAAAGGCTCAGATTAATAATATTAGATAAAAAGAATGAATGGAGCAAATCAACTTTAATGGGAATCTCTGAATTCTGTTGCAAACCCATAGACATTCAAAACATTAAATACAGTATATACTGTATAGTTTTAAAACAGCTATAGGATTATCTGTACTGTATTTTTTTTTAACTTTCCTTACCACCAGTAACTTGAAATTCATCATTAATTGGGGATGACTTGCTCTGAGAAAGAGTTAACATTGCAATATCTTGGAGTATTTGTGAAGCAGTTGTCCCAGGAACCACACCAGTTAATAGTACTTCTATCCTTTCCTCCAATCTACTGCAGGCACAGCAGCATACAACAGCTAGAAAAAATGTGTGAGATATTTTTTAGTTTTCATAACTTTATCTGTGAGCATATTATACACGAAGAGCGATTGTAATATGTAGGAGACACTTGTTACAAAAGCAGTCAGCATCTTAATTTGAAGGATATGTTTCTCATAGTTGAACATCACAGTATTATCACAATATTTATAACAACATTGACACATCTCTGAAATATATACCAAAATAACTTTTTATTCATTCATGTAAAAAATAAATCTTGGTCTTCTTTCATCTTAGTCTGGAGCTACAAACTACTTTTCAGTTCCTGCCTATTAATATGTAGAGATATTATCTATACAAGATACATATTCATCCATTCACATTGGGCTATTTAGTGCAGATTTTAATCCAAGCAGAATTTGTGATTCTCGGATATAGTTCAGGAGTCATCTGAATCTCCTATTATCCAGTAAGGATTTAGAGCTCCAATAAGCTGTGAAACACCTATTAAATTAAAAAAGATACAGAAGAAAGGCCTGATCCCAATGTAATCAATTGCATATAGCCTTTCAAACACTATAATAATCCAGGTAAGAGTGAACACAGAAGTTGAAAAGGCTTCAGCTTTGCACATACTCAAAATAACTCCTTCTGCAAACACCAGTCTTTAAGATACTATGAATCAGGTGCGTTTAAAAGAAGTACAACTTAATACATTTTATGCCAAAACAATAGAGGGAACAAGAAAAAAATGAAGAACAAGAAAACCAAATAATACTATCCAGACTCTAGATGGGCAGAGATATTGCTTTGAAGAGTAGAATAGTGCTAAGAATAGTAATTAATGCCTCCTCTATATTGTAACTGTAGAAGACTAGCCTGGCAAGGCCCTACTGTCAGGTGAGGCTCAATTCGAAATCCAAGAAAGAAACTTTAAGACTCCATTGCTTTAGAGAAAGGGACTTTTACTGAAAATTGATATGGTAGCATCATTGTTACTGTAATAAACTAGCCTGGTCAGGTCCTAAGCTTCTGATCTTGTCCTCTGGAATATCACTCCCCAGAAATCAGGTTTGCTCTGACTCCAATGGCTTTCTTTAAGGCCATGTATTATTCCCAAGTTTGAGGTCCTGGGTGTGTGATGGAGCTTTTGTCATACAGTAGTAACACTGATTGTGTTGCTTGTTTTTTGTTTTGGCCACTGTATATATTATTTAGTGCTTTGTAATGATGCTTGTCTTTATTAATTTAGTCTGCTGAGAGTCATGCATTTGAGATGGGCAACATAAAGTGATTGATTGCTCACAAGTAAGTGAAAAGATAAATCTAGCACTCACATTTTCCCACTAGTCCCATTTTCATCTACACCAAGTGTGTCAATCTCTCTGTGTGACACTGCCGTCAAGTGACATTTTACATTTTTTCCATTTGCGGAGCTGGGGTGGGCGTAGCATGCACATGATGCATCTGGCCCATGGGCCGCCAGTTTCATACTCCTGATCTACATAATGTGGAGGGGAAGCAAGATGGCCGCCATGTGACAGTCTTTTTAGTGATCTCCTTATCTTATTATAGCTACTTATATATGGATATAAAATAGTTTATGTTTTATTTAATATTATCTATAAATTAATTAAGTTAGTTTTATTTTATTAGGAGTAGTAATTTTAGGTTTTTAGATTAGCATTTAGGTTTTATTATGCATTTAGATTAGCATTTAGGTTTTATTATGAGTTCTGGAATTTATCAGTATTTGTTGATTCTGTGGTAGTATGTTTAAATTTTTTTTTAAACCATCCAAGGATGCAGAAACAAAGGCCAGCAGCAAAAGCAAAAAGTGTGTTGAAAAGAAAACTTAAAAGGAGACATAAACTGGAAATACAGTTGGGAGGAAATATAAACTGGAAATATAGTTGGGAGGAAATCCCAAACACAACATGGCAGTAACGACAACCAGACAACCAAAGATAGACTTATTTCAAATAATGGACTCTGCAAGTAAGTTGTCTTCTCTTTTTTTGCTCTTCCCCCCTCATAACCTCAGTAAATAAGCCCTGTTCCTTGCTGGAGTGGGAGGAGGACAGTGGTGGGATTCAAACATTTTTACTACTGGTTCTGTGGGCATGGCTTGGTGGGCATGGCTTGATGGGCATGGCAGGGGAAGGATACTGTAAAATCTCCATTCCCACCACCCACCACAAGGGGAAGGTTAACTGCAAAATCCCATTCCCTCCCCACCCCACTGCTTTCCAGTTCCGTTCTCCTGTGCAGGGCAACAAAAAAAGACCCAGCCGATCACTTGGGGCTTGGGAGGCAAAGAATAGATGGGGGTGGGGCCAGTCAGAGGTGATGTTTGCCAGTTATTTCAAACTACTCAAAATTTCTGCTACCGGTTCTCCAGAACTAGTCAGAACCTGCTGAATACCAGCTCTGGGGGAGGAGGAGGATTGTCTTTCTCTGGAAAATGAGGCTCGATTGGAGTGGGGCGGAGCTGATGTCTTGGTGGTATAGCATGCGATCTTGAAGCTCCAAGATCGCCGCTGATATCTCCGTTGTAGGATGGTCCCACCGGACCTAAACCATCCTGTAGAAATGGTGACTGAGGAGGCCAAATCCTATCAATCTCAGGGACATTGCAAAGTCCCTGGTTGATCCAGGAAAAGCCCTTTTGCCAGCGGATGAGAAAAGACAGATGAAAAAATAGAAAATATTCAACAGATGATGATGAAATATGAAGACAATTTTTTAAAAAATGAAGAAGATACACAAAGAGACAAGAAAATTGGAGATATTGATACTCGATTGAGCGATATTGAGAAGGGCAGGTGTGAACCATTAGGATGGGAAATTGATAGATCAGAATTCTACCTAAGATTTCAAATTGTAGAAGGAAAAGGCGAAAATCTTGCTGAAATAATGCAGAAATACTGGCAGAAGCACTAGAGATAACCAAAGAGAAGATGATGGATGGGATGGATGAAATGTTCCATGTCTATACAAGCAATGTGAAACAGATTACCAAGAGAAGTCCACATCAGATTTATTAAGAAGATTATTAAGACACAGATACTGCAGATGGCGAGAGAAAACACTAAAATATAAAGACAAAGAAATTGTGGTGCTGAAACACATACCAAGAAGAGTAAGAGAGATGAGAAGAGAATATTTATTCTTGACTAAAGAGTTACTTAAAAGAGGAATAAGCTACAGATGGTTGATGCCAGAAGGCCTTTTGTTCACTTGGCAGGAACAAAGACACAGAATTGACACAGTTGAAAAAGCTGAGCTATTCCACTTAGAATACTTTAGAGGAAAGGAGGAAGAAGCAAGAAAGGAAGGGTCATTAATTGAATTCCAAAAGGAGTGTATAGCAGTCATTGAAAGAGAAAAAGAAGAAGGTGCAGTATGCGGTGTACCCAGAGAGCAACAAGAATTAAGATCTACTAGAGCAATAAAACCCCCTTATAAAGTTTAACATGGATGAAAGAAAATTGATTATGATTAACATAAATGGACTTAATTTGGCTACTAAAAGAAAGAAAGTATTTCACAAATTAGAGAAATTAAAATTTGATATAATCTGCTTACAAGAAGTATATATCAAAAAACAACATGAATATATATTAAAACAAAAAAATTAGGGAAATTATTTATGTCGCTGGCACAATCTAAAAAAAGGGGCATAGTATTATATATTAAAAACACAATTTTGGCAGAACTAATCTATACCGATGACAATGGAAGGATTTTGATGGTGGAAATAATGGACAATAACATTAAAACACTTTTAGTTGCAATTTATGCTCTGAATGATAACCAAGAAGAATTTTACAGGAAATTACATATGAAAATAATTGAATTGGACTATGTCAATATTTGTATGATGGGAGATCTCAATGGAATAATTAATGATTGATTGGACTATAAAATGCAGAAATCAACAAAGAAAGCTAGAAAGAAATTACCAAAATCTTTCTTTCAAATAACAGAAGAATTTAATTTAAAAGATGCATGGAGAGAGAGAAATGCAGAAAGTAAGCAATATACTTTTTACTCAAACAGGCATGCATTGTGGTCTAGAATAGATATGATATGGATGTCAGCAGAATTACTGGCTAACATACGAGAGATTGAAATAGAAACAAGCACTTGGGCAGACCATAATCCAGTGACAGTTATTTGGAAAGGATACAAGAGGAGATCTAGATGGACTTTAAATAATACGATCTTAAAAGAAAAAGACTTTAAACAGAAAATAGAGAAAAGACTCATTTTCTTTTTTAAAGAAAATAGAAAAAAGGATACATCTTTACAGAATCTATGGGATACGATGAAGGCCTACACAAGAGGCTTGATAATAGACTATACAAGGAAAAGAAATATAAAACAGAAAAATACTTTCAAAACATTGGAGGATGATTATAAGAGATTGGAAAAAGATTTACAGAAGTCCCCACAAAAAAAGACATTAAAAATAAAATGGATATAATTAAACATAAAATGGGACTAATGGAAAAAGAAGAACTAGCACAAAAAATTAAAAATGCTAAACAGAATTACTTTGAAGATGCAAACAAACCAGGCAGATAGCTAGCTTATAAACTGAGAAAGGAAAGAGATTCAAGAGGGATTAGTCAATTAATAAATGAAGGACATGTTTGCTATGGAAATGAGGAGAAGAAAAAAATTATACAAGCTTCCTATGGAAAATTGTATTTTCAAGAGAATATTCAAGAAGAAAAAGTTAAACAATATCTACAGAAAGTGAATTTATCTCAGATACCTAAAGATATTGAAACAATGTTAGAAGGGAATATAATGTTGATGGAACTAACAGAAGCCTTTAAAAAACAGAATGCTGGGAAAGCATCAGGTCCAGACGGTTTGCCAGCGAAATTCTATAAGACGTTTCAGGAAATATTGAATTTTCACCTCTTAGAAGTTATGAATGAAGTTATGCTAAAGAAAAGAATACCCAAAACATGGTCAGAAGCATATATTACACTTATACCGAAGGAGGATACAGACCTGCAGCAAGTTAAAAATTATAGACCTATATCCCTATTGAACTCAGACTATAAAATCTTTGCTTCAATCTTGGCAGAAAGACGGAAAAGATTCTTAAATAACTTTATTCATATTGACCAAAATGGATTTCTGCCAAAGAGACAAATCAAAGACAATGTGAGAATTATTTTGGATACTTTGGAATATTATGAAGCGCATCCTGAGAAGCAAATGGCCTTGATGTTTTAAGATGCACAAAAAGCCTTTGACAATGTGAGTTGGCGATTCACTTTACTTCAATTGATACAAATGGGCTTTGGTAATCCGATACCTGTACAATAAAATACAGGCGCCCCCCAAGGCTGTGTGCTATCTCTACTTCTCTTCTCCCTATATACCAATGACTGCATCTCAAACAATCCATCTGTTAAAATACTGAAGTTTGCTGATGACACAACAGTGATTGGTCTCATTTGAGACAACAATGAATCTGCATACAGACAGGAGGTTATACAACTTGCCTCGTGGTGTAACCGGAACAATCTGGAACTGAACACACTCAAAACCGTAGAAATGGTGGTAGACTTTAGAAGAAACTCTCCCATACTACCACCTCTTACAATATTAGATAACGTAGTATCAACAGTAGAGACCTTCAAATTTCTAGGTTCTACTATATCACATGACCTAAAATGGACACCTAACATCAAAAACATCATCAAAAAGCACAACAAAGAACGTTCTTTCCGCGCCAACTCAGAAAGCTCAAACTGCCCATGGAACTGCTGACACAGTTTTACAGAGAAATTATTGAGTCTATTATCTGCACCTCTATAACTGTCTGGTTTGGTTCTGCAACCCAACAGGACAGACACAGACTTGACTTCAGAGGATAATTAGGACTGCAGAAAAAACAATTACTACCCACCTGCCTTCAATCGAGGACCTATATACTGCACGAGTCAAAAAGAGGGCTGTGAAAATATTTACAGACCCCTCACATCCCAGACATAAACTGTTTCAACTCCTTCCCTCAAAATGACGCTATAGAGCACTACACACCAGAACAACTAGACACAAGAACAGTTTTTTCCTGAAAGCCATCACTCTGCTAAACAAATAATTCCCTCAACACTGTTCAACTATTACAAAGTCTGCACTACTATTACTGCTAATCTTCTAATCACTCCTTTATCACCCATCCCCTCCCACTTGTGATTGTAGGACTGTAACTTTGTCCCTTGTATCCTTATGATTTATATTGACTGTTTCCTAGTATGATTTGATTGTTGATTGTACCCTATGATTATCATTAAGTATTGTACGTTATGATTCTTGATTCTTGACGAATGTATCTTTTCTTTATGTATACTGAGAGTATTTACACCAAGACAAATTCCTTGTGTGTCCAATCACACTTGGCCAATAAAGTATTCTACTCTATTCTATTCTATGAGTTTTGGTAAAAAATTTATCCAAGTCATTGAAATGATATGCCATGAACAAACTGCAAAGGTTATGGTAAATGAAGAACTAACAGAATCTATAGATATAAGAAAAGGGACAAGGCAAGGTTGTCCACTGTCGCCTCTGCTATTTGTGTTAGCGTTGGAAGTGTTGAATAGGAACATCAGAGAAGAAAAAGAAATAAAAGGAATGAAAATCAAAAAGGAAGAGTATAAATTGCAAGCTTTTGCAGATGACCTGGTATTCATATTAGAAGATCCATTGGAAACAGCACCTAAGGACTTCCGGTGGTGAGGTCACAGTGGAGCAGAGCAGGAGAGAGATCTCTGCAATCCTGTATCCAAATTTTCGTGCTTGGAAGCTCTTAGAGGCATTGTGAAGCTTGGAGAGACACGCGAATTAGAAGGGGAAGCCTAGGAGCAGAGTGGAGGAAAGCAACCTCCCACTGCAATGAGGGGAAGCCTTTTGAATCCAGCATGAAAGAAACCTGGCATCTATAGTGGGTCCAAAACTGTGACAGCCAACTGCAATCGGGAAGCAGGAAAGTGGATCAACGCAAGACATCAGAAAGAGAACAGCAGACTGGGACAGTTTTTGAGAGGTGAGAGAGCCCTGTGAAAGACTTTGACAGAGGGACCCTCTGGAGAGAGTGAATACAGCGGCTAATTGGCGGGGGATAGCAGAGCGAAAGGGAGAGGAGGAAACAATGGTTTAACAGCTGAGAGAGAGTACTGCAGAAGAAAAGATCGAGACTGTGAATAAAAACTCAAAATTTCTACGATTTGAATTGATTACTAGTAGAGCAGAAAAGAGACATTAGAGAGAAAATTGGAACTTTAATGGAGAACTGTAGTTGAACGGAGAGTGGAACCATTTTGATACAAAGCTGTGACAGTGAAATTTGAGAGTGAAAGTGACTAGGTAGTTAAAGAGGACTGAGGAAACAGGAAATGAGGAAAGTAATGTGACGGTGTGTAGAAGAAAGGGAAAAGAAGAAAGAAGAAAAAAGAAGAAAGCTGAATAATTTCTAAGTATTCAATTCAAAAGTATATATTGAAAAAAAATAAATCTAAAGATATATATATATATATATATATATATATATATATATATATATATATATATATATATATATATATATATATATATACTTAGTGTTACAACACCCTGTTAAGCCCCAATTAAGGGAGAAAGCATACTGCTTTCTTTTCTGTCTTTCGGCTCATCACCAGAGACCATACCGACAGAAAGCTATTTGTTTTGTTGTCTTTAGTTTACATGTGTGTAAGGTTTTTGAGCTGATAATTTTTAAATAATAAATAAGGGAGACTAGTATAGATCTATTTCAAGCTAGTTAGCTCTCTTCAGCTAGCCATACCCTTACTGGGATTCGAACCAGGGAAGTATTTCATGTGAGGCAGTTGTAATTGCCACTACACCACTGGCTCTCTCCTTATCAGCAGAGGCAGGGGAATAAGTATATACTTAGTGTTACAACACCCTGTTAAGCCCCAATTAAGGGAGAAAGCATACTGCTTTCTTTTCTGTCTTTCGGCTCATCACCAGAGACCATACCGACAGAAAGACAATGAAACAAATAGCTTTCTGTCGGTATGGTCTCTGGTGATGAGCCGAAAGACAGAAAAGAAAGCAGTATGCTTTCTCCCTTAATTGGGGTTTAACAGGGTGTTGTAACACTAAGTATATACTTATTCCCCTGCCTCTGCTGATAAGGAGAGAGCCAGTGGTGTAGTGGCAATTACAACTGCCTCACATGTAATACTTCCCTGGTTCGAATCCCAGTAAGGGTATGGCTAGCTGAAGAGAGCTAACTAGCTTGAAATAGATCTATACTAGTCTCCCTTATTTATTATTTAAAAATTATCAGCTCAAAAACCTTACACACACATATATATATATATATATGATTGCTTGCAAGAAAAATTAATTTATGTATCCTATTTCATAGATTGCTACATTCTTTATAACTGCTATACCCTATATATTCTTTATATCTTTCCACAATATGATACCATGGATAACAACTAATTAATCAATTGATGTACATCTACTTAATGGCTATATATTGATTCATAGACTTAATTGAACTATAAGAAAGTTATAAGATATAGTACATAAGAAAAGAAAACAATCAAGCACATATTTATCTATATTTATTGAATTATATATGTTTACTATATAAGCTATTATATTTAGAATTATACTTAATTCATTTATTAAAAGGATTAAATAAGATTAGAAAATTAAGAGGGTTAGAGACTATCATAGATTATAAACAATAACAATATTTAGTTTTACATAGTTGTATAAATACATACATATATACATACATACATATATATATATATATATATATATACATATATATAAAGTGTGCATAAAATTAAGGAGAGACATTATTAAGTACATTAGACCTTGTAGTGATAAATTTAAGGGATTAGAATAAGATAAAAGGGAAGAGATAAATATAGAAAATGCAGAAGGGGGTTGATACAATGGATGATAATATTGAAAGACTTTCTTAAGAAAATAGGAAGATTTGTGAAGCCTAAGATGTCCACCACAACAACTTCTGCTAAGATTGGGAAGAAAACATTATCCAACGCAACATGAACGATAACACCACCAGCAGGACAACGTTCCATAGAGGACATACTGAATCCTGAGAAGGCAAGTCAGGTATCAAACGCAAACAATTCAAATGGCATTAACAACAATACAAGAAACGTTGGTCAGAAACCACACAGATTTTAAAACGGAAATGGGGGAAATTAAAGGCAAAATATGGAAATTAGATGAGAAGATAAGTACAATCCAACAAAGTAGTAAAGATGGAACACAAAATGAAAGCAGTGGAAGCAAAGGTCGAACAAACAGATAAGAAAGTAGAATCAATTGAACAGAAATTAATGGGAGAGAACAGGAAATTAGAAGAGGCAATTGCATATTTGGAGATGGAAAAGGCTGATTTCTTCCTCAGATTTCAGAATATAACAGAAGAAAGGGGGGAAGACTTGCCCAAATTAATGGCAGATCTCATAGCAGAAGCATTACAAAAAGAGGGCCAAGAGGTTCGAAGGGAATAGACGAGGTATATGGAATATATACCAACTATACAAGACATTTTAGACTTGCAAGAGAGATCCATATACGATTCTCAAAGAAACAACTGAGAGATGAGATATACAAAGTGACAAGAGACGAACCGTTGATACTTAAGGGAACAGAAATTGTAACGTTGAAACAAATTCCAAGAAGAATAAGGGAACATAGAAAGAAATACAGATTCCTGGCCACTCAATTGAATAAGAATAGCATCCTGTTCAAATGGCTCATCCCAGAGGGAATGTTAGCATCATGGCAGGATAAAAAATTTAAAATAGACAGTATAGAAAAAGCGAGGGAATTCTTTGAATTGTATGTGGTATCAGGAGAAGACCAGAACAGCAAAGAAGTGGAAAGTAGGAGCCAAGAAGAAGATCGGGTGGAGGAAAGAGAAACAGAACAAGAGGAAAGAGAGCAGGAAGAATTGGAAAGACAAGGCGTAAGAATGAGACACCAAATGAGAGCAAATAAGCTTCAACAAGAAACAACTACAGAGTAAGATGGCGGAAGAAATCAAATTGATTTCCATTAACATCAACGGTTTAAATTCACAAATTAAGAGGAAAAAAACGATAACTAAACTACAGAAATTTAACTTAGATATTATATGTCTTCAAGAAACACATATCCAGAAACATCAAAGTAAACTGTTAGAACCACCAAATTTAGGAGATTTATACGTATCTCTAGCCCAACAAAAAAAGAGGGGGATAGCAATATATATTAGGAAACATTTACAAGTAAAACAGATATATGCAGATGAGGAGGGTAGGATTTTGATGTTATAAGTTTATATAAATTATAAGAAAACGCTATTGACAGTGATATATGCGCCGAACGAGAAACAAGAAAAATTTTATACCAAACTATACAGAAAATTAATAGAACAGAAATATGAGAACATATGCCTGCTAGGGGATTTCAGTGCAATAGCAAATTTAGGAAAAGATTACAATAATGAAAACCTAGGGAAAAAAAGGAAAAGGGAAACATTACCAAAAGTATTTTATCAAATGGCAGAAGAATTAGGATTAAAAGATATATGGAGAGAAAGAAATCCAGACAAAAAACAGTATACTTACTATTCAGCACCACACACATGATGGTCAAGATTGGATATGTTATGGACAAATGGGGAAATGGAACGTAATATAAAAGAAATAGAAATTGAATCTAACACATGGACAGACCATAATCCCATTAAAATAATTTGGAAAGGATTGAAAAAAAAAAGAAGATGGATGCTAAACAAGGAGATCCTAAAAGAAAAAGAATGTGTTAAAATGATGGAAAAAGAATTGGAGCTCTTTTTGAAGGAAAACAAAAAACAACAAACATCAATTCCAAATCTATGGGACACGACTAAAGCATATATCAGGGGCCTAGCAATTTCATATAATACACATAGATATAAGAGGAAAAAAAGAGAACAATCTGAACTAGGAGTTAGAAAAAAACACTAGAAAAAATGCTGCATAATAAGACAGCAAATACAGAGAGGATAATGATTAGACATAAACTGAACATGTTAGCACAAGATGAATGGTTACAGGATATGAAAAAGATAAAACAGAATTATTTTGCACACGCGAATAAGCTGGGAAGGTGGCTAGCCTACAGACTTAAGAAAGAAAAAAGAGCAATCCAACAATTGAAGGACGCTGATGATACGCTACATCATCAAACTGAAAAGAAAAAACATATTATTAAAGGTTTTTTTGAGGAATTATATGGTAGGGAAGATGTACCAGAGGGAGATATCCAACATTACTTAGAAGGAAAAGGGCTACCTGTGATCCCGGAAGAGGATAAAGAAGAGATAAACAGGGAAATAACATTAAGAGAACTGCAAGAGGCAATCCTGAAACAGAAAAACAGTAAGACACCGGGACCGGATGGTCTCCCAGGGAAATTGTATAAAACGCTCCAAGAAAAATTAGACATGCAATTATTAGAACTCTGTAATGAGGTACTGATAACAGCAAAATTACCTAAATCATGTGGGGAGACATACATAACATTGATCCCAAAAGAAGATTCGGACCATCAATTAATTCAAAATTACAGGCCCATATCCTTTTTAAATATTGATTATAAAATATTTATGTCCATAATAGCAGAAAGATTGAAAAAAACCCTTAATCAGATCATTCATAGAGACCAAAACGGATTCTTACTGAATAGACAAATTAAAAATAATACTAGAATGGTATTGAATATAATAGAATATTATGAAGCAAACCCAGGAAAACAATTGGCAATGGTCTTCCTCGATGCGCAAAAGGCATTTGACAATGTTAATTGGCAGTTCCTAATACAACAATTAAAAAACATGTAATTTGGCAATAAATTTATTAAATTGATTTTGACAATTTATAGGACACAGATGGTGAGCGTAATAATGAATATTACGCTGATAGAACGTGATAGAACGGAAACATTTAAGATCAACAAGGGAGTAAGGCAGGGATGCCCACTGTCACCCCTTCTCTTTATCCTTACCTTAGAAAACTTATTGGAAAACATTAGGAAAAATGTAGAAATCAAAAAAGAGCATTATAAGGTACAGGGATTTGCCGATGAAATAGTATTTTTTCTGGAAGATCCAGAGAATACGGGAGTAAAATTAATAAAGGAAACAGAGGAATTTGGCAAGGTCACAGGCCTTAAGATTAATAAAAACAAAACAAAATTATTGACTAAAAATTTAAAAGATAAGCGAAAGAAAGAATTAGAAGGAAAACTGGGAATGCAAAGTGTGAAAAAGGTAAAATATTTAGGCATTTGGTTAACAGCAAGATGCTCTTTAATCAAAAAAGTTAATTATGACAAATTAATAATACAAATAAAAAAAGAATTGGAAATGTAGGGGAAATTATAGCTATCACTATTGGGGAAAATTGTGGCAATTTAAATGTCTACTCTACCAAAAATACTATATCTTTTTCAAACTGTACCAATAAGATTGGATAAAACCTTTTTTAGAGAATTAGATCGAATAATAAGTAAATTTGTTTGGGATGGGAAAAAAGCTAGGAAAAAAATGAAATTATTACAGGACAAAAGAGAAAGGGGTGGCTTTGGATTTCCTGACTGGGAAATGTTTTATAAGGCTGCGGTTATGGTATGGATTAAAGATTAGATCAATCTGAAAAATAGAAGAGTATTGTCGATAGAGAGTCACGACTTGCAGAGAGGGTGGCATAGTTTCCTATGGGATGCGAAATGTAAACAGCATACATATTTTCAGAGACACATGATTAGAGATTCATTAAACCAGACATGGAACAAGATTAAAAAGAATCATTATACTAAAATACCAAATTGGTTGTCAACTATGGAAGCATAAATCTACTCAAATGCAATGGATCTGGGGGAAAAAAAGGAGTTACAAAGACCTATTAGACACACAAGGAAGATTAAAAACGAGACAAAAATTACAGCAACAAAATATAAAGGTAGATTGATAGCCATACATGCAAATTCAGGCGAGATATCAGAAGGACAAAGAACTATTTGGTTTCTGCATGGAAAAGCATCAATTAGATAAAATTCTACAAGAAATGGAAAATAAAATGATTTCAAGAATATGTAACTTTCTACTAGATTTTAAAATGGTCAAAGAGACGATGGTGGTATGGGCAAAAAATGTTGGCCATAACATAGACCTGGGAGAGAATGTGGGGATCAAATTACAAACTAATTACATCCACAGCATACAAGGAAAATCAATACAAAATGTCCTACAGATGGCACCTTCCTCCTGCTAGATTGGCAAAAATGTTTAACTCAGACCCAAACTGTTGGAAATGTGGAAAAGAAAAAGGCATTTATTTTCATACCTGGTGGACATGCCAGGAAGTTAAAAAATATTGGAATACAATTAGACAATGGATAGAAGAAATTACGAATCAGAAAATTGAATTTAATCCGGAAACGTTTTTATTAGGTATAATAACACAAAAATGCAATAAAACAGATAGATATGTTACATATATTAGTACACACAACTCTGGAAGGAAAAAAGGGTTCCACCGGAAGGCATGGTTATTAAAAAATTAATAGATTGTATAAAGATGGTCAGGCTAACGATGAAAATAAAAGACAGAGAAGATTCAATTTATTATAGGGCCTGGTATGCCTGGTATGAGTGGTTTAGAAATAAAAAGAAAAGAAAATGGCAATTAGGAAAAGAATGAGGGAATATGTAAATATGTAAATGGAGAGAGATTGAGATGTAAGTATAAAAGATATTGATTTATAATAAGAGTAAGATGCAATGGTAAAGGAATAAGTAAATACATATACTGAAAAATGTGAGGAAATGCAAAAGATGTCTTGATGTTGATAACAATGTATAAAGTTTTGTTTTATGTTTTTAAATTTGGAAACTTAATAAAATAGTAAAAAAAGGAAACAGCACCTAAATTAATAGAAAAAATAGAAGAATATGGAAAAGTAGCGGGTTTGAAAATAAATAAAGATAAAAGAAGATATTAACAAAGAATATGTTAGCAAGACGAAAGAAAGAGTTGGAAGAAATTTTAGAAATACAGGTCACAAACAAGGTCAAGTATTTAGGGATATATATTACACCAGGATGTAGCACACTGAAGGAGGATAACTATGTTAAACTCAAACAGCAGACTGCGACAGATCTGATAAAATGGGAAAAACTACAACTATCATTGATTGGGAGAATATCTACAGTTAAGGTGAATATATTGCCTAGAATTTTATATTTATTGCAGACAATTCCAATCCGATTAGGGAAAGAGTTTTTTGAAGACTTAAATAGAATTGTGTTGAAATACATTTGGCAGGGTAAAAAAACAAGAATAAAACTAAAACTGTTACAAAATGCAAGAATAAGAAGGTTTGCCTTGCCAAATTGGGAGTTATATTACCAGACGACAAGTTTGATGTGGGTAAAGGAATGGATAATATTAAGGAACAGTAGACTACTGACCTTAGAAGGGCATGACTTGCTGTTGGGATAGCATGCTTTCCTCTAGTATAAGGGAACTAAAACACAGGAGTATTTTAGAAGACATTATATTCGAGAGGCACTGTTTTTTAATTGGGAGAAGATAAAAACACAATACTGTTTAAAAATTCCACTGTGGATATTTACCATTGAAGCTTTTTCTTATCCAATAATATATAAAAAGGAACAAACAGTTAGATATGGTGAGATATCAAGGACGGATCTTGGGATCCGGAGAGATGGTGGGGTCGCTGGAAGCGTAGGAGGGAGGGTTGTTTAAAATTTTTAATTAGATTTTTAAAGGGGTTAGGGTTGGCCGGGCGGGGGTTGGGGGACAACCCGCCTGGGGCTGGGACCGGGTCGCGGGCTGAGCGTTGCCGGGAGGGTTTGGGTTCGGATGGGGCTGTATTGAGGATGGGGGGCTGTCCCAGGGAGGGTGATCTTAAAGCTATTAGTACGGTGAGCGGGAGAGGCAGATTTGGCGGCTATAGGAGGCCACATTGTTTTGGGAGCGCGCCCCCGCTATTTGTCTGCGGTAGCGCGCTCCGACCCCCTTGTTATGTCCCGTTCCCCGGGGGGTCTGAGCGATCGAGCCCTGGGCCTTCAGCTGATGTTGTGTAACGCCAGGTCCGTTATTAATAAGGCCCCCCTCATTCATGATTTGATCTATGAGGGGGGAGTGGACCTGGTGGGCATCACCGAAACCTGGCTGGGCCTAGAGGGGGGAGTCCCTCTTGTGGAGATGTGCCCAGCCGGGTTTCGGGTTTTTCATCGGCCGAGGGCCCAGGGGAGGGGCGGGGGTGTTGCGGTGGTTATTAAGGAGGATCTGTGTCCGAGGGAATCCACTGTTTCTCAGACGACCGGATGTGAGTCTCTTTTCGTGAAGTTCGGTCCCAGGGTGCAGGTGGGCTTGTTGGTCGCATACCTGGCTCCCTGCTATGCGGCATCAGCCCTGCTTGAGCTCCTTGAGGTTATAGCCGGCGTGGCGGTTGAGACCCCCAGTCTTATGGTCATGGGGGATTTCAACCTTCCCTCTGCCGGCGGTGCCTCGGGGATTGCTCAGGAGTTCATGGCTTCCATGACAGCCATGGGCCTGACCCAGTTAATTAGGGACCCTACTCACGTGGGAGGTCACACCCTGGATCTAGTTTTTGTCTCTGATCAGTGGCAGAGTGGTCTGGGTGTAGGGGATATAGTTATAGAACCCCTGTCATGGACGGATCACTCGCTCCTGAAGCTCGACTTCCGTTCCGCACCCCCCGACCGCAGGGAGGCGGGGCCACTTAAATGGTACCGCCCCAGGCGCCTGATGGACCCGGATAGGTTCCTGATGGAGCTTGGGCCATTTCCCGAAGCTCACACACACGACTCGGTTGAGGGCTTGGTCGCCACCTGGGATAGGGTGGCTGCTGGGGCCCTTGACCGGGTCGTGCCCTTGCGGCCTCTGACCTGGTGCCGATCCCAGGTGGCTCCTTGGTTTTCTGAGGAGCTAAGGGAGATGAAGCGCCGGAAAAGACGCCTAGAGAGTAGTTGGAGGGCTAGCCGTTCTGAGTCTGACCGAACACTTCTACGATCTTATATTAAGACGTATTTAGTGGCGATAAGGATGGCGAGGAGGACCTACCTCTCCACCCTTATTGCGTCCGCGGAAAACCGCCCAGCTGCCCTGTTTAGGGTGACCCGCTTCCTCCTAGAAGTGGAAGCGCGGGAGGATCCCTTACAGGGACGGGCTGAGGAGTTTTCTAGGTTTCTGCAGGACAAAATCGCTCAGATTCGGGACGACTCCGACTGGGCATCTCCGGGCGGGGGGGCGGGGGTGGATATCGGTGAGGTCAATTGGGTTGAGTTCGACCCTGTTACCGTGGAAGACGTGGACAGGGTGCTGGGGGGGCTGAATGCCACCACCTGTTTGTTGGACCCGTGCCCCTCCTGGCTGGTCTTGGCCACTCGGGAGGTGACACGAGGCTGGTTCCAGGGTATTATAAACGCTTCCTTGAGAGAGGGGCTTTTACCCGCCGCCTTGAAGGAGGCGGTGGTGCGGCCCCTCCTCAAGAAACCGTCCCTGGACCCAGTATTATTATCAAATTATCGTCCTGTCTCCAACCTTCGCTTTGTTGCGAAGGTTGTAGAGAGTGTGGTGGCCCGTCAGCTCCCGCAGTTCCTGGATGAAGCGAGTTATCTTGACCCCCTCCAATCGGGCTTCAGGCCCGGGCACAGCACGGAGACGGCGTTGGTCGCGTTGGTGGATGATCTCTGGAGGGCTCGGGACAGAGGTTGTTCCTCTGTCCTGGTCCTGTTAGATCTCTTGGCGGCTTTTGATACTGTCGACCACAGTATCTTATTGCGGCGGTTGAGGGGGTTGGGGGTTGGAGGCACCGTGTTGCGGTGGTTCTCCTCCTTCCTCTCCGACCGTTCGCAATTTGTGTTGACGGGGGGGCAGAGATCGTCCCCAAGGCCCCTGCTCTGTGGGGTGCCTCAGGGGTCAGTGCTCTCGCCCCTGCTGTTCAACATTTATGTAAAGCCGCTGGGTGAGATCATCCGTGGCTTTGGGGTGGAGTTCCATCAGTACGCTGATGATACTCAGCTGTACATCTCCACCCCGGGCCACCCCAACGAAGCCGTCGAAGTGATGACCCGGTGCCTGGAGGCCGTGCAGAGTTGGATGGGTCATAACAGGCTTCGTCTCAACCCGGCCAAAACCGAGTGGCTGTGGTTTCCTGCGCTCAGATACAGCCAGCTTATTCCTTCGCTGGCCGTGGGGGGAGAGGTATTGACCCCCGTGGAAAGGGCGCGCAACTTGGGTGTCCTCCTGGATGTGCGGCTGTCTTCGGAAGAACATATTGCAGCCGTCGCCAGGGGGGCTTTTTATCAGATTCGTCTGATCTACCAGTTGCGGCCCTTTCTGGATCTGGGCGCACTTCGCACAATCACTTCCGCCCTTGTTATCTCCCGCTTGGATTATTGCAATGCTCTCTACATGGGGCTCCCCTTGAAGAGTCTCCGGAGGTTGCAGTTAGTTCAGAATGCAGCCGCGCGGGTGATCGTGGGGGCCCCTCGGGGCGCGCACGTAACACCACTTCTCCGCAGGCTGCACTGGCTTCCTGTGGCCTTCCGGATTTGATTCAAGGTGGTACCGATGGTATTTAAAGTGCTCTATGGCTCGGGACCTGGGTACTTACGGGACCGCCTGCTGCCACCAACAACCTCCCGCCACCCAGTACGCTCCCACAGGGTCGCCCTACTTGGGGTACCGCCACCTGATCGCTGGCGGCTGGCGGCCCCGAGGGTGCGTGCTTTCTCTGTAGGAGCCCCCTCCCTGTGGAATGATCTCCCCCCGGAGATACGAGCCATGACAGATATCCTGACCTTCCGGCGCGCAGTTAAGACCCTATTTTTTAAACAGGCCGGCCTGGCCCAGTAAGGGTCTATGGGGTTTTAAGTTAATAGGGGTTTTAAATTTTAATCTTATTTTTAAACTTTATTTATCCCGGTTTTAAATGAATTATAGTTGGATGGGATGCAGCCAATTTGTATTTAATCTGGTTTTAAATTCTATTTAACTGTGTATTTTTATGTATTTATTAGGCTGTACACCGCCCCGAGTCCCTTTTGGGAGAGGGAGCGGTATAGAAATACGATTAAATAAATAAATAAATAAATAAATATTGAATGAAAAGGGTGAACTTAAATCTATGCAAGCGTTGGAAGAACAAGGTGTAAAAATGAACTGGTTTTCATACTTGCAAATACAATCTAGGTTTGATAAAGACTCTAAAGCAGAAGGTATTTATGATAAGTTGACTGATTTAGATAAAATTTTGATGGGTACTGATGAAAAGGTAATTTAAAAACGTTATGGACATTTATTAGAATTTAAACTGGAGGAGGAACAAGTTAAAGAAACGATGATTGCTTGGGGGGAAATTTTGGACATGGGATTGACTTAGAAAAATGGCAAAAATTGTGGTCTCAAAACTATAAAATGACAATGTCAACTGCATACAAAGAAAATTTGTATAAGATGTTTTACAGGTGGCATCTACCCCCGACGAGACTTGCAAGAATGTTTAAGAACAAATCGGATAAATGTTGGAAATGTCATCAGATACCTGGTTCATATTACCACATGTGGTGGACATGCTTGGATGCAAAAAAATATTGGACTAAAATCCACACGTGGTTGGAAAAAATGATAAAACAACATATAGACTTTAAACCAGAGATCTTTTTATTGGGAATCATATCGGAAATATACAACAAAGAGCTGAAATTTTTGATTGTAAATGTTTTAACAGCGGCTAGAATTGCATTTGCAAAGAATTGGAAAAATGATAAAATATCTATGCAGGAGGAAGTTATTAAGAAAATTATGGACTGTGCTGAAATGAGTAAATTGACATTTGAAATCAGAGAACAAGAAGATAAACAATTTTATATGATATGGGATTTGTTTTATCAGTGGTTAGATAAAAAGACATGGTAATGTGACAGAATAGATAATTTTGTTATAGAAGTTTAATAGATTGATATAAAACATAATGTAGACATATATAACCATTGGATGAAAGCACAATTATACATTTTAAAATAAAATTTGGGATATCTCATATAAAATGATGGGATAAATAGTTTAGTCATGGATGATTAATAATTGATAAATATATAAGCATATGTTAGTTTGACAATGTGAAATATATATAAACTATGAAAGGATTGCACAAAAGATTCGTAACCAACTGACACACTGTATGTATATAAAATGGAAGATGGTTTTATGTTTTTATGTATTGTTTGTATATGTTTGTCTTAAAAAATAAAAACTTTTTTTTTAAAAGAAAATGAGGCTTGATTGGGAGACACGGGAGAACAAGAATAATACTAAAAGCAATTTTAAAGGAGACTTAGATTTGGTTGCAAAAATTGCCTCCTGACAGCACCAACAGCCCTTGGAAGCAAACAAAAAAATTGAAGAATTAAAGTCTCTAATGGGAAACTACATCTCTAAATTAGATAAGGAAACCAAAAGCAAAGACTATGCTTCAAAACATACTCTTAATTCACAGATAGCTCACATGGATTGGGGGCTCCAAGATGGAGAAGACACAAAGAAGACGTTAGTCCTACAGAGCTATGTTTTATAGCACCAAAATCCAGCCTCTGCTAAAGTCTGGGGAGAGAACCAAGACAGTGAGGGACAGTGTTCTCAACCCTGAAAATTCCAAAATATTAATAACTAAGCAAGGAACTCCTTTACTAATAAGGATAGAGCAAGTTATGGATAATAAAGAAGAAAATTCAGATCTACTTAATGGACAGTTACAGTTTATGGATGATGACGAAGAATTAATCCATCAGTTTGCCACCCTTTGTAGGCGTTGTGCATTCTGGATATTCTTGTCTTGGATGGCAAACCTCAGACAAAGAACATTCCGTGCAAGGTGCAACGTTTGCATGTTTACCTGGAGGAAACGTTTGCATGTTTACCTGGAGAAAACAAGACCTTAACACCCAGATAAGACGGAACAAAGGCAGGAACTGAAGCTTATGTTAATCTTAACTAAAGTTAATCCTAACTAGAGGTGAATGTATAAACTGCTTAAGCAGATAGTAACAAAGGTTGTCTAAATAAATGTATAGTGTATAAATTAACCACTGGTATGCTACTATGGATATAGATAGAACAAACTCTGGCAATAGAGCAGATAGCTCTTCTTATTTTCAACCTGACAATAAAGAAAGCAGCTTGTCTCATCGTCATGTGGTCCTGAGTCTTGATTCCTACACCCTTTGCCCAGGAGACCAACAGCTGATTCTCAATAAAATTAAAATAATTAGTTCAGTAACTAATGCAACAGAAAGTCTGAATACTCTGCTTCCCTTTTGCTGCTTTTCTGAGGAGTTGTTATCAAGCTTGGTTTCTGAAAGCATCAAATCCCCAACAAATAAAGAGAAGGCGTGTCAGCCCAAAGCAAAAAGTAAAGGAAAAGGATACTCAGAGGATATAACACTACTAGTCCAAATTAACCATCCAGTAGAACAATTAGATACTGAGAAGGAGGGTCAGAGCCAGGGGTGGGATTCAGTTTTTTTAACAACCGTTTCTGTGGGCGTGGCTTAGTTGGTGGGTGTGGCTCGGTGGTCATGTGACTGGGTGGACATGACCAACTCGACATCACTCATGTCAAGGGGCGCTTCTCCTCGCCTAACCTCTCATGACTGTGGGGATGCTGCAACAGTCATAAGTGTGAAAAATAGTCATAAGTCACTTTTTTCAGTGCCATTGTAACTTTGAATGGTCACTAAATGAACTGTTGTAAGTCAAGGATTACCTGTACAAAAATACAAAAAGCTTCTTTGTTTGCAAAAAGCTGCCCTAAATACCAATAATGTATAAACTGCTTAAGCAGATAGTAACAAAGCAGATACTATCTGCTTAAGCAGATAGTAACAAAACATTAAAAACATCTGCAAGCCAGAGTTACAAATCAGGCAGGGTGCCAGAGCACCTTGAGGAATGAAAATAGTTAAAATGCAGTAACTATCAAGCAGCCATCTCTTGCTCATAAAATGAAACCCTTTAGCAGAGGTGTCATTTAAGCTCTTCAGAAAAAGCACACCCAGGAAAAGCAATCCTTAGATCCATTTGCACCACTTAAAAATACCTCACAAGATATCCTAAGGAAATCATCCAGATTTAAGGAAAGGTCGCATGCCCCCCAGAAAGGCAATAAAAAAAATCAGTGCCAAGTTTGCATCCTGCATCTTGGAAGTGTACCCCAAAAGGATAGTGCCAGATAATACTAAAGCAGTGAGAAACACCCCCTCCCCAGATAGAAAAAGAAACCATGAGGCTGGAAAAAATTCAAACACAATACAAATACTTAAATCACAACAGTAGCTGTTGCTTGTTGAAGCTGAATAGGGAAAATTATCCCATCAATAAACACAGGATTAAACATCACCAAGCACAGAATTAACCTTCACCAAAAACCAGTTTTAAACCAAAACTCAAAAAGGGTATGTAAACTCACATTTGAATGTCAATCTTTCTAGCTAGCCAAGAAGCCTTGCTGAATGTTACTCATCTTGGTTCCCTGTCACTAAAAGCTTTGCTTCATTATTCAATTATTTCTTCAAAGTGCTAATTGTCCAGGGAAGTATTTCCTCCCAACAGCAATGTAAAAATCCCTTCCCCTTTAAGAAAGGCAAGCCTCAAGAAGCTCCGGAGACAGGAAGTCTAGGCTGTCTGCCAAGAATGTAATGAGGGTGGAAAAAACAAAAGGAGATTGCTTCTAACTATTGGTTCTCCAAACTGCTTAGAAAGTTAACAAGGGGTTCTATAGCACCGGATAGAACTGGTAGAATCCCACCTCTCGTCAGAGCGTTCATCAGTGGAAAGGTCAATCTTAGATCAAAATCAAGGGAATACTAACAATCAACATACAGAAGAGCAACAATAACTACAACTTATGAGGAGGAATATTGAATTCTATAATAGTATTTACACAGCAACTGTAGTTAATATCAGGGGTGGGATTCTACCTGTTCTATCTGGTTCTATAGAAACTTTCTAAGCAGTTAACTTTCTAAGCAGTTCAGAGAATAATACTGCTGGTCTGCTCCCAATCTCTTTAATTTTTAAAGGTAATCTTCAAATCTTGGGAGGTAAAGATAATAATTATATATACCAGTGATGGTATTCAGCCAGTTCTGACAGGTTCTGGAGAACCAGTAGCAGAAATTTTGAGTAGTTTGGAGAATCGGTAAATATCACCTCTGGTTGGCCCTGCCCCAATCTATTTGCTGCCTCCCGAGTCCCAGCTGATTGGCTGGGTCTTCTTTTGTTGCCCCGCACAGGAGATCGGAGCTGGAAAGCAGGTTAGTGGGGTAGGGAGGGAATGGGGATTTTACAGTATCCTTCCCATGGAGTGGGTTGGAAATGCCACGCCCTCCAAGCCATGTCACACCCACCAAGCCACACCACACCCACCAAGCCATACCCACAGAACCAGTAGTAAAAAAAATTGAATACCACCACTGACATATACCTTTACACATGCAACTCAGTCCATTTAAGTAGCATGCTAGATCTCTTTTGTATATCAAGAGATAAAGTTGATCTCTTTTCAGAGGTTACTGTACATTTAGGTGATGAAAGTGATCATCAGCCTGTTAGTGTAACATTAAAAGGTCGCTCAGATCTAAGCTCATATAACATGGCTGATAGATGATTCACTAAAAACTTAGAGGTGGCCCAAAATAAAAGGTTAATTTGGGCTAAAGTTGACACAAAGGCAATATCACAAAGTCTTAAAACTGACAATGCTGTTAACTGGGCCAGAACAATCCAGTCATCTATAACCGACTGCCTGTCAGTCTCCAAAGAATTATTTAATCTCTGCAATATACTGAAGAAACATCTAATAACTAAACCCCCTGCCTGGTTGTTGAAAAACAAAATTGAAGGCAACTATAAGACTCGCTCAGAGGAATCCTACCATTCATATACACAGTACTTCAGCAAAATGGTTCAGTTGAGGTTGGCATATGCAGGACTCATTGAGATAGATTGTAGGGGTGACTCTGAAATATAATTTTATCATATTTTATTTATCCATATATTGCATGCTGGTGCAGAATGCAGTCACGCGGGTGGTGTTGGGGGCTCCTCGGGGCTCCCATGTTACGCCACTTCTGCACGAGCTGCATTGGCTCCTGGTGGCCCTCCAGGTGCGCTTCAAGGTCTTAGTTATCATCTTTAAAGCGCTCCATGGCTCGGGACCAGGATATCTGCGAGACCGCCTCCTGCCATTATCGGCCTCCCGCCGACCGATACGCTCCCATAGAGTCGGCCTCCTCGGGGTGCTGCCGGCTGGATGGCTGGCGACCCCAAGGATGCAGGCCTTCTCATTGGGGGCACCCTCTCTCTGGAACGAATCACCCCCGGAGATGAGGACCATTCCTGATCTCCTGACCTTCCGCCGTGCGTTGAAAAATTATTTATTTCAGCAAGCCAGTCTGGCCTAGGGGTTTTTAAATTTTTTAATCTGGTTTTAATCTTTCTTAATCCCTTTATTTTTAATCTTTGTAAGAGCCAATATATTTAATTCTTTTAATTTTTAAATATTGTATATGTGTTTTATATGTGCATTTTATTCTGGCTGTTCACCGCCCCGAGTCCCTTTGGGAGAGGGGGCGGTATATAAATTCAAATAAATAAATAAATTATTGTATTTTATTCCAATCTCATTTTAAATTGTATTTTATTCCAAATGCATTTTAAGTTGTATTTTATTCCAATTCTATTTTAAATTGTTTTTATCGGATTTTAGTAATAATTTTGTTTGGAACTCTGCACTTTGATATGGCCCATGGGCTAATCAATAAACTAAACTATTTACATAATTCAGACCACAAAATGACCACTGGCATGTGTGATTACAAGGAATGTTCAACAAAGTTGACATCCAGCTTTTGAGAGAAGGTTGTAGTGAGGAAGAACTACAATAGAATGCCAGATAGTTTTCCAGAGGAATGGGAATACTTCCTAGCAATTTCACCCAGGAATATGTTTGTGGGAAGATATGGCAAGATCCAGTTGTTCTGTGGGCATTTGTTCCCTTGCTTGGAGTTCCTAGAGAAAGCAAGTACAGGTAGTCCTCCTATTATGGGTGTCAGCAACTCGTGGCTCCAGAGCCATGGCTCCAGAGCTCTCTTTGGGCCATCTGTTGTGACTCCCTGTCCCTTGACCTCGCTCTCCCCTCTCTCACCTGGCTTGAGAAGATAAGGGGGATGGTGGGGGATGGAGAAGCAGCCGGGGCTGTTTCTCCAGCACCTCACTGGAGGTGCTGGAGCTTCTTCCAGCCCTTGTTGGAGGTGGGTGTGCTTTGGTCGCTTGGGGAAACATGCAACCTGCTCTCTGCCCTGACACACTGGCCCGACCATGAAGATGTGGCACGACCACGAACGCGAAGCCAAACAATAGGATCACGGCTCACCAGCTCAAATCCCCCAGCAACTGAGACTAACCTGAGTACAACCAAACCCCCACCAGAACAGAACACACCCCCAGCCAATCAGAACACAGCCAACCCCCCAACCAATCAGAACACAGCCAAATCCCCAACCAATGAGAACACACCCCCACCCAATCAGAACACAGCCAAGCCCCCACCCAATCAAGTCACACCCCCACTAGTAGTTAAAAGGAAGAAGCAGCTGCAAGCTCACATCACTCTGAGAAGCACAAGGCCGAAGACACAAGCCTGAAGATGATGAATGAGACTTCATCGAAACGTCGCCTAGATATTTCCAATTCTACGCAGGAGAAAACCCGAAGAACCAAAGATCCACATACAAATACCCGCGAAAATCTCCGAAAACATATATATATATACAGAGATACACACACACACACCGATACACAGAAAAGTACAGAGAGAGGGGGAGAGAGAGAGAGAGAGACATAGAGAGAGAGACACAGGGAGAGATACAGAGAGGGGGGGAGAGAGGGAAAGATAGGGACAGGAGAAGAAAGAGATATAGAAAGGGGAGAGAGATACAGAGAGGGATACAGAGAGGGAGATACAGAGATAGAGGGGGAGAGAGAGAGATACAGAGAGAGGGAGAAGGAGAGGGGAAGAGACAGGGAGAGGGGGACATAGATATACACAGTGATACAGAGAGAGGGGAAGAGAGAGGGGGAGAGAGAGACAGAGAGAGATACAGAAAGAGGGGGGAGAGAGGGGAAGGAAGGGAGAGAGAGAGAGAGAGAGAGAGAGAAGGGTTTTGTGACTGGGTAGTCATGTGACTGGGTGGGAGTGAGTGGAGTTGGAGACGCCCAGCCAGGTTTTGTGGCTCTCAATGGTTTTTTTGTCCTATGGGAAATGGGTCCAAATCGCTCTTTGAGTGTTTAAGGTTGCAGACCCCTGGGCCAGACCAAAAGCACAAAATGCTGGTCATTGATTCAATCAGTAGGAAAAAAGTTGTTTTTAAAGGAACTGCAATATAGGAAAACATGGCCCTCCCTTCCCAGCCATTCCTTGCCACACCCAGCCTCAACTTATCTATAGTTCTGTAAAAATGTTGTTCACCTTTTTTTGACTTTATTATCTACGTGCTATATATATACTTTCATGGACCACTGAAAGGAGGAAATGGTTCACATGCTTTGCCCAAGAGTGTGATAGGCAACAGGCTTTTAAGGGGCTGCCAGAAAGAAGTGGAGGGGGCAATGTATTTTCCAAAGAAGCAGAAGGCAAAACAAGAAGCAATGGATGGTAACGGAACAAAGAGAGAAGCAATGTAAAACTAAGAAGAAACTTCCTGACGGTGAGAACAATTAACCAGTGGACTTGCTTCTCTCCAGAAGTTCTGGGTGCTCCAACACTGGAGGTTTTTAAGAAAAGACTGGACAGCCATTTCTCTGAAATGGTATAGAGTTCCCCCCAAGGTCGCTTCTAAGTGTTATTCTGACACCTTTCCCAGGACCTCCACTCAGATCCAAAATGTGGCTGTGATAGTTGATCAGAGCTCCTGTTTTTTATATGCAGCAGCTTTAGCGGTTAGGACAGAGGTCTCCAAACTTGGCAACTTTAAAATTTGTGGACTTCAACTCCCAGAATTAAATTTATTTTGAAACTTGACTCGAGGCTCATGAATTAATTAGGGCATCCATCGGAACCCTGACACTTGAGTTTAACATTCCTGATATAGATCCCCTTGAAATTGATCAACTATGAATAACTACATCCTGATCCAACAACTGAAAATTAGTCATATACTGCATATTCAACTTGTAAATGTCACATCTTCTTGTTGGCAATTACCCATTTGGAAGAAATATCGAAGACAGCTTTTAGCCTTGCTATGAAGTTAGCATGCATATCTAGATGGTTCTGTTGCAGAAAAGTATCATATTGCAGACCTTCTGATAAAAAAACTATATAAATCCTACATGGGACCTATCAACTGTAATGTGAGATTACTTCCTTTTCTTCTGTCTTTGACTGATCTAATTGTCATAGGCTGCCAGAATTTTGGATTATTCCCCTTTGCCTTACAAATTTCTGTAACAGCTGTATTCAATGCAAAAAAAGTTTTAGATGCATAATTAGCTTACAGTCAATCACAAAATTGTCATACAAATTGATTTGTTATAGAATGAGCTCCCCCCCCCAATTTAAATCTTAAAGTTAAAATGGGATGTAATATCAATAGTCTTAATAAGCAATTAATGACTGCTGTACAGCGTATTAAACAATACCTTCAGCTTTTTCATACTAAGATAGAATTGATTTGACACTCTAAGGAAGCGCTGTCAAACTCCTGGCCCGCGGACTGGAAGTATCATGCACTGGCCATGTCTACACCTGGTTTAGCGAAGGGGAAAAAAGTCCCGATACATCATGTGAAGCTGCCATCATGACATGAATTTGACACCCCTGCTCTAAGGTAATGAGATGGCAGCAATGATCCAAGAAAGTGTTGGCTATGCTTCAAGTCTCCCATTACATTAAAGTGAATAAATTAAAATCTCCAATGATTGTTATGCATAGAAGATTCTTAATGCATAATTGTAGATTGGCAAATTATAAATTCTCAAATTCTCATATTATGCCTAAATTATTCTTTAAATTGTATTTAAATTCAAAATAGAGAATAAATAAATAACCTCCAGTATCTACTTGCTAGCTTCCATCAGCCTCAATTCTTGCATACTATTATTTCATCTACTGTAATTGGGAGAAAGAGAAGTTTCTCTTCTCCAACCTGCTAATTTTTCTCTTTTTGAAAAAGTAAATGCCAAACAGAGGGGGAAATGTGTTTAGCTATTCTCATTTCTGCATAAACTACTGTCAAAGAAACTGCTGAAAAAGTAGTAGAGGCAATGATAGTTGGAGAGAGTTTCATCTGTATGGAATTACTTTGGCAATCCTGAGTTATCTTCCAGTTTTCCAGGACACTAGCCGTTTTTCAAGCCCTATTACATATTGAATGGGATATTGTACACTTTTTACTATATCACAAGAAGAAACTTATTGGTTATAATAGCAATTATAATTTACTTGATCATTTGATTGTTTTTGCTAAATTCTCTTTATCTACTATTCCTTTCATTTTAGCTTGGATCATAGCTGGAGAATGTTTTTTTCATTTTCCTCAATCCAATTTTAATGTAATTGCTCATTGATACCTGGAGATGATTCATCGGGTGGAGCTTCAGGAATTCCATAAATTGGGTAGATCCAACGAAGTCCTTTAAGTTCTTCATCCTTTATTATTACAGTTTGGCTAAGAAATATAAGCAAATATTAATATCACTTTAAAAAAACTTAGTACAATCATTATTTTGTGGCCTTATCTATCCATTTTACACTTGTTTGAAATTTCTTGTATCTCTTGTTATATAAAAGCAAAATATCACTCATGCATCACCACAAAATCTCCAGACTTGTAAAGCCTACAAACTTGAAATTTGGCATGTAGGTTCCTCTTGGCTTCTAGGTGCTCACTAAGAAAGGATTTCAAAATGACCTTTGGTATTTTGTATATTATTATTAATATGCTCTGATGTTAAGGAGTTCTACTCCCCCTCCCCACCTGAAAAGAAATCTGTTTCAAATGCAAAACACAAGCAGAGGAGAGGAGTTTCAGTTTTACAGCAGCAACCAGCTTTAACAGAACAATTCAGCTAAGCCATGCCCAGACTCCTTGCTATCTCCTTCTTGCTCACACAGTAAATATTGCTTCAGTTTCCAAACAGCTCTCAACTCTCACACACTGACAGGACGCTAGTCAGATGAATACCAATGGATGCTGGTAGGAAGAAGCACAGTTTTTCCCCCTTATATTCCTTCCCAAAAACTAGGCCCGATCACAGGTATAGAGCTAGTTATTTATAAAAGAGATATTGACTCCCGCAATTAATAATTAAAATAGGCATGCTTTAATTTGCTTAAATCAGCAAAGATGGCAATTTGGCTAAAAAGTATCCATACTCTCTTGGATAGCTGACAAATCTTATGAAAGAGTTGTCTGATAATATAACCAAAAATGGTTTTGGTATGCTTATACAGTCTAATAAATTTAGGCAGTACAGAATTATATTTTAAGTTTTATATAATGAAATTCTTAACATGTCCTATACTTGTTCAAATTTAATGTGTGAAATATTCTATATTAATTATTAAATAATTATTATTTAATTATATAAATTATTAAATAAATTTATCAACTAAATTCACATAATGATTTCAAATTTAAATCAACATTACTTATGGATATCTAATGATTAAAATACTTACCTGTTTACTACTTCCCTTAATTCAAATGTGTCATCATAAATCCAGTTTTCTTCATCTATTTTCTTAACTTCAATAACAAGAAACGTTTCATAGAATTTCATAGAAAGAGGGGCAAATAATATAGGAATATTAAGCTTGCTTTTTTGAGGTAAAATTATTCCTAAAAAGCAGAAAATTAAACAGTATTAATAATTGGTTTGTCTACTAATTTACCCTTAATTATGTATTTTAAAAATATGCAGCATAAAAGGAAACACAATTGTTTATAAAGAACCCCTTTTCCACTAAAAAAAATCCACTATCACAGTGATGGCGAACCTTTACGGCACCGAGTATCCAAACCGGAACGTGTGTGCATGTGTGTGCCTGGTGCGTACCTGCCTGTTTTGGGGGCATTTTGGGGACCGTTTTCAGGTGGTTTTTCAGGCTGTTTTTGGTGGTTTTTCAGGCCATTTCAGACCATTTTGTGTGTACCAGAAACCAGAAGAGCAGCTGGTGATGACACGCATGCCCTCTGAGAGGACCCTGTGTGCCACCTCTGGCACGTGTGCCATAGGTTTGCCATCACAGGTCTAGGTAGAGGGATGATTTGTTACTCTAGGAACTAAAAATCCAATATTGAGGCATTGATAATTTGTGGTGATATTTTGCTTGTGTTTTTCTCTGACAAAGTCACTTAGATCTTATTAGCATTTTTAAACATTATTTTAAAAAGGGAGAGATAACACTTCAGATATATTTCAAAAAATGGCTATTTCTTATTATTTAAAGAATGCAAGTTGTGTTTTGGAAATTACCAGAGGCATTAACAGTAAGTAATGATCAAAAAATGAAGGCATAAAATGCCAAAGCAAAATTTAAAAAGTACTGTTTTTATGTAGAAATGGTAAATCATATTATAGAAGGCAATCAGAGTGTATGATCTTTAACATCATATTTAACATCATCACTATTGTTTTATAATGTTTACTGTTTGGAAATAACTTTTGTGGTATTGAATATTTATACCCCACTGTTCTATGTTTACATTGCTAACGTAGATAAATTAATATTAAATCATTTAAAATGTTAAAAGGCTGAACAATAAAATCAGCTAAATAGAATGCAAACTAGCTTAAGCAATCTTTTGAAGCCACCCACACCCCAGTCACATGACCACCTAGCCACACCCACTCAGTCACATGACCACCACACCCACAAATTAGGCCACCCCCACAAAATCAATTGTTAAGAATTTGAATCCCACCCCAGCTTATTACTATAAGAAAAGCAACAGTCTTTCCCCTAGACTAGAGTTTGGCATTAAATACCATTTTAGTCTCTTTCATATAGGGGACATGGAAGCCCTTGAACCTTCCACTTTATACTTTCACTCCAAAGACCAGGCATGGTGAAGAGAGGCTGGGCAAGGTTATTATCCTCCACTTAGAGACAAACATCCTACTCTCTAACAAACAGTTTGGTTTCAGAAGGAAACTGTCCTGTAATCTGCAATTCTTGCACTGTAAAAACATATGGACTACACAACTTGATCAGGGCAAAGCAATTGACTTAATTTATATTGACTTCTGTAAAGCCTTTGATTCAGTGTTACACAACAAACTACTACTAAAACTAAGGTCTTATGGTATCTCTGGATACCTACATAACTGGATAGAAGCATTCCTGTCAAACAGGCAACAAATGGTCAAAATTGGGAGTGTCCTATCAAATCCTGTACCTGTCAACAGTGGTGTCCCCCAAGGCAGTGTTCTAGGACCAACTCTCTTCATACTCTATATTAATGAGCTCTGTGATTATATTAAGAACAACTGCATTCTTTTTGCTGAAGATGTAAAGCTATTCAACACCACTGACAATGCTGCTACCCTTCAAAAAGACCTCAACTATGTGTCAGAATGGTCAAACAAATGGCAACTTCAGATCTCAACATGTAAATGCTCTGTCTTGCATATTGGCAAAAAAATCAAAAAATAAAATACAAGCTGAATAGTGAAGACCTTGTTGATGACACAAACTTTGTCAAGAACCTTGGAGTATTCATCTCAAATGATCTAAGCACTAAAGCCGACTGTAACTACATAGCCAAAAAGGCATTAAGAGTTGTTAACCTAATTCTGGTAGCTTTTTCTCTGGTGATATCACTGTACTAACTAGAGCATATAAAACATTTGCTAGACCAATACTTGAATACAGCTCATCAGTCTGGAACCCGCATTACATATCTGATATTAATATAATTGAGAAAGTCCAGAAATATTTTACGAGAAGATTCTTCCACTCCTCTACTCGTAGCAGAATACCTTATGCTACCAGACTTGAAACTCCACCAGGAGAAGGCCACTTGGATCACTTGTTGTATTTATGACTATAATTGTTGCAGGTGGTGGCCACTGCAGTGAGATCCTCCAACATTATGAACTGATGCCAGAATTGCAGTAAAATAGAAAGTTTTTACAATCATAGTAGTATTATTAATAAAAGCAATGTACTTAGGAGAGCTCTCCTTCCATTTATCCATGACAGACAATGAGCAGAAATATTCATCATGGTTGTATTTATCCTTACAGGTCTTTTGGTACACACTTTTATAATCCCAGGCTATAGAAATCTAATATATAGATCTAATATGCAAAATAAACAATGAATATTAAACACAGATCATATTTTAATATCTTGTTTATTCAATATAAATTTCCTAAAATACTACTTTGGGTTACTGACTGTGTTTGTAATGCTTTTATATGACTAGAAATATATCTAATGAAAACAAAAGGTAGAGTTTAGTTATATATGTTTAGATACTGGCTTACACTACATTTTTCTTGTAGATTTGATACAAACAGATAGTTTTCAATTTAAGTAGAAGTGATCCCTCATATTAAAACTGTTCTAACATCAAATAGTTTTTCTACTGTAAAATGGTTGTGCCTGCATACAATTATAAAGTGAATTTGAGCTACATAACATATACTTGAGTGTCCTTTAGAAACTTAAACCATAAAAGTGCTACCTTGTTTTTCCTTCAGTGGAAGCCAGAATATACTGTCTTTACTAGAATGGTGGCATGGAGTTGCATGACAATAATCTGTAATGTGATCTCGATCTAATGAAAAAGGAAAAAAATATCTTACATTTCAATGTCACATTCAAGGAGCGGAATTTGTTAAAGTTTGAAATGATCAAAGGCTATTTAATGTTCTTCAAAGTATTCCTTGGAACAGAAACTGACAGTTTGTTAAAATGTCTTTTTGCATTTTAATTTATACATTGCATGGAAAAAACTATGAATATTCATAGAAACATACTAAAATTCTTTGAAATAATGTATAAATAATTTCTGCTGTTTCCTACCCTCCCCAAAAAGATCTATTTTGGACAAGGGTTGAGTTAGAGGCTTGCTATTTAAAACAATGCTTACATAGTTTAAAATAAATTATCTGCATTGAAAACATAATCAGAGTAAGATTTACTTTTAGTAATTCTTTATTTTATAATTTTTATTTGTAATAAATTTTCTGAAGGTTTGTAATGTTCTCCTGAGACTTTAACAAGTCTCTGAATAGAGTTTGATGATAAAATGGTTTTTGAATATCATATAATAGAAAAATACAATAGGAAGAAATAAATGCTACTGCTACAATAGTAAAAAGCAACGAGTGCTGCTACTTTAGAGAGAAAAATAAGACTGTTTGGTTAAAAATAAAAAGGGAAATAATGGTAATCTGATTATGTATATATGCCTCATAGTTGAATATTTTATCTATCTACCATCCATCCATTCATCCATCCATCTGATGTACAAACTATTTCAATTGACTTGCTCAATCCAGTACAATAAATAGATTCAAGGATTAAACAAAACATAATAACAACTCAGGGTGACAATCAGAAAAGTCACATTTCATATTGGAAAGAGCAAGTTCTGATCAAATAGGAGCTGGCCACTTAGAATATGGCTATTAAACAGAACCAGTGGCAGCTATTTGGAACTCTAGGGACACATGTGATCTAGAATCATATTGTCTATGATATAACTTTGTAATAAATTCTGAATTCTGGAAGTATTATATTCTGCTGACTCCCCTCTCTATATGGGGGGGAGGGGAATGGCCCTACTTATAAGTGGTATGAAGACATCGAACATAAGAATTCTTAATATATACAATACCATGACTCTCTATAGAGTGAAATAAATAAAATGATTTAATGATTTCACTGGGGTAAATGTTGGGTAAAATCATATTCTACAATGCAGTAACAAATCTGGGACTACAACAACTAGTAACCAACAACACTAGACTTAACAACTGCCTCGATCTCATTTTCTGCAATAGTTTGAATTCAATTTATGAAATACAAATTAAAGAACCCTTTTCCAATAGTGACCACAACATGATTGACTTTTGTCTCAATGTACGTCCACACAAAAATCATCACAACAACGGAATCCCCAATTATAACTTCAAAAAAGGCAACTATGATCTTATAAACAATGATCTCTCATCCCTTGACTGGCAATTTCTATTCTCTGGATGCAATACTGTAGAAGACCATTACAGCATATTTTTACTTGAAGTCAAAAGAGTCATCAAACTATATGTACCATTAACAACTCCCAAAACCAGAAAAAACAAATTACCCAAAACAATAAGGAAGCTTCAATCCAAAAAGAAATCACTTTGGCGGCAAAACAAATCTGATCATGTTGCCAACTTCAAAAGCTGATACAAAAATTTATGCCACCAGATAAAAACTGAATGCACCAATTATCACATTAAACAAGAAGAAAACCTTCTACGCACCAATTCCACCCATGCTTTCTACAATTTTGTAAACAACAAACTAAAAGACTCAAAGTCCATCCCACCGCTGAAAGGACCTAATGGCAAAGACTGCAACGACGACACTATTAAAGCCAACCTCTTTAACACATTCTTTGGCTCAGTATTTGTAAACAGCAATGGATCATGTCCAGTATTTCCTAGTCGAACCACAGACAACTACAATGATCTAATACATATCGATTTTACAGAAGACAATGTTGAAAAAGCACTACACAATCTAAAACCATCTCTATCTATTGGACCGGACGAATATGTGCCTACTTCTTAAAAAAGCTATCCACTGCCATAGCAGAACCTCTAAGCATAATCTTTGAAAAATCTTTCAAGACCAGCTCCTTGCCAAAACTACGGACACAAGCCACGGTCATCCCCATCTTCAAAAAGGGAGACCCAGCCTAATTGAAAATTATAGACCAATCTCTTTATGCTGCGTCACCTGTAAAGTCATGGAATCAATTATTAACCAATCCATCATCCTCCACTTAGAAACAAACAACCTACTCTCTAATAAACAAGTTGGTTTTAGGAAAAAACTATCATGTAATCTGCAACTCTTACATTGCAAAAACATATGGACTACACAACTCGATCAGGGAAAAGCAATAGACGCAATCTACATAGACTTCTGTAAAGCCTTTGATTCAGTGGTACATGACAAACTACTCCTAAAACTAAAATCTTATGGTATCTCTGGATACCTGCATAACTGGATAGAAGCATTCCTGTCAAACAGACAGCAAATAGTCAAAATTGGGAGCGTCCTATCAAATTCTGTATCTGTCATCAGTGGTGTCCCCCAAGGCAGTGTTCTAGGACCAACTCTTTTCATACTCTACATAAATGACCTCTGTGATCATATCAAGAGCAACTGCTTTCTCTGATGTAAAGCTATTCAACACCACAGACAATACTGCTACCCTTCAAAAAGACCTCGACTATGTATCAGAATGGTCAAACACATGGCAACTATTGGAAACGTATACTAATTGTTTCAGGTGTTGTTGTGAGTTGTTGGGGGCTTTCTTGTCATGTTCTAATTTCTTTAGTTTCTTCAGGAGTTTGTCATTTTTGTAAGTGGTTTCTGTTTCAGCTCTCCAAGTTGTAAGTTTTTTTATCTTGTCCCAAAGTAGAGGGTGGATTTTGTTGCTCAATTCCAGGTGTAAGGTTAGGAGGTCTTTGTTTAACTGGTCGAGTTGGAATTTCTTTCTGTGGAGCTCGTTCCTGAGTAGAGCCATTTCAGTTCTTTTCAGGATACGTTTGGTAGCTGCTGTGCTGTGATGAAATGTTAATTTGAAGCAGGTCGGTATTGCATTGTTGTCTCTGCAGCTGCGTAGGAATTTGAGGTCACATAATATTTCTGCTCTTTTAACTTCCAGCTTCTCATAAGTTTTGGTCCGGCTGTTTATTTCCTCCCCATAGAGGTCTGAATGATGTCAAGCTGGCCACGCCTACCATGACCACCCCCCCAGGTCAAATACCATCCTGAAGTGGCCCTCAGTGAAATTGAGTTTGACACCTCTGATTATTAGTAATTGCACAGAGGCATTAAACTTTTAGTTCAGCAAAATTCTGTCTTGATTTTCATAAACGTTAACTCCATTTTCTCAGTGAGGGTCTACTAATATGAAAATCAAGATTCCTATATATAAACATAAAAAATATTAATTAACGTTCCAGTGCTATTTTGTGGGCATTGCACAATTATAGTTATACAGTTGTACATGGATGGGTTCTGATCTTCCTTGTATTGGTTCTTATTGGAAAGAGACAATAAAGTTTCTACCCTGTAACTACTATTCAGTTTTATATACCTTCCAAGTAAAGATTCCAAAATGACTGATATAAGTTGTTAAGTTCAATGATCATGAAGCATGCATTATTGCAGTGTTATATTGTTCTTGCTACTCAAGAAAACAAACTGATCCAGAAAGCTACATTCAACTTGCTGATATCTATCAGTATCAATCAATCAGAATAGAGCTGGAAGGGACCTTGGAGGTTTTCTAGACCACCCCCCTGCTCCAGCAGGAGACCCTATACCATTTAAAACAAATGACTGTCACCACAACTTCTGAAGGCAAGCTGTTCCACTGGTTAATTGTCCTCACTGTTAGGAAGTTTCTCCTTAACTGCAGGTTGCTTCTCTCTTTGGTTTTAGTTTCTATCCATTGTTTATTGTCCTGCCTTCTAGTGCTTTGGAAAGTAAATTGACCCCCTTCTCTTTGTGGAAGCCTCTCAAGTATTGGCACACTGCTATCATATCTCCCCTGGTACTTCACTAGATTAGCCATGCCCAGTTCCTGTAAACATTCTTCATATGCATTAGTCTCCAGTCCCCTAATCATTCTGGTTGCTCTTTTCTGCACTTTTTCTAGAGTCTCAACATCTTTTTTGTAATGTGGAGACCAAAACTAGATGTAGTTTTCCAAGTATAGTTTTACCAAGATTTTGCTAAAGCGATGCTAATACTTCATGTCTTTCAATTCTATCCCCCTGTTTATACAAGCCTATCTTCTCTAGGGTTGGGTAGTTGTTGATAGAATAAAACCATATATCACATCCTAGTTACAATGGTAGAAGGTCTACCATGTATCACAATCTTCATTGTTGGTAGAAATTAGTTTTATATAATTAAAATGTTAAAAAAGAAAACATCATTCCATGGTATATAGTAGAAAGCTTTTTTTTAAATGGATAATCCAATTTCCCAGTCATAATAGAAAATGAGGACAGTCATACCTGTTAAAATGATATCTACCACAACTTCTTCAAATGTAGGATTCTTGAAGTTTACAATGATAGAAGAATGATGACCAAGACAAGAACTGACACTAGCTGGTTCCATTAGTTGAGGTATCCGACCAATACCTGACAAGTAAAATACCCATTCTTCAAACTGTAAATGAATAGAAAGGCTCATATTTTAACTAGATTAAGTGTTTTAGCTTACTCTAAAATAAAATATATAAATCTTATATCAAATAAAAATGTATAAATACATTTGACTCAGTGGTGGGATTCAAATAATTTAACAACTGGTTCTCTGCCCTAATTATCTCTTCTAACAACCAGTTCACCAAACTGCTCAGAAACTTAACAAGGATATTTCTTCCAACATATACATATAACAATTCTAAAAGCATTCTAGAAAAGTAATTTTAAAAAGTTGAAGTCACTAAATTAAAGAAACAAAGTCAACTATAACATATGTTTCACTTGAATGGAAATCATGTTCAAATCAAAATATAATAAACCCAATCCTATAATAATTTTGATCTTTTTTCACAAGCTTTGTGTTCCTATACCTGTTATCTTTGATGAGATCTGCTTATTTAGTGGAGCTGTTTAGTCACAGTAGCATATTAAATAAGGAGACGAAGAAAGAAATCTAAGCAAATAATATTTTGCAGGCCCTGATAACAGATCCTTCTCACCTCTAATAGTATTTAGTGTCATTCCTTTCTAAATGGATGTTGCTGGTTTGTCAAGGGAGCTAGTTATACAAGTATGTTAACAACTTAAGTAACTGTTACAGCCAGACTGGTATTTCAATTTTGCTATCCCAACTCAATTAAATTTAATGATTTTTTTTTAAAAAAGAGCAAAATGATTACCAGGTGCTAATTCTTACTGCTGAGTTTTTCTCACAAAATTTAGAAAAGAAGCAGATAATAACCACAGCAACTTCTCTCAATTCAGTTATGAAGTACAATCATAAATGATTATTGCTTATCCTGTAAGTGCTGGCATTAGTTGATTTTAGATTATCAGCTACTCATCTTTGAGATGGCTTAAAGTGTAATTTCTGAAGAATTTAATCAGAGAAGAGAATCAATTGATTTTTTTTTAAATTAAAGTTTTGCCAACTTTTATACATGTATTATCAAAATGACTTCTTAAAAGCCTTGCAACAAAATCTGGGCACTCAATTAGCACAATCAAATTACTAATATATTTTCAATGCAATAAACGGAGATGCAGTTAAGAAGTCAAAGGTTTTAAATGATTTTGAGATTAAAAGGCAAAAAAAAAGTCATATATATTAATGGGAAAGGTTAAAACAGCATGACATGGCAAATATAAAAATAAGATACTGATTAAAGGTTTAGCTGAAATAAAAACTTGGAGATTTATCACTGTTTGATAGAAGAAGCAGAAGTTGATAAAAGTGTTAAGTTTCAGTTTGCAGTAGAAAGTTTTCAGTAAATTATTGCTTTGTTTTATTTCTTTAGCTTTTGATTTAATAAATCTTGTGGCTTCAGACAAAATACCACTTTATTGCTTTGAACTGTCCTTGAGTCAGTTATTAAACTATTACATTCCTGAAATACTAGTACTTGCTTTTTTAAACACTTCCTCAGAATAAAATTTTAAAAAGAAATAATCCACATTATTTTTGAAATTAACTTTTGGTGATAACATTATAAAATATTGCAAAAAACATTAGAAGTACCGTAAAGATTCAAATACAAGGGTTGTATTCATCATATGGGAGTAAAGCATCTCTCTTGGAATCCTTTGCCATGTTTTGTACAGCTGATTTGTAAATTACTGTACTTCCAGCTGTCTCATATCCATGTGCCTGCATAACCACTTTGCTTCCCATTTTTAACCCAGTAAAGACAAGGATTGCAAGAAACTTTTTCTGAAACATTTGTAAAGTCCCAATAGTGACTTTTCAACTTATTTTAAAAACAGTAGATCAGGAGTGTCAAACTTGCATCGTCACAGCAGCGTCACGTGACGTATTGGGACTTTTTCCCCCTTTGCTAAACCGGGCAAGGGTGGGACCAGCAGATGGCACGTTCGGTCTGCAAGCTGCAAGTTTGACTCCCCTGCAGTAGATGTAGTCTTCCCATAATTATCCTAAATGAGACCAGCAATTTCACTCCTAAGCAAAGTGAGAAATCATGGGTTCACTACTGTGTTTCTGACTGGAAAGTAATAAAACTACTCAGTTTCACATCTAAGGCTTTTGTTTGCCTCCTAACTATTCCCCTGTCCTTTGGAATGTTCAAGGCCTGCTAACTATTTTCTACGTGTCAAAAGCAATGCAGTCAGACTACAATGCCAGGCTGGGAACCACAGGTACACTATATAAACAGCTTATTTTCTTCAAATCTCTTTCTCTCCAATCTCTCCCCTTTGGGACGGGGTATGCAAAGGAAAAATTGCCTACAGAAATTGCTTACTTTTTTCCTCAAACCCTTCCCCCCCACCCCAGAACAGAGAGATTGAGAGGAAAAGATTTCAAGAAAATACTGCAAGCTAGCTTCAATAACACATTTACAGCTCTCAGTCTGGGTTGCTGACATGATTGTTGCTGCATTGTTGTTGATGTATAGAAAACCAAATAGCTTACTGTCTTGCAATATTTTCCTCTCCAGGGTCTGTGCTCTGCAAGGGAAGAGGAGGGGCGGGGGAATCACACTTCAGGCAAAGGACAACATGAACTGGCTGTATGAGTCGCCATGGGGGAATAGGCGACAATATAAATCCAATAAATAAATAAATAAATAATGGTAATTATGTAACTGAGGTATGATGCAAAGGTAGTAAATGGTTATAACTGAACTGAAATTATTTTTGGCACCATCAAAACTGAGCAGTCATTGAACAAATAATTGCTAAGTAAGGATTATCTACCTGCTAACAGTTTGGCAGGTGCAAAAGCTTATAGATCAAAGACTCCAATCAACCGACTGGGGGATAGCAAATAAAACAGTGGGGAAAGAGTTTCTCACATATTTGTCATCCTGTTGTCTTTATGATTTGTTTACTATAAAAACCAGATCAAAAATATCACTTTTTTACTTTCAAGAGTCATTCATTTCTTTAGTAAGTATAGCATTTAACAATGTGAACAGACATATACAGCATACATGGATCCTTTGAAAAATATAACAGGTAATTTTTGGTTAATAACCAACTGTTCAGAAACTGTTCAAAGTTACGACAGCATTCAGTAAGTGATACTTCCAATTAGTCCTCAAAGTTCAAGCCATCTCAGCAACCCCAGTCACATGATCAGGATCTGTGGCAACTGGCTTGCACTTATGATAGTGGAAGTATCCCATGGTCATGTGATCAATATTTGCTACCTTCCCTGCTGGTTTCCCAAAAACAAAATCCACTAGAAAGCCAGTAGGGAAGATTGTTAGTCGCTCCTGCCACATTCATACTACTTACTCTCCATAGTACCCATACTCATCAAGCTGCACTTGCATCAGACTATAGCAGCCACTTGTACACTCTTCTGTTCTCCAGAGCACCCTTCCCCTGCCCTGTGCAATATATTTGCACTATCCTGCACTGCAATCACTTACCTGCCCATTAGCCACCTGAGACTTGTGACTTCTTATCAGCTTCCCCATTGGCTTTGCTTGTTGAAAGCCAGCAGGAAATTACTTGATCAGAGATGGCAATAGAGATTACTGAAATTGTTATTCCTAAATAATATGGCCACATGTTGTGTTTTATAGCTGCATTGTTAGCAATGCAAATTAGTCTCAAATACCATCATGTAGCCAGGACAACCTCTCATAATTATTACTAAAGATCTTAATTACATTATAAGCTATAGTAAGAAACATAAGGGAAGGAAGGAGGGAGAAAAATATTTATCTTTATATACTGTATATTCACCACACATCTATGGATAAGTCAAACCCAATTTTGGAGGTGCATTTTGGGATCTAAATCCTCAACTTATTTTCAAGTATATAGGAACCCTCTTAGTTAGATTGAAGGAGGGAGGGAGTTGTCCACCAGAATGAGGAAGAAAGGGGGAGAAGGAGGAGGAAAATTACAGTTGAGCCATACTATTAAAAACTAGCTTTTATTGTCAGCCTAACAATTACTTGTGTTAGTATTAGATAATCTGTTATTCATTGAATGTAATTGGACATTCCTACCTGTGGGCATTTGAAAATTATGCTTGCAGTGTGATTTGTTCTTCCTAATGCAGATGGACAAAACAGAACTGATATTTCAGTAGTGGAATGAGGAGCAACAGTCAACTGCAAAAAACATGGACAGGGAAGAGACCAATGAAAAGCAAGCAAGTAAACAAACAAACAAAAAACCCCAATGTTCCTTTTTTCCTTTCTTTTCAATCCAATTCTTTTCTTGTTCCTTGTATCAACACTATTGATGTTTACATGATTAATGTGGTCCACTGTATGACTTCCCTACTCTCAGCATGTAGGATCTGCTAAAATTGATAAATACACTGCAGTAAACAGTGCTAAGTGTTTATGCTTATTCCCTAGAAACTAGAGAATGTGTTGCTAACCACAAAAATGGAACTGGGGTTCTTCTAACATATGGGGAAAAAGAGAGCTTTGGTTTTTCAAGTCATATACTGCTAACAAATTTTTTTTTCCTTTTTTTTGCACATCACAGAGATACTTTTAAGTCTTGCATATGATACAATATTATAAAGTCAAAATGCATTTTTAGCTAGCATTATCCATGTTATTTTTAACTGAAGTGTCTCTATGCTCTTCCAACATACAGTATATGAGTAAAGAAACTATCTTGCTGGGACTTATTCAGTCTAAATTAAAAGTGATTGATTCATTACTCCATGCAATGGCCACATAATCATTATAAGATGTGATAAAACTTAAGGCATTTAAGGAAGGTCAGACAGAAATAAAATAATTTTCAATCCAGTTCCTAACTTGATGTTAGTTTATTGTTGCCTGATTTAATCCATCCATCTAAACTGTGAGCAATAAATTTTGTCAAGGAGCCACATAAGAAACTGGGGCTGCCACTGCCACCTCCCTGATGCCACTCTGCCCTTGTCCCATCCCCTGCCGCCACTGTCACCACCAGACAGGGACAGCCAAAAGTATGGATACGGTCCACAAGTTGTAAAACGCCCAGGTCTGGGCTAAATGCTTGCACTTTATTAATATTACTGTCAAACAAATACATAAAAATTGCAGACAACAGTTCCGCAATAAAACTGATAATTTCATGTTCTAGAAAAAATCTGGGAAGTAGTTCTACTAAGGAAAAAGATCTTACTATCACAGTAAGTAAGTTGTCCTCGTCTCTTCTTGTTTGCTTATTGGATACTGCAATTTTAGTAACAGGATTGACCTTTCCAAACAAAAAATGATTCATTTTCCTTTGTCAACTGTCCAACTAGTGAACCCAAAAAAATAGGCACTCTCAGGAACTTTAAAATTCCTAAAACTTTATTGGATACATCATTTCAGCACTGAAGAAATAAAATCAGCTCTGAGATTTTCCCGTGCAATGCTGCATAGTTAAACATTAGTTTCCCCTTCTTCTCAATCATAGTGATCACACTGTCCAATTAAGAATCAGTCTTTTGTTTTGAGAACAGTTCATTTCTTTGTGAACTGTTCTGAAAACATGACGTGCAGAAGTGACTGGTGGGTTCTTGTGGCTCACACGGTCTATTCTTGGATTGTCTGCATTCCTTCTCACCTTTCCCTCCCCCTGCCCCCCAGTTCATTGGCAAATTGAATAGTGATGTGTTCAAATGGTTCAGAAGTGGTTCAAACTTGACATGCCAGCCCCTTGGGGAAAAACGTAAACCTAGAAGAGATATCAAGTATGGGTTAATATAATGACAGTTGGGACCCCACCCCTCTTCCAGGTTTACTTGGGTACTTGGAATGAAAATGTTTTTTCAACTTGTCTGCTCTTACATCTTTTGCTTTTACCATTCTGCTTCTGATGCTGGATACTCCCTCCATAGTATTAAGTACTGTAAATTTCCCTTAAAATAACGGAAGTTTAAAATCTTGTTGATGTCATAATGCTTCTCTCCCGCCACCAGTATAAGGGACTCAGGCTCTTTGCTTATGGGTCTTAGGTTGGAGCCTTGGACTGGCTTCAACAAACTACAGTGGAATACTGGATGAATACTAATATTTTTGGTAACCTTAACTCTACTGTGACTGGGTTTATGACCCATACAGCTGGAAAGGGACCTATGTACTTAGGTACCAGCTTCTTACAGGGCTGACTCAACTTTAAGGATTTTGGAGACAAATAGACTCTATCCCCAATCTTAAACTCTTTTTGCGGAGCTCTTCTTTTATCAGCTCGTTTCTTTTGTGACTCTCCCACTTTCACTAATGTTTTCTGCACATTCCCCCAAGCACTTCTTAGGGTGTCCATCCACTCTGTCAGTGTTACTAAGGAGGGAGGTTCCTTTGGGAATTCAGTCATAGGCCCAAACTCCTTCCCATAACCACCTTGAATAAGTTAAAACCAGTGCTGCTAAACCCTGAGTTATTATAGGCCACCTCTGCAAATGATAGAAGCTCTGCCCAGTTTGTTTGTGATAGTTCACATAGTAATGTCAGTATTGCTCCACCATTGTGTTGGTCCATTCCACTGTCCTATTAGTACTCGGACAGAACTCTGAACTAAGCTCTTGGGAAGATCCTATCAGCTTCAAAAGTTCCTGCGAAACCTGGCAGTAAATTGTACCCCCGATCCAAGATGGTGTGTTTTGGGACTCCGTGCAGCTGTAGATGTGTTGCACAGTTTGACTAGTCTTTGAGCCAACAGGGGTTTAGGAGAGGCAATGAAAACAGGTTGACAACTGTCCAGATCATGGTACTTCTCCCACTCTCTGGCATCTCTACAATAAAGTCCATAGAAATTTCTTCCCATAGCCTGTTGGGATTGGCTACTGGCTTCAACAATCCAGGGGTTTTCCTTAGCATCCATTTTATGGATGCACACACTGGGCAATTCATCATATAGTTCTCAATGTCCTTTTTCATCTTAGGCCACCAGAACTGTCTCTTAAATAGGTGGAGAGACTTTACAAATCCAAAGTGGCCAGACACCTTTGCATCATGGCTCCACTGTAGAACATGGGTTCTCAGGATGGCAGAGATGTATAGTTGGTTCCCTTTCCAGGCCAAGTCTTCCCTCACCATCATCTCATTCTGGTTGGCCTTGAACCATTCATCGTTCTGTAGGGCTTCTTCTAGCTGATACATCAACCCTTCATTAGGCTGTTGGAGAACAGCCACCAGCTCCCACTTCTCAGAGGATTGGGCTGCCAACTGCTGAAAGGATATGATGAAGTTGACTATCTTCTCCTGGGTGCTTTTGTAGTAAAAATTCTTTCCACCTGGTAGGTACTTGAGCGTGAAATTGAACCAATTAAAATATTGTGACGAATGTACTTGCTTTGGTGAAAGTTTTCTCGGGGTCCTCAGAGACTCTAACTTCTTGTGATCTGTCCACATTTTGAATGGAATCTTTCTCTCAGGGTTCCAAGCAGGAGTGAAATTCAACCGTCTCTCACCATCTCGGGAGAGGTGGTAGGGATGATTTTAATTGGTTCAAAGAGGTGGTAGGGATTATTTGAATTGGTTGGCCCCACCCACACCCACCTGTCTTCTTCCTTTTAGAGACTGAGTCCCACCAAACCACACCCACCAAGCCACGCCCACAGAGCTGGTAGGGAAAAATTTTGAATTTCAACCTTGGTTCCAAGTAACACCCCCAACAGAATCAAAACTCTGAGGCAGGCACGTTCCTCAAAG
The DNA here is from genome assembly GCA_023653725.1 of Bungarus multicinctus. NCBI lineage: Eukaryota > Metazoa > Chordata > Lepidosauria > Squamata > Elapidae > Bungarus > Bungarus multicinctus. The sequence goes on from CM042850.1 coordinate 63,963,332, forward strand.
TACAGATTTATTAGGCATGTCATATCAGCACATCTTGAGAAACCCAAATCTAAAGTCCCACGGGTTTCCACCTAGTAAAAAATATGTTTTCCTCCTCCTGCCCCTTCAGACCATCACATGGCCCAATCAGGTCACAGTCCAAAGTTCATCCAGACTCACATCTTGCCTCTTCACACCTGGTGGGAATGTCCTCAGTGGAAATAATTTTATTTTGGTTACAAAGCCCTCGCTATCTCTGCATCCACCCTTCCATTTTCATAGCTCACCTAGCCACTGCTGTGGCAGCCCTGAAAATGCCAAAGAAAATGGCTCCAGGCCTGACAGGCTGCTCCCCTCCTCAGTAAAAGAGAACATCTTGCAACTAGAGAAGTGAGAGAGGGCTAGTAACATTACCCTTAACCACCTCTTTCCCCTCCAGGGCCCCTTTGGCTTACTAGGGTACTTCTCATGAAACCACTTCACTAATCTGTCAGCACCCAGCTTTTAACCCAGGTGGCCTCAGACAAAGGGTATCCCTTCCAATGGACCAGATATTGCAGGCATCCACAGTGCAGCCAGGAATCCAGTATTTTCTTAACTTCATAGTGAGTCTCACCCTGCATCACTACAGGTTTGGGGGCTGTATCCCTTGGTCTCAACTGTGAGCTGGCTGCTGGTTTTAACAGGCTGTTATGAAAGACTGGGTATACTTTCCCTAGCAGTTGTGGGAGTCTAAATTGTACTGTCACTAGGTTAATATTTTCACTATTGGGAATGGCCCTAAGAACTTAGGTCCAAGCTTCTTGAATGGCAATCTTAGCTTGAGATACTTCATTGACAGGTATTGTTGACAGGTGTATGTGATCTCCCACCTGAAAAGGAGGCTGGGGGGAGTGGCACTTGTCTGCCTGTTCTTGTACAACTTGGCCACTTAAGCTAGAGCTTGCTTAGTATTTTCCCAGCCTAACTTTAGTGATTCCAAATATTCTCTCAGGGTCATGGACGAGGGTGGCTCTCGGGGCAGCTCAGGTATGGGGACAAATTCCATATCGCTGGTGACATGGAAAAGAGTCAATCTGCTCACTGCGTTGTTGTAAGCCACCTCCACAAAGGGCAGCAAGTCAGCTAGACCTCTGATAGTCCACATAACATCTCAGGTTCTGCTCCACCATGGCATTCGTTTGGCTGCCCCATTCATACTCAGATGGAAAGCTGAGTTTAGCCCTTAGATCCATCCTATCGACCTCAAGAATTCTCTCTAGAATTTTGCCGTGAATTGGACCCCTGGTCGGAGATGACTCTGCAGGGAACCCCATGTAGTTGGTACAACTGTTTTATAAACATCTTAGCTAGTTTTCTGGTTGAGGACAACCCTGAGCAGGCTGTGAAGTGGGCTTGCTTTAAGAATAGGTCAATCACGGTCCAATGACCATGTTTCCTCCACTCTCCAGGAGCTTGACTGTAAAGTCCATAGCAATTTTCTCCCATGGCCAGTAGGGGTCCGCCACTGGTTGGAGGAGCCCAGGAGGCTTCCCTGGTCTCATCTTCATGGTTGCACATGTAGTGCAACTCAACACAATCCTCCACATTAGACTTCACCTTTAACCACCAGAACTGTCTTTTGGTTAAATGAAGGGTTTTTAGAAATCCAAAGTGGTCAGCCAACCTAGAGTAGTGGCTGAGTTGTAGGACTTGGAGCCTTAGGCTGGCAGGGACATATAATTTGGTCCCTTTCCAGGCTAGTCCATTCCTTAGGGTCAGGGCGTCCTTGTTGTCACCAAATCACTGGTCAGCTGGGAGGGCAGGCATCAGTGCTGATATCGTTTGATTCCCTCTAGGATCATCCCAGCATTTAGCTTGGCCTCTGATGGTGACTTGGGCCACTGGTTGAGAGGGGAGAATGATGATGAGAACAACCTCCTCCCAGCGGCTATTAAACTGCGGCATTCTTGACAAGGCATTTGCGAGCAGGTTCTTGCCCCCCCAGGATGTATTTTAGCTCAAAGTTGAAATGTTTAAAGTACTGCACCCAGTGGACTTGTTTGGGAGAGAGCTTTTGTGTGTGTGTGTGTGTGTGTGGGTCATTTATTTATTTATTTATTTATTTATTTATTTATTTATTTATTTATTTATTTATTTATTTATTTAAATACTTATATACCGCCCTTCTCCCGAAGGACTCAGGGTGGTGCACAGCCAATCAAACCCCAATACACTGTACAAAAATTAAAATGAATTAAATAATTTAGGCTGTTTAAGTTTAAAAAGTTTACCCTCCCCCATAAATAATTAAAACCCCAATTATTCGAACCCAATTAAAACAAGAGACAAAGTTAAAATCTTGTGTCAGCCTAGGCCAGCCTGCTCAAAGAGCCAAGCTTTTAACGCCCGTCTGAAGGCTCTCAGGTCTGTGTTGGTGCGTATCTCTGGGGGCAGACTATTCCAGAGGGCGGGGGCCCCCACAGAGAAGGCCCTACTCCTGGGGGCCGCCAGACGGCACATAGAAGCCGACGGCACCCGGAGAAGGCCCTCCCTGTGGGAACGCACAGGTCTGTTGGAGATCACCAGCAGAACGCGGTCCTGCAGATAACCTGGCCCAATGCCATGGATCGCTTTAAAGGTCAGAACTAGAACCTTAAAGCGAACCCGGAAAGCGACTGGCAACCAATGCAGCTCGCGCAGGAGAGGCGTCACATGGGAGCTTCGCAACGCCCCCATAATCACCCGCGCAGCCGCATTTTGCACCAGTTGGAGTCTCCAGGTGCTCCCCGCAGGGAGCCCCATGTAGAGAGCATTACAGTAATCCAGGCGAGAGGTGACAAGGGCGTGAGTGACCGTGCGTAAGGCGTCCCGATCTAGGAAGGGCCGCAACTGGTAGATCAGGCGAACCTGATAAAAAGCCCCCCTGGAGACGGCCACAATATGGTCTTCTAGAGACAGCCGTGCATCCAGGAGGACACCCAAATTGCGAGCCCTCCCTGTGGGGGGTAGAATCTCTCCCCCAATAGCCAGCGATGGAATCAGCTGACTATATCGGGCCGCCGGAAGCCACAGCCACTCGGTCTTGGATGGGTTGAGCCGGAGCCTGTTCCCGCCCATCCAATTCCGCACGGCCTCCAGGCACCGGGACATAGCCTCCACAGCATCGTTGGGGTGGTCCGGGGTGGAGATGTAAAGCTGGGTATCATCTGCATACAGATGACACCGCACCCCAAGACCACGGATGATCTCGCCCAGCGGCTTCACATAAATGTTGAACAGGAGAGGGGAGAGGCCTCAAGGTTTTTGTGAACAGTCCAGATGGTACTTTGCTCCCCTCCAGGAAGTGCCACTATGAGAGGAGGGCCCATTTAATTGTGTAGGCTTCCTTTTCCCACACTGCCCACCATCTCTCAATGTCTGTGAGTTTTTTGGACACATATGTGCAGGGTTGGGGGTTTTGTTGCAAGAGTGCTACAGCCATGTCACTGGCATTGGCTTGGACAACAAATGGCTGTTCGGGGTCAGGGTGCTAAAGGATGGGTTCTTGTGTGAAGAGCCTCTTCAGCTTCTGATTGCTCGCTGCAGTCTAAGGACCAAGCTAATGGTTGGCTTGGCCACAGCTTTGGAGCAGCTCCTCCCATTTTCAGCAGATCCATCAGGGGCAACCTCAGCAAAGGTTTGTAAAAGTTGCTGAACCCAAGGAAATTCTGGAGTTGCTTGCGGATGCGTGGGGGTTGCCAAAAAAGTCCAGCATCACTTTTACTTTTTCCGGATCCATCTTAACTCCCTCATTTGACACTTGGTAGCCCAGATAGTATAGGGAAGTTTTGTGAAACTCTCATTTTGACAGCTTTTGTACAGCTTTGCTGCTAGGAGCTTTTTTAATACTTGGCGTACTAACTTGATGTGCTCCTCCACTCTCATTCAATATGAAAATGTCATTCAGATATACTAAGACCCCCTTGTATAGAGGTGCTCATGCAGTACCTCATTGATCAGCTGCATGAAGATGGTGGCGGCTCCTGTAATCCAAATGGCATAACTTTAAACTGAAAGCTGCCTAATGGGCAGTTGAAGGCGGTCTTCCATTCATCTCCTCCTTAATCTGCACCCTGTAGTATGCATCCCTCAGGTGTAGCTTAGTGAATATCTTGCTCATTGCCAGGTGACTTAGCATGTCTTTCATTAGGGGTAGTAGGTAGATGTTTTCCATGCATACACTGTTAATTTGATGGAAATCCAGACACAGCCTCATCCTGTCTTTTTTCTCTTTAAAAAGTACTAGGGCTGCCACCTTAGATTTGGCGGGCTGGATAAAGCCCCCTGCCAGATTTGTGACAATGAATTTTCACAGCTCATCCATTTCTCTGGGGGTCATGGAATACATCTTAAGCTTGGGCAGCTTAGCCCCTGGCACAAATTCTATCATGCTGTCAGTAGGATGGCGGGGGGCTAAGGCATTGCATTTGTGCTCACTGAATGCATCTACCACGTCCCTATACTCCTTAGGCACCTGGGGACATCCTGGTGGCACATCTGTGGTGGCTGCTATTGTCTCAACTGGGTTGGGGTTATTTAGGGGCTTTGATGGCCAAGCCTTACCCTGGGAGGGGCAGTGGCAGTGGGCCCACCCCTATTCTTAGCTTTTGGTAGTCGTCCTCCCATGTGATGGCAGGGCCCCACTTGTCCAGCCAGGCAAAGGCCAGGATGAGTGATCCATCATTTTCTGACCAACTACGAAGTGTTTTTCTCTGGTGTGGGTTTCCAGTGCTGATGGATCTCATGGTCCATGGCCATTGCCATTCAGTACCACTCCTGTATATGATCAGGGACCCTTCAGAAGGTGCAGGCTTACCAGAGGTCCTTGTCCAGAGCTTTTTTGAAATGGTGGATGAAGAGGCATTCCTGCCAGTCTCTTAGTTTTCCCACCACTCTATGGAATTTCCAGACCAGCTCCTTTGTGGGCCTGTCTCTCTGCTTTAGGTCCCTGATTTTGGCTTCTGTCTCTTGTCCTTGGGCAGTGTCTTAGAAGAGGGTCCTTAGCAGCTGCAGAGTGAGTGACCAGGGTGCTTGCTTCTTGGGTTGGGCGCCCTGCTGGAGCTTGGCCTCCACCACCATCTCAGCTAAAGTGGCCACCGAGGGGTAGCAGATGCCCCTGCAAATGCTCCCCGAGCTGCTTTCTGTTGCTCCTTTGGTGATCGTGGTCCTTCTAGTGTTGGTGGACTTTCCCTCTGGCCTCTTCTCCATCTTTCCTGAGTCTTTGCGCTACCTGGTAACCCAGGATTGTAGCCAGAGCTCAGGACCCTGGACAGTGACCCCACTAGTGTGGAGAGCTGCTTGGTTGTTTTAAAGGGAGATTTGGGTTAATGTCAGGGTTCCAAGTAACACCCCCAATAGAATCAAAACAGGCATATTCCTCAAAGTACAGATTTCTGCCTTCTAAAAGCTGCCTCCATGTCAATAGCACCCACCATATTGCATAGGCTTCCTTCACCCACAATGCCCAATGCTTATCTGTATCAGTGAATTTACGAGCTGTGTAAGTGCAAGGTTGTACCTTCCTTCAGCATTCCTCTGAAGGACAGCCCCTACAACCACATAGCTTGAATAATGAAAGGCTTGTCTGGGCTCGGGAGCTTCAGGACCAATTTATCCACTAAAAGCCGCATAAGGAGGAGGGCAGAGCTGGTATCGCAGCAGTATAATGCACGATCTTGAGGCTCCAAGATCACTGCCGATATCGCCGCTGCTGGACAGTCCCATCAGACCTCAACTGTCCTGTAGAGACAATGACAGAGAAAGGCACATCCTGTCAATCCCAGGGACATTGAAAAGTCCCTGGTAGATCCAGGAGAAGCTCTTTTTTCTGGCGGCGGAGAGGCAGCCATTTAAGCTACTGAAGCTGGGACAGTTCCAGGACGGAAGAAAGCTGGAAAGAAAGTGTGTCAGTTTGGTGAGATAAATTTCTACTTACTATTTTTTGGGAGAGAATACCCTAAAAGACTTAAAGTGAAATTAAAAGTGAAGATAAAAGAGGTCAAGCAGCAAGATAAAGCTTAAATTAAACTGAAGGGTTTTTTTTTCCTTTTTATTGGAACTTGGAATTTGGTAAAAGCTTCTCAATTTTAAACTGGACTGGTCTTTTTCTCTAATTTTCATTTGTTAAGTAACTTCTTTGAAAGTCTCTTGATTAGGATTCTTTTCTTTTTAGCCTTTTCATTTGAGGTCTATTTTTTCTTTTTTAAAATGACTTTACTTTTTTATCTATTCCTAGCTTTGGATATATGAGTGGAAGTGAAAGTGAAGGGAAATAAGTAACACTGCCATCTAGAGGCTTGGATACATTTTTTTTTACTTGTTTATACATTGGTATTACATTCAAGGACTGAGCTTTTTACTGAAAAGATAATGGGATGAGCATGGTAGATTGTTTATACAGGTGCTCCTCTGTGAAACTATTGATAGCTGGAGTCTAGAGTTGAAACTGAAAGGAAGAAGATTGAAGTAACCTCAAAAAGAGGATTGGAAATTCTGTTTTGATTTATCAAAGAGCCTTGGACATTTAATGGCAGTGGTTTGCTTTCTGACAGTACTGCTTGTTATCCTTTTTTTTTTTTAACTTCCCCTCCACCTGGATTTTTATGTTTGGACTTTAGCCTTTTGATTCAGGAATTAGAGTATATTTTTTCCTCTCTCTTCTTTGTTTGTTTTACCTTTTTAATTAAGGGAAATAGATTTCTATTTTTTAAATTTCCTTTTTAATTTTTTTTAATTTTTTCACTCTCCTTTTTTACATTTTTTTCTTGTTTTATATAATTGGAACCAATTGGATTAAGGTATACAAGTGCCTGAAGATTTCTTCCCCTTCCTCCTTTTATTATTTTATTTTTATTTTTTATTGGGACTCAGTTGTATGCTCTTGTTTCTTCTTTTTTTTCTTTTTTTATTAAGCATTACAACATTAGAAAGACAGCAACCTCAGCTTCCTCAGTACCAACTTCCTCCTCTTCCCCATCTGGAGGACAACGATCAATACAGATGATGTTGCAACAGGAGAAGAAGAAGGAAGTGACACTGCAAATGATTATGCAAGGGAACCAAAAGATACAAGCAAAAACAGACAATATTGAAAACAGAACGGAGAATATTGAGCAAAGAACTGAAAAGACAGATGAGAAAGTTGAGAATATCCAACAGATGATGATGAAATATGAGGATAGATTCAAGAAAATTGAAGAACAAGATGTACAAAGAGATAAGAAAATTGGAGATATTGATACTTGATTGAGTGAAGTTGAAAGAGACAGGAGCTGATCATTGGGATGGAAAATCAACAGGTCAGAATTTTATCTTAGATTCCAAAATATAGAAGAAGAAAAGAATGAAAACTTTGCTGAAATAATGACAGAAATCCTGGCAGAAGCATTTGAGATAACTAAAGAGATGTTGGATGGAATGGATGAAGTGTTCCATGTCTATACAAGATACGCAATGAGAAATAAATTACCAAGAGAAGTTCACATTAAATTTACTAAGAAAATTATTAAAACACAGATACTGCAGGTGGCAAGAGAGAAAACATTAAAGTATAAAGACAAAGAAATTGTGGTACTGAAGCAAGTACCAAGAAGAGTAAGAGAGATGAGAAGAAAACACCTATTTTTGACTAAAGAGTTATTTAAGGAAGGAGTAAACTACAGATGGTTGATACCAGAAGATCTCATGTTCACCTGGCAGGAACAAAGAACGGAATTGACACAGTTGAAAAAGCTGAGCTATTCTATCTAGAATATTTTAGAGGAAAAGAGGAAGATACAAGAAAAGAAGAGTCACTAACTGAATTTCAAGAGGAGTGTATAACAGCAATTGAAAAAGAAGAAGGAGCAGTAGGCCCAGAGAGCAACGAGAACCAAGATCTACTAGAGCAACAAATCCTTCTTATAAAGTCTAAAACAGATGAGAGAAAATTGATTACAATTAATATAAATGGACTCAATTTAGCTACTAAAAGAAGAAAAGTATTCCATAAACTAGAGAAATTAAAGTTTGATATAATCTGCTTACAAGAAGTACATATTAAAAAACAACATGAATATATACTGAAACAACAAAAATTTGGGAAATTATTCACAGCATTGACACAATGTAAAAAGAGAGGAGTGGTCTTATAAATTAGAGATCCCTGCAGAACAAATCTATACAGATGGTGATGGAAGGATTTTGATGGTGGAGATAATGGACAATAATGTAAAAACACTTTTAATAGCAATTTATGCTCCAAATGACAACCAAGAAGAATTTTACAGGAAATTACATATGAAAATAATTGAACTGGACTATGTTAATATTTGAATAATGGGAGATTTTAATGGAATAATTAATGATAAATTGGACTACAAAACAGAAAACAACAAAGAAAACTAGAAAGACATTGCCAAAATCCTTTCGAATGATAGAGGAAATAAATCTAAAAGATGCATGGAGAGAGAGAAATGTGGAAGATAAACAATACACTTTTCATTCAAATAGACATGCATCATGGTCTACAATAGATATGATATGGATGTCAACAGAATTGTTTTCCAACATAAAGAAATTGAAATAGAAACAAGTACTTGGACAGATCATAACCCAATAACAGTTACATGGAAAGGACAAAAGAGGAGATCTAGATGGACTTTAAATAATACGATATTAAAGGAAAAAAACTTCAAAGAGAAAATTGAGAGAGAATTGGGGTTTTTTTTAAAGAAAATAAAAAAGAGGATACATCATTACAGAATCTCTGGGACACGATGAAGGCCTACACAAGAGGTTTGATAATAGAATATACAAGAAAAAGAAATTGAAAACAGAAAAAAACTTTTAAAACACTGGAAGACGACTATAAGAGACTGGAAAAAGAGTTACAGAAATCTCCACAAAAAAGACATTAAAATTAAAATGAACATAACTAAACATAAAATGGGATTAATGGAAAAAGAGGAATTAGCACAAAAAATTATAAATGCTAAACATAATTATTTTGAAAATGCAAACAAACCAGGCAGATGGTTAGCTTATAAATTGAGAAAGGAAAGAGAATCAAGAAGGATAAGTCAACTAACAGATGAACAAGGACATGTCTGCTATGGAAATGCGGAGAAGAAAAAAATTATACAAGATTATTATGGAAAATAGTATCATCAAGAAAATGTTCAGGAAGAAAGAATTAAGCAATATCTATAGGAAGCAAATTTACCCCAGATACCCAAAGACATTGAAATAATGTTAGAAGGGGATATAGCGATGATGGAACTAACAGAAGCCTTAAAAAAAACAAAACATTGGAAAAGCCAGCGGAATTTTATAAGACATTTCAAGAAATGCTGAACCTTCAAATGCTAACCTACTAGAAGTTATGAATGAAGTTATGTCAAAGAAGAGAATACCCCAAACATGGTCAGAAGCATATATTACACTTGCACTGAAGGAAGACACAGACCCACAGCAAGTTAAAAATTATAGACCTATATCCCTACTAAATTCAGACTATAAAATCTTTGCTTCAATTTTGGCAGAAAGACTGAAAAGGTATTTAAATAACTTTATTCATTCTGATCAAAACGGATTTCTGCCAAAGAGACAAATTAAAGATAATATGAGAATAATTCTGGATAGTTTGAAATATTATGAGGCACATCCTGAAAAGCAAATGGCTTTGATGTTTCTAGATGCACAGAAAGCCTTTGATAATATGAGTTGGCGATTTATGTTATTATAGTTGGAACAAATGGGCTTTGGTAAAAATTTTATTCAAGCCATAGAAACGATATATCATAAGCAAACTGCAAAGGTTATAATAAATGGAGAGTTAACAGATTCTATAGATATAAGAAAAGGGACCAGACAAGGTTTTCAACTGTCACCTCTGTTGTTTGTGTTAACATTGGAAGTGTTGAATAGGAACATTAGAGAAGAAAAAGAAATAAAAGGAATGAAAATTAAAAAGGAAGAGTATAAATTGCAAGCCTTTGAAGATGACCTGGTATTTATATTAGAAGATCCACTGGAAACAGCACCTAAATTAATAGAGAAGATAGAAGAGTACGGAAGAGTAGCAGGTTTGAAAATAAATAAAGATATAACAAAGATGTTAACAAAGAACATATCAGCAAGACGAAAGAAAGAGTTGAAGGAAGTTTTGGAAATCCAGGTCACAAATAAGGTTAAATATTTAGGGATATATATAATAGCAAGATGCAGTACACTGAAAGAGGATAATTATCTTAAACTCAAACAACAGATTGCAACAGATTTGATAAAATGGGGAAATTTACAAATATTATTGATTGGGAGAATATCTACAATTAAGATGAATGTATTGCCTAGAATTTTATATTTATTCCAGACAATTCCAAGCAGACTAGGGAAAGGGTTTTTTGAAAATTTAAATACAATAGTGTTAAAATACATTTGGCAGGGAAAGAAAGCGAAAATAAAACTTAAACTGTTACAAGATGTAAGAATAAGAGGAGGATTCGCTTTGTCCAATTGGGAATTGTATTATCAGGTGACAAACTTGATGTGGGTAAAGGAATGGATAACATTAAGGAACAGTAGATTATTGACCTTAGAAGGACATGACTTGTTGGGATGGCATGCCTTCCTCTGGTTATAAGGGAACTAAAACACAGGGGTATTTTAGAAGATATTATATTCAAGAGGCATTGTTTTTAAACTGGGAGAAGATATTATTTAAAAATTCCATTATGGTTACCTACTATCGAAGCTTTTTCTTATCCAATAACATATAAAAAGCAACAAACAATTAGATATGGCGAGATATTGAATGAAAAGGGTGAACTTAAATCTATGCAAGCATTGGAAGAACAAGGTATAAAGATGAATTGGTTTTCATATGTACAAATACAATCTAGATTCGATAAAGATATTAAAACAGAAGGTTTCTATGATAAGTTGACTGACTTAGACAAAATTTTGATAGGTACTGATGAAAAAGTAATTAAAAAACTCTATGGACATTTACTAGAATTTAATTTAGAGGAAGAACAAGTTAAAGAAACGATGATTGCTTGGGGAAAAATTTTGGATATGGGATTGATTTAGAGAAATGGCAAAAATTATGGTCTCAAAATTAGAAAATGACAATGTCAACTGCATATAAAGAAAATTTGTATAAGATGTTTTACAGGTGGCATCTACCCCCAACGAGAATTACGAGAATGTTTAAGAACAAATCGGATAAATGTTGGAAATGTCATCAGATACCTGGTTCATATTACCATATGTGGTGGATGTGTCTGGATGCAAAAAGATATTGGACTAAAATCCACACATGGTTGGAAAAAAAGATAAAACAACACATAGACTTTAAAGCAGAGATATCTTTATTGGGAATTATACCGGAAATATACAATAAAGAATTGAAATATTTGATTGTAAATGTTTTAACAGCGGCTAGAATTGTATTTGCTAAGAATTGGAAAAATGAAAAAATACCTATGCAGGAGGAAGTTATTAAGAAAATTATGGACTGTGCTGAAATGAGTAAATTGACATTTGAAATTAGAGAACAAGAAGATAAACAATTTTACATGATATGGGATTTATTTTATCAATGGTTAGATAAAAAGACATGGTAATGAAATAGACTAGGAAATTTCATAATTGAAGACTAGTAGATTGATATAGAATACAATACAAAAATATATAACCATTGGATGAATGTATAATATAAATTTATAATAAAATCTAGAATATCTCATAAAAAATGATGGAACAATAGTTTAGTCGAATGATTAATAATTGATAAATATATAAGTATATGTTAGATTGATAATGTGAGAATCTATACAACCTGTGAGTAAGGACTATGAAAGGATAGCACAAAAGAATTGTAACCAACTAACACACTGTATGTATATAACTGGAAGATGGTTTTATGTTTTGTCTGTATATGTTTGTCTTAAAAAATATATTTTTAAAATAAAAATAAATAAATAAAAGCTGCATAAGCTTCTCAAACACCGCTTGACATTCCATAGTCCAATTCAGTGGCTGACTGAGCCTATGCTTCATTCCCCCCCCCCCCCTTCATTTTGAGAAGCTCAGTGATCAGCACAAGATCTGGTCAAATGAGGGGATGAACTGCCTATAGAAATTGGCAAAGCATATCAGATTCCTTCTTACTGAACACCTCTGCCAAGTCCCTGCACTCTCTTGGGATGAATGGCTTCCCTCGATCCAGCTCTGCTAGACTAGAGCATTCATCAGCTCTGTCCTCCCTATCAGCTTTAGCCGCTGGCTTTAAGCATCACTGGTCACTTCCCCAATCCAACATAAGGTTCCACTTTTTCAACCACAACAACCCTAATATCATCACCTCTGCCATTTTTGGGGCCACTATGAACCAGATTGCTTTTTCATGGCTCCCTGCTCTCATGCTCACCGGCTCTGTTAGGCACAGGGCAGACAAACCCCACCCCCCATTCCGATGATTGAGCCATCTGCTTCCTTGAACTTCATAGGCTGCATCAATTTCCTTACTCTCTCAGAATATTCACGAACTGGCAGAGACATGGTAACAAGGTCAGCCAATGAATAGGCATGGCAACTGAGTCAGCCAAAGAGGGATCTTTTGGAAACAGAAACTTAAGGAAAGAGTCGGGGCGTGGCTTATCTCTGTGCTCAACTCTAAAACGAAAGTAGAATCTGCTGGAAGTACAATCTGCTGTTGGTATTGTAAATTTACTTCATGTATTATTATGTATGTAAAGAAGTTAATGAATCCTATTGAATCAGTTATATGTGTGTGTGCTTTCTGGATTTAATTTTCTGTAACAAACTATAACACTCTCAGCCCCAACTTCTGTATGGTTTGCAAGCTGACAGTGGATGCAGCCTAAGTCTATCAGTAAAGATCCCCTGGGCTCCAGAATGGGATACTACAATCTCCACTCAGGCAGTGAAAGGGGCAATGGCTCCACTTATCATCGAGTCATCTTCCCCCTTGCAATAATATTGCTCTCATAGAAGATTAGGTTGGGCTTCTCAGTGGTCAGAGTTCTCTCCCCTTTGCTGGACTGGGGAGAGACCTCCATGAATGGATGCACCACCTGTGTCTTTTCCTTTGTCTTCTTTAGTGCCTTTTCAGCTTTCGGCTGGCTCAGGGCCATCATCGGCTGTGATGCTGGACAAGCCCAATGGCCCTCCTGACTATATCAGAAGGAGGCACCCATTGAATGCCACAGGCTCTCCTTTGGGGTTGAGGAAGAGGGGGATGATGATATTCTCCATCCCAGTAAGCACCTCTCTTGGTTTTTTCAGGGTTGATTCCCTAGACTTGCATGCCGCTTGTACTTCATCAGGTCCAACTGGTACCATGTGTCAAATTCATGTGTCTGCCATTCTTCAATGGAAGAAGGGGGGGGGAGTTGGTATGGTACAAGTAATCCTTTTTGATGTAACCTTAATGTATTGAATCCTATATTGATTCCGTATAACTTGCACATGATATACATCCAGAGGACTGGAGCCAGATGTCCAGAAACTTTTCACCTCTGGAAGAGATAACAGGATGAGAAGGGACCATAAAAATTCCAGCCCTGGAAGAAACTCCTGGGAACTCTGCAAAGATACGTTCCTAGAGAAGGGAAGGGGGGAATTAACTTGTTGGTTCTTTGTTTGACTAAATCCACATCTGAATGAGGGGAGGGGTTTTAACTTCCTTTATCTATGACTGTATGCCTGGAGGTATCTTAGATTCTGCTTTGCCTAATGTTGAGATAAAACCCCTTTCAATAAAGGATTCCTTTTGAAACGCCTAATTTTCAGATGTTCATTCTTTTCGATTGAAGGGGAAAAGTCCAATGATCACATAATACTTGAAGTTCGTCAGGGACCCCTCGAGGCAGAGAATTCTGGTACAACTCCTGATTCAGCACACTTTGGAAATGGTAGATCACTAATCACTCTGGCCACCCTCTCAGTTTCCCCAGCAAGCCTAGGAATTCATTGATGTACTCAGCCACAAGTCTGGTCCCTTGCAATGATGCTTTGGCTTGGCGTGCATGTGAGGGGTCTCCAAATTGATTCCAGTGTCAGCTTTGGAAGTCATATTAGCACCAGAAGCTTCCATGTTGCCACATTCCTGAACCTGGGAAATTGGGAAGGGGAATTTTGTAGAGTGTTCGTAGTTACACATAATAGCATTCCTCTTTACAGTCAAGGTCATGTTATTCCTGCACTTGGATGAGGAATGGTTTAAGGGATGTCTCAAGTTGGAAAGTATGATGATTGGGCCATGTGATGGAGTGATAGGTGCGGGGGATGGATTTTGTGATTTTTAATTATTGAAGGAAAATCCGGAACTCTCAGATTCGGGTTTTCCAAGATGTGCCAGTATGACAACTCTAATAAAATGGAACTTTGAGAAAATGCCTGAGTTTTAGAGTTGGAGTTTATTTTCCTGGAACGCTAACATCTAGAGCTCTTCCATGAAGGCATCCACATCCCCAACTCCAGCACCTCTTCATTGTGGAGCAGCACCTCCCAATCTGCTGCCTCACTCTCCATGCTCTCGATGACATCACCACATCATTTAAGTAGACAGCCTTGTACCGGTTCGTGTAGTTCTACACCTGGTTCAGGAAGTAGGCTAGCTTCTCCGGTTTCCCTTCTCAGGCAGGGAGACACTTGATTGTCCTGGACCAGGATGTATCCAATGGTAACCCCACTGCCTATAAGATTGCATGCGCCTCAATTCCTGCTGCTCCCTGGGGCACTTGGTCTTGTCCCAGGGCCAACTGGGGAGGTATGGTCATCTCTTGGGAGCTCCCTGCACTTTGAGTCAGAATCCTCAGCATTGTGGGTTGGGTTCAGGAAAGCAAAGGCTCACAGTGGCTCAGTGTTGACCAGCACCAGCTCCTGGTCCCAAGAAGGTTGAATGCACCAATGTTGCACCCCATACTTTCATGCCCATGAACTGCTCTCAGTTGTTCCACTGAAGGACTCCAGCACAAAGTCAGGAAGTTCCAGTCTGCTAGCTCTTCCCAGTCTACTGCCCTCCTGGCATTGCCCTTCTGGCTTTCCATTTTGATCCATGGGTTATAGTTACTCCTGGTAGGAATAGGGGGAATTCCTCCTCAGCAACCTTTCCCACTTTTCCTCTCTGCTTTCTTGGTTCGCTCTTTGGATCAGATAGTGACCACTTGCGCCTCGCAGTCTGCTAGAGTTCCCACTGGCACCTCCTTGGATAGGGCCACCCTGGTTTTTGCTGCCATCTCCACTTTTCCTTCTGCATCAGACATCTTCCTCCATCTCCCCTCGCAGCACTCTCAGAGGTAGCCAAGTAGGCTGCGATATGAGTTAAAAAGAGAGCTGGTTTACTGTCCTCTTTTCGACTAGCGAACCCAAGAAAAGTAGCCATTCTCAGGAACTTTAAAATTCCAAAAGTAAAACTTCATTGGATGCATCATTTCAGCACTGAAGAAATAAAACCAGCTCTGAGGTTTTCCCATGCAATGCTACATAGTTAAACATTAGTTTCCCCTTCTTCCCACCCATAGTGTCCAATTAAGAATCAATCTTTTGTTTACAGAACAGTTCATTTCTTTGTCAGATACTGTAGAAGTGACCTTGATGGGTTCTTGGCTCCCATGGTCTATTCTTGGATTGTCTGTATTCCTTCTCACCCTTTCCTTCCTTTCCCCCTCCTCCCAGTTCATTGGCAAGTTGAATAGAGATAAATGTTCAAATGGGTCAGACTATTCAAACTTGACATCTCTCTTTTTGCTGATTCCACTTTCTCTTCAGTTTAGTAGGATTAAATAATAAAATATTAAATAGAAATCTATTCCATTCTCCATTCTCAAGTGTTTGTGCGCAGCCAAAAGCAGAAGAAAGAAGCAGAAAGCAGCAGCCTGGTGGCCAAGTAAGGCGCATGGGTTGAATGGGGCAAGCTCCCCCCCTCTGCTCACTACCTCGTGTTGTTCACAATGCAAGCAATGCAAGCTTTGTGTTCCTGTGGGCCATGTGGGCGGTGCAGACTTGTGTTCCTGCTCAGCCTGGATTAATTGCTTTGGGGGGTGCTTTGGAGGTGACATTTCTCTACGTACCACCAAAATTTTCTCGTGGTCCCCAGTCCACTGGTTGGCAACCACTGAACTAGAGTACAAGGTTGAAAAACACATCCTCAGAGAAGACAATAGCAAACTATTCCATACTGTTGTGAAGACAACAGAATGAACCTGTTTATGAAGTCACCAAGTCACTCAATTCATATATTCTTTGTGACATAAGGGAATGCTAAACATTAAAACTTCCATAATTTAGTAGATTTTTTTTCAAAATAATTGTAGGGACTTCTAAATTATATTCCATTGTTTTTCTTTGCTCCATTAAGATATTTGCATTTACTTCTAACTTTTACATCATTCTTGGGCTTTGTCTTAACTTCATTCAAATTTTGGCCTGAAATTCCACTTGTTTTCTACAAAATACAGAGTTCATACAGACAAATTTTTCTTCTAAACAATAAAACAGAATATATGACCAATATTTAAATTCTTAAAGGAAAATGTTTCATATGAAACATTTTCATAAATACCAAAGTTTATCAGTTAAACCTACTTGGGTTTTGGGGTCAATCTCCACTGAAAAATGGCCTGGATTGCTGTTCACATATTCCAATTCCAAAATTTCATATGTAGAATTAACCAGAGGAATATGCTGTCTGACCCATCTGTAACAGAATACCACAAAAAATCCAGTTATTTAATTCTTATAAAGTACTTGACTAATTCTGATGTTGCTACTGGTTACTTTATTTAAAAAGCACTTTCTTTTCTTTGAAAAGTTATTCAAGCAACTATCTTCAGCACTATTCATTATGTTTTTACCAATGCTAATACTGATTCTCCTATTTCTGTGGCAAATATTTCGCATATTTTGTCATCATGAATTGACAGAAATTCTGATCAAAGAAAAGAAGGATTCCTCAAGGTAGAGTCATGACCATATTTAAAAACCTGTAATAGACTCTAATAGAATTAACACAGCAAGCATGATGTATTAAAATAATCTAAAGCATATGATAACAACTTTTGGAAATGAAAGTTAACAGCTTTAGAATCAAAGTAGTTATATTTTAAGATATTATATAGATCATGCTAACTAGGCACCAATTACAAAAGTTTTTGAAAAAAATATTTTGCACCCAGGAAGATGTAATATACATACCTACACTCCATAAAAATCTGTCTTCAGAAAAACCAGACAAAAATTAATAATTACCAAAACATAAGTGATAATAACTGCATTTCCTTTCAATATAAATAATTGTCAAGAGCAACTTTTCCAAAAAGCATTTATTATAGCAAAACTACTATATGTCTTCATTATCTTGTAAGTCTGAACACAAAATATAAAATGGTTGTGTTTATGCTTTCTAGTCAAATGAATGCCAGGTTTTCTCCAATTATGTTAACTATCTATTTCATTTTGGAAGGACTGGGGGTGATACAATAGCAGTCTCTCAATATTTGGGGGTTTTCACAGAGAAGAGGTAGTCAACCTATTCTCCAAATCACCTGAGGGCAGGATAAGAAGTAATGAATAGAAGCTTATCAAAGAGAGATCCAACCTAGATTTAAGGAGAAATTTCCTGCCAGTGAGAACAATTAATAAATGGAACAGCTTGCCTCCAGTCAGTATGCCATTATTGACATTTTCAAGAAGAAATTGAACAGTGATTTGTTCAGTATGGTATAGGGTCTCCTACTTGAACAGGTCATTGGACTAGAACAGGGGTCATCAACTTTTTGGACCTCAGGGACCACCAAACTCCTAATTTTAAATCCCAGGGACCACTAACTGAGGGTGTGGCTTGGTGGTCACGTGACTGGCTGGGCATGGCTTGTATGTAAATATTATAAATATTTATATAAATATTGAATTTTTTATTAAAAAAAGAGCAACTTTTACCCAAAATCAGGCAAAGCAGGCAGGCAGATTGAGTTGCTCACAGAATCATTCACTGATCTATCTATCTGCCATCGGCTAGCTCAGTCTCTCAAATTTGCTTGCTGTGAGTCTGCACTGAATAATAGAACCTTCATCCTAAGGGAAGTTCGGCTGTGCTTAAAAGGAGAGCCGAAGATCTAAAGACTAGCTAGAAAGCAAGAAATCCAACTATTTCCTGCTTCCTAGCTAATCTAAATCTCTTGGCACAGCAGAATAGCTGATGGTTGGAAAAAGGAAAAATAGCAATTTAGCAGGCAAGTTTGCCGGGTAAGGAGTGAGTGGGTGGGGAGGGTTCCCGCAGGCCATGTGGGCGGCGCAGCCTTGTGTTTCTGCACAGCCTGGATTAATTGCTTTGGGGTGGTGCTCTGGGGCCCACCAAAATTTTCTCAAGGCCCACCAGTGGGCCGTGGACCACCGGTTGGCGACAGCTGGACTAGAAGACCTCAAAGATCCCTTTCAACTGTGTTATTCTGTCTGTAGGTCTCAGGAAAATATTTATAGCAGGAAATGAACTATTATGCTGAAACTTCATTTTTGTCTGCAGTAAAAAATTCTAATGTAGCTGAGGATTATCTGTAGTCTCCAGCCAAGTCTGCCAAGATTTGAACTAGTTGTTAGTTGTTTCAATATCAAAGAACAATAACTAAACCCATAATTCAGGTTAAATATAGAATTGCTTACTTTCCAAGTTCACATTCTATTTCAGGCAATCTTATTGGATGAGGCATCTGTCCAATCAGCTTCAATGCATACCAAAACTCTCCTAATTTCTCTGATGTAAATATAACACTAAAATAAGAGTTATAAATCTGTTGGTAAAATTATCTTGTTATATAAAAGACAACAACAACAAAGTGGAAGGGAAGATAATAAAGTGGATCAGCAAAGTGATCCTGTTTTACCTTAATTAATTTCTTACATCTAATCAAAGATTAGGTGTCCATATTATCATCAATGCAGTTTATCTATAGGTTAGACTAGTAGAATTAAAATAAATAAAAAAATACAGACAAGAAATTTTAGCTAAAAATAATATTAGGAGTAAAAAAACATAAAGAATGTCATATATAAAACTAAAAAGTTCAGACCACGGAAAATAATCTAATCCACAAAAAAACATACAGAAATAAGATTGCATTACTTTTCTTCTTAAAATATTGTAGAATTAAATGCATGAATATGCCAAAATAAATATGTGTATATCCTATCTTTCAATTCTAAAACTATTTTTATTTTAAAAAGCATCAAAATACTCCAGAATTGCAATAATTCTGCTCCTTTCATTATTTCCTATTATTTAAAATTAAAACTACAGTGCCAAAATTTATAACGTGTAATGATCTTCAGTGGTAAAAATAATGCAGATAATTTTCTTCCTAATTTCATCAAAAATAGGCTGATTAATTAATAATCAATTAATTATTACATCGAGACCATCTGAAATAGATTAACATATTTTATATCTTTCTAAGCTTACATCAGAAATGTATGCTCACAGAGATCAGTCTAGCAGAAAAGAAGCTAAAGAAAAGATCAGTGGTGAAGGCAGAAGAAAACAACCACTGCCTTTTCCACTGTGCTTCTTTCATTAGCTTTATCGAGGCTGGTTCCTCTGAAAGCCAGATGGTACTTTTAAGTTCACAGAAAAATGAAATAAAAGTCATTCATCACCAGAAATGTATTCCAAGGAGGAAAACCCATCAGTTTGAAGGTTGTGTCCCAAACAGAAATATTCATAATACAACATTAAAAAGGCAACACTAAAAACAAAAAATACAAACACCCAAGTACAGGTACTTTTCAACTTACAACAGTTCATTTAGTGACCATTCAAGGTGACAATAGTACTGAAAAAACGACTTTTGACCATTTTTTCACATTTATGATCATTGCAGCATCCCCATGGGCACATGATTTACATTTGGATGCTTTATAACTAGTTCATATTCATAACAGTTGCAGTATCCGAGGATCATGTTTTCATCTTTTGTGACCTTCTGACAAGTAAAGTCAATGGGGAAGCCAGATTTAATTAACAACTGTGTTACTAATTTAACAACTGCAATGATTCACTTTAGAAATGTGGCAAGAAAAGTTCTAAAATGAGGCAAGATTCACTTAACAAATTTCTCACCTAGCAACTTAAACTCTGAGCTCAATTGAGGTCATATGTTGAGGACTACCTGTAGTAAAGCAATCTAAAAGTAATTCATTTGTAAGACAAATGCACTGAGTAATAAGCCACTTTTATTAATATGAAAGTTCACAACAAAGCACAAAATAAAAGTAAATTGAAAACATTTAATGACAAGAAATGTATAAGATATATCATCTACATGTCAGCATTTCAGGAAAACAAACTCCAACAGCAAAACTCCAAGACAGGCATTTTCTCAAAGTACTATTTTATTAGAGCTGCCATGGTGGTATATCTAGGAAAATCTGAATCTGAAAGTTCTGGATTTTCCTCCAATAATTAAAAATTACAAATCCATCCCCTGCACCCATCATTCCATCACACGCCCCAATCACTATCTGTTCCAACATGAGACATTCCTTCAACCATTTCTCATCCAACTGCAGAAATAATATGATCTTGACTTTAAAGAAAAATGCTATTATATCTAACTAGATACACTCCATACAATCCCCTCTCCCAAATTCCCAGGCTTAAAAATGTGGCAGCATGGAAGCTTCTGGTGCTAATATGGCTTCCAAAGCTGACACTACAATAGCAGATCATACCTTCCATCCATATGGCCAGTGGTAGCTGGAGAATACTTTACTTCATAATATAACATTTCTTTTGGTTCAAGAACAAACTTGTTTTCACCACTGAGTATAATAGCATCTATTAATTCTACATCTAATTCCAGAACATCATCTGTAGGATTAGTTATTGGAATTCCAATGTCAATAGTATCCTAAGAGAGACAGAAGAAGAGATATCTTCAAACATTAGTAAAATGACAGATAAATAATGTTTATTTGAAACAGTATTGAAATTCTCTACATAATATGGATGTTCTTAGTTTCTTTACTGATTGTATCTCATTAATGATAAAAATACATTCATTGACTCCAAAAGGGAAAGAATATAATAATGCAAGCAAGAAATGGTAAAGAGAAAATGTCTCTGGGGTTTTAAAATCTCTGTATTTCACATGGCTTCAAACAAACAAAATGTTTCAGATGTGAGAGATAATCACTTGTGCATGATAAACCTCAAGCAATATACAAATGTCACTTCCTGGGAACACGGCTAACTGAACACATGCCTGGGGAGAGATCTCCAAATGATTTTTCCATGGGGTGTAGCTCTTCTGCCTCCTGGTTTTTCTGCATCTCTTGCTGGTAGCATTCAAATTTTTCGTCTATAATTTGAATTTTTTCTTTTAACTCAAATCTTACTGATCCTATCTCTGTCTTCAAGTCTTCATGGTTTTTAGACATCATTTCCTGCATATTCAGCAATAATCCTTGTAGATCTTTTATCAAATTCGATCTCTCCCTTGGTAACATTTTATCTATAGCTCTCTGTGTCAAGGGACATGCCATTGAGGTCATTGTCAGTGTTTGGGTGAGTATTTTTTTCCCAGCTCCCAATTTTGGAATATTTGTGTTACTTGTCATACTAAATATCTTGACTATAATATTATTTTTCCACCATCTCTTCCAATTTTTCTCTTCTCTTTCAAATCCCTCCAATGCTGATATTAATAATAAAGCTAGTCTAGCAATAAATCCAACCTAATATCCAGTATTCAATAATCTGCTGAATGTGCTAAGTTATATCCACAATATCAAAAATCAGTATCTAATAATTAATTATATAAGATATATTGCTTAAAGTAGTCTCACTTAATCAAACCTTTAAAAATAGTTAATATATATCTAAATAATCTATAACATAAGTGTATGGTAACCAAAAGGATGGTTATTGGCATGGTCAACAGGAGAGGCAGATATGGTGCTGACAGGGGGCCATACCATGTTTCGGGAGCCCGCCCCCGCTGTTTGTGTGTGGTGGTGTGCTTTGACCCCCAGGTCATCTCCCGCTCCCCGGGTTGTCCGAATCATCGGGCCCCGGGCCTTCGGTTGATGTTGTGTAACGCCAGGTCCGAAGTTAATAAAGCCCCCATCATTTATGATCTGATTTTGGAGGGGGGAGCGGACCTTGCGGGTGTTACCGAAACCTGATTGGGCCAGGAGGGGGGTTTTCCCCTGGTGGAGATGTGCCCAGCCGGGTTTCGGGTTTTTCATCGGCCGAGAGCCCAGGGGAGGGGTGAGGGGGTTGCAATGATTATTAGGGAAGATCTGTGTCCTAGGGAATCCATTGTTCCTCAGACGACCGGATGTGAATCCCTCTTCGTTAAGTGTGGTTCCGGGGTTCAGATGGGCCTATTGATCACATACCTGGCTCCTTGCTATGTGACATCGGCCCTGCCTGAGCTCCTGGAGGTCATAGCCAGCTTGGCGGTTGAGACCCCCAGGCTTATGGTCATAGGGGATTTCAACCTGCCCTCGGCTGGCGGGACCTCGGGGATTGCTCAGGAGTTCATGGCTTCCATGACAGCCTTGGGCCTGACCCAACTAATTAGGGACCCCATTCATGTTGGGGGTCACATCTTGGATCTGGTTTTTGTCTCTGGACAGTGGCAGGATGATCTAGGTATAGGGAACGTTGTTGTAGAGCCCCTGACATGGTCTGATCATTCGCTCCTTAGGCTGGACTTCCATGCCGCACCCTCTCATCACAGGGAGGTGGGACCGACACAATGGTTCCGCCCCAGGCGCCTGATGGACCCGGACAGGTTCCTGATGGAGCTTGGGCCGTTTCCCGATGCTCGCACACACAACTCGGTTGGGGACCTGGTGGCCACCTGGGACAGGGTGGCGGCTGAGGCCCTTGACCGGGTTGTGCCCTTGAGGCCTCTGACCCGGTGCCGATTCCAATCAGTTCCTTGGTTTTCAGAGGAGCTGAGGGAGATGAAGCGCCAGAAAAGATGCCTAGAGAGTGGTTGGAGGGCCACCCACTCCAGATCTGACCAAACACTATTGCGGTCCCATATTAGGACCTATTTACTGGCGACAAGGGCGGCAAAGAGTTCTCACTTTTCCGCCCTTATTGTGTCCGCAGAAAATTGCCCAGCCGCCCTTTTCAAGGTGACCTGCTTCCTTTTAGATGTGGGAGTGCGGGAGGATCCTTTACAAGGGCGGGCCAAGGATTTTTCGAATTTTCTGCAGGACAAAATCACTCAGATCCGGGATGAGTTGGACTCTGACTGGGCAACTCTGGATGGGGGGGCGGGGGCGGAGTTCAGGGAGGTCATTTGGGGAGAGTTCGATCATGTGATCCTCAAGGACGTGGACAGGATGCTGGGTGGACTTAATGCCACCACATGTTTACAGGATCCGTGTCCCTCCTGGCTGGTTTTGGCCACTCGGGAGGTGACACAAGGTTGGTTCCAGGGTATTATTAACGCTTCCTTGAGTGAGGGGTTTTTGCCTGCCACCTTGAAAGAGGAGCTAGTGAGGCCCCTCCTCAAGAAACCATCCCTGGACCCAACTTTATTATCTAATTACCGTCCGGTCTCCAACCTTCGCTTTGTGGCGAAGGCTGTTGAGAGTGTGGTGGCACGACAGCTCCCTCAGCACCTGGATGAAGCTGTATATTTAGAACCACGCCAATTGGGTTTCAGGCCCGGGTACAGCACGGAGACGGCGTTGTCGCATTGGTGGATGATCTCTGGAGGGCCCGTGACAGGGGTTGTTCCTCTGTTCTGGTCCTGTTAGATCTCTCGGCGGCTTTTGATACTGTCGACCACAGTATCTTATTGCAGCGGCTGGGGGGGTTGGGGGTGGGAGGCACTGTATTACGGTGGTTCTCCTCCTTCCTCTCCGATCACTTGCAATTTGTGTTGGCAGGGGGACAGAGGTCGGCCCCAAGGCCCCTGACTTGCGGGGTACCTCAGGGGTCTGTGCTCTCGCCCCTGCTGTTCAACATTTATGTGAAGCCGCTGGGTGAGATCATCCGTGGCTTTGGGGTAGAGTTTCATCAGTACGCTGATGACCCTCAGCTGTATATTTCTACCCCAGGCCACCGCTGATGACACTCAGCTGTATATTTCTACCCCAGGCCACCCCGACGAAGCTGTGGAAGTGATGACCTGGTGCCTGAAAGCCGTGCGGGTTGGATGGGGCGAAACAGGCTTCAGCTCAACCTGGCCAAAACTGAGTGGCTGTGCTTTCTGGCACCCTGATACAGCCAGCTAACTCCATCGCTGGCCGTGGGGGAGGAAATTCTCGCCCCCATGGAGAGGGTGCGCAATCTGGGTGTCCTGGACGTACGGCTGTCGTTAGAAGATCATATGCACTTCGCACGGTCACATCCGTCCTTGTCATCTCCCGCCTAGACTATTGCAATGCTCTCTACACGGGGCTCCCCTTGAAGAGCATCCGGAGGCTTCAGCTGGTGAAGAATGCGGCCGCGCAGGTGGTTTTGGGGGCTTCTCGGAGCTCCCATGTTACACCACTTTTGCGCAAGCTGCATTGACTTCCGGTGGCCTTCCAGGTGCGATTCAAGGTGTTAGTGGTCATCTTTAAAGCGCTCCATGGCTTGGGACCTGGGTATTTACGGGACCGCCTACTGCCACCATCGGCCTCCCATCGGCCAGTGTGCTCCCATAGGGCGGGCCTCCTCGGGGTGCCGTCGGCTGGACGATGCCAGCTGGTAGGCTTGAGGATGCGGGCCTTCTCTATGGGAGCACCCTCCCTCTAGAATAAACTACCCCCGGAGATGAGGACTATCCCTGATCTATTAACCTTCTGGCGCGTGCTGAAAACCCACCTATTCCATCAAGCTGGTCTGGCCTAGAATTACTTGTAGGGGTTTTAAATTGATTTTAAATGTTTTTTAGCTCTCAATTCCTTTTGATTGTTTTATTCTTCAGCCATCTATTTAATCTTTTTAATTCTTTTTTAAATATTGTATTTATAATTGTGTTTTTATTCAGCTGTACACCGCCCCAAGTCCCGTTGGGAGAGAGGGGTGGTATATAAAATTGATTAATAAATAAATAAGTGTATAAAGTGATTTAAATATCTTTTAAGTCTTTCTGCCATTATTGAGGCAAATATTTTATAGTCTGCATTTAGCAGGGATATTGGTCTATAATTTTTTATTTGTTGTAGATCAATATCTTCCTTTGGTACGAGTGTAATATATGCCTCTGTCCATGAATCAGGAATTTTATTTTTTGTCAAGACCTCATTCATTACTTCAAGCATTATAGTACAAATTGATTCCTGTAAGGTCTTATAGAATTCTGCTGGTAACCCATCCGGACCAGGGGCTTTCCCAGTGTTTTGTCTATTTATTGCTTCTGTCAATTCCATCATTGTTATTCTGTCTTCTAGCATTCTAGCAAAATACCTCATCAGGTATTTTTGGTAATTCTGCCTCTCTCAGATGCTGCTGGACTTTAACTTTTTCTCATATAACTTCTCATAGTACTTCTGCATTATTTTTTTCTTTTCCTCACTTCCATAATATAATGTTCTATTTTCGTCTGTTAATTGTGCTATTCTTTTTGATTTCCTCTCTTTTTTCAGTTTGTATGCTAACCATCTATCTGGGTTATTTGCATTTTCAAAAATGTTCTGTTTAGCTCTCCTAATTTTTTGCGCCAGTTCTTCTTTTTCCATTAGTCCCATTTTATGTTTAATTATATCCATTTGATTTTTATGATTTTTATGCTGTGGGTTTTGTTGTAGATCTTTTTCCAATTTCTTATAGTCTTCTTTTAAGATCTGTTATTTTTTCTTTTTAAATATTCCTTCTTCTTGTATAAGTTATAATCACGCCTCTGGCATAAGTCTTCATAGTATCCCATACATTTTGTAGTGAAGTTTCCTTCTTTTTATTTTCTTTAAGAAAGAAAGTCAATTCTTTCCCCGTGTTATTAATGAATTCCTTCAGGATTGAATTATTCAAAATCCATCTTGACCTTTTCCTTTGTCCCTTCCATTTGAGCCATATTGGATTATGGTCCGGCCAAATACTTGTTCCAATATTAGCTTCTTGTATATTTGAAATTAAATCCATTGACATTCAAATCGTATCTATTCTTGACCATGATAAACGTCTATTGGAGTAAAATGTATATTGTCTATTCTTACTATTCAATTTTCTCCATATGTCTTTGATGCTCAATTCCTCTGCCATCTGAAAGAAAGATTTCAGCAATGTCTTCCTATTTTTTTATTCACTTTCTGTGTTTTATAATCCAATTCTGTATCCACAATAGCTTTAAAGTCTCCAAGAATGCATATCTTATCATATTCCAATTCAGGTATCTTATTATATACAGTAGTTTCTTGTAAAATTCATCTTGTTTGTTATTGGGTGCATATATTGCTATTAAAAGCATATTTAAGTTATTGTCATTTCCACCATCAATATTCTCCCTTCTTCATCTGTAAAAAGTAGTTTGGCTTTAATTGTATTAATATATAAATACTGCTCTCTTACTTTGTTGTGACAATAATGTATATAGATTACCAATTCTAGAGCAATTCAAAAGATGTGCATGTTGTATTTTAATATGCACTTCTTGTAAACAAATTGTGTCCATCTTTAATTTTTCTAGTTTATGAAGTGTCTTTTTCCTTTTAATAGCTGAATTCAATCCATTTATGTTTATGGAGATTAATTTCTTTTCTTCTTCCATTTTTTATACTTTATATGTAGGGTTTATTGTTCTTTGTTCTCTTGGTTCTTTAGGTTCCACCCTGCGACCTACTACTCCTCCTTCTTGTCCTCTTTCTTCTCTTTTTTCTTTGTCCATTTCTTTGGCCATCTCCGCTCGTATTTTAAGTTCCTCCTCTCTTGCTCTCTCTTCTTCTTTTCTTTTGAAATATTCATCATCAAATAATTCTGCTTTCTCAAGCAAATCCAATCTATGTCTTGCCAATATCAAGCCTTCAGGAATCAGCCATCTATAGTTCACTTCTTTCTTGATTAGGATCTTTGTCAGGAATTTATATTCTCTTTTTCAAATCTGTCACTTTCCTTTAATTTAACCTGAATATCCTAATTTTTGTATTGAATCTGTATAACTTTCACATGGTATACAACTGGGGACTGGAGCCCAGATGCCTGGAATCTTGTCATCTCTTGGAGAGATAACAAGAAGAGAAGGGGCCATAAAAATTCCAGCTTTGAAAGAAACTTTTTCAGAAACTTTTCTCAACTATGTTTCCAGAAAAGGGGGGGGGGGATTTAACATGTTGCTTCTTTGTATTGACAAAATCTACATCAGATTAAGGGGAGGGGTTCTAACTCTCTTTATCTATGCTGCATGCCTGGCGGCATATTAGACCCTGTTTTGAATATTACCTGGATAACTTCATTTTCAATAAAGAATTCCTTTTGAAATATCCAGTTTTCAGAAGTTCATTCTTATCATTTGAAGGGGAGAGAGTCTGGGCCTTACAGATAACCTCCCTAAAGAAGTCCATGTTAAATTTGTTAAAAAATTGGTTCGAGATGAGACCCTGCACAGAAT
The DNA here is from genome assembly GCA_023653725.1 of Bungarus multicinctus. Classification (NCBI taxonomy): domain Eukaryota; kingdom Metazoa; phylum Chordata; class Lepidosauria; order Squamata; family Elapidae; genus Bungarus; species Bungarus multicinctus. Next base: position 63,990,886 of record CM042850.1, read on the forward strand.
GAGAGATGAGCAGCTAGAATATAGAGGAAAACAAATAATAGTACTGAAGCAAGTACCAAAAAGGATGACAGATTTGAGAAGAAACTATCAATTCCTGATGTGAAGACTAAATAGACATAGCGTGAATTTCACATGGCTGACGTGGCAAGACAGGAGGTACAGATTAGACACTATGGAGAAAGCCAAGGAATTCTACAAACATTTCTCCAATCAAGAAGAATCAGGAGACCAAGAAGGAGAAAGCAACATAACTGAAGGAAGAGACAGAGGACAGGCGATTGTGGAAAGGGAAAGACCACACACTTTGGACAAAGGCAGGAGAAGAGGAGAAAGAGAAAGAGTAGAGAATCATGAAAGAAGAGTCAATAAACCAAAAGAGATCAAAGCAACCAGAAGCACAAAGCCAATGTACAAGTAAAACAATGGGAGAAGAATGTAAGATTTGGTCAACGAATATCAATGGACTAAACTCCCCAATGAAAAGATGAAAAATTTTCAATAAACTAAAAAGCTTGAAAATGGATATAATAGCATTTCAGGAGGTCCATATAAAAGATAGTCAAAGATATTTATTAGAACAACCGAAACTAAGAAATTTATTTCTATCAATAGATCAACAAAAACAGACAGGGTGTCAGGTCCGTGTACCTGTCATTTCTTCAGTGAAAGAAGAAAAGGGGGGGGGGGACTGATAAAGAAATCCTTTCTTGATGTAACCTGAATATATTTAACCTTATATCAAGTTTGCACACCCACACATGATACAATGGAGGGAGGGAAGCCAGAGAACCAGAACCTAACACCTCTGAGAGGCACAGCCAGGAGATGAGAAAACCATAAAAACTCCACAGTGAAGTGTTCTGGGCAATTTCCAAAAAACAGTCCATTCTAAAAAGGGGGTGGGAGGAAATTAGATACATCCTGGAAACTGTGAGAAAGATCGTTCCTACAGAAGGGCTGGGAAGGGAATTAACATATTGGCTTTTGTTTCCCTAAATAAACATTGAGATAAAGGGAGGGGTTCTAAACTCTCTTACCTATCACTGTATGCCTGAGAGACCTCAGACGCTGCTTTGAACTCCTACATGAATTGTCTCATCTCAATAAAGGATTCCTTTTGATACGTTTGGTTCTCAGAAATTCATTCTATTGACTGAATGGGAAAAAGTTCTGTAGCCTGACAAAAAGCAGCATCTGCAATAGAGGTCAGCCAGGAGAGGAAAATTTTTTTTGAAAACCTTTCACTCTACCGAGGGGCCCCTGCAAGAGAAAAAAAATGCCTGAATACAGCAAGGAGCAAGGGGGAGCCGAATGCTGGAGAGAAACATCAACAATTACCCAGTGAGATACTGACTCAATGCATCCCATCGAAGACAGCGAGGCTGCCTGCGAAACCTGCACTAAGCCCCGGTGCTCTATAGGTTTAGGAAAGAGAGACACCTGGGATGGAAGAACCAGGGGAGTAACCCTCTTGAGGAAATCGTAAACCCAGGTGGAAATTGGAGATAGAGGCCCTATCGAATCAGGAAGAATGGGACGAGGAGCCACTGGCCGATGACCGAATGAGACGGTACATAAATCGCCTAGTCAGGGAAGCCCTGGAGAACCTCGACATGGGGGATGCACAAAGATGACAACGCAGGAGAGTGAGGGAACCAGAAAATGAGAGAACCCGAGCCACCACCCTGGATTCAGCGGAGGTTGAATGGGAAGAGGGACAAGCTGAAGAACCAGCAGCCATACCAGATACCCGACCCTTAAATGCCCCAGATCAGGAAACTAACCCTGGCCAACCTAGAAACATACAACTACAGAGGAAGATCCCACCCTTGGGGGTAAAATTCAATGGAGACCCCCAGAAACTGGGATTTTTCCGGGCGCAAGTGCTCACCTACATGCAAGAATATGGGCGGGATTTCCCAACCCAGGGGTCTCAAGTACAAGTTGTCACCCTGGCTCTTGAAGGGGCAGCAGCCAGATGGATGGTGACGTTCCAAAACGTCAATGCCCCAGAATTAAGAAACCTAGATCGCTTTATGACGGCCCTACACCACCGCTTTGAGGACCCGCTTGCCGATAGAAAAGCCCGCGACTGCATTAGAGTTGTAAAACAAGGCCATTGCCCGGTAGCAGAATACACAGAGGAATTTCGTGACTGGCCGGCCAGGTAGATTGACCAGAGGATATCCTAGCCTGTTGGTTCAAAGATGGACTAAATGAGGATCTATATGCTGCCTGCCTGGCCTGTGGGGCCCCAAACCTCTTGTATGAATGGTACGTGATGGCAGAGGAGGTGGAGATTGTCATGACCCGAAACTGGTAAGTTTTGGAAAAGATTCCCACCCCTGGAGAAACAGGAAGTTTTCAAACACCAATCCACTATGACTCCAAGAACGTGTGGAAAGGAGGGACACCGCACAGCAGAATGCCATTCAAAGACTCCTGCCAGAAAGCTAGACCATCCATCAGAGAGGAAACCCGCAACATCCAGCCCTCGAGGAAAGGAGACTGGCCTGAGAAGCCGAGTAGATGTGGGATTCTGATCCCCTCCCAACCCTGAGGAAGAATCCCAAACGCTCCGAGGGGACCTGAGCCAGTTCGAAAGCGATCTGGAAGATGACCCGCTGGTAAGCAATCCAATTGAACCAATCACCCTACCCCTGAGACTGTTTATCCCCAGCCAAGGGAAGGGGGAGGAAGTAGCAGCGTTGCTGGAGTCGGGATGCACCCGATGCCTAATCAAACCCTCCCTTGCAGATAAATTGGGAATCCAACTGAAAGAAATTGAAAACCACATCGCTTTCTGCCAATTAGATGGAACTATAGCGGGGGGGGGGGCGGGGGCGGGGAGCCAGCCAGGTTTACCACAGAACCCTTGAAAATAAGACTAGGAAACCACAGGGAGATGCTCACATTCATTGTAGCCCCAGGAATGGAAGAGCCACTAGTCCTAGATCTCACATGGCTACGGAAATGGAATCCAAAAATAAATTGGAGGAAAGGAACAGCACAATTCCAGAGAGACGTAATATTTGCAAAAAGCTCAGAAGAAAGGATAAAGAAAGGGAAAGAGAACAGAGAATCAGCCATGATTGGACAGTCGGCTGAACCCATTAACATCCCCAATGAGTACCAGGATCTGGCCCAAGCATTTAGTGAGGAAGCTTGTGATGAACTCCCACCCCATCGAGCCACAGACTGCGCTATCGAAATCCTACCAGGGGCTAAACTCCCAAAACCACAAATGTACTGCATGTCTCCCAGAGAACTAAAGGACTCAGAACATTTATCAATACAAACTTAAAAAGGGGTTTCATCAAACCCGCCCGACCAAAAATAGATGCCCCAATGTTATTCCATGAAAAGAAAGATGGCTCCATGTGTCTGTGTGTGAATTATCAAAAACTAAACGCGATTTGCATAGAGAATATGTATCCATATGCAAGGAGCGCCTGCAGTGGTTATGCAATTGATCAATGAAACCCTTCATGAATTTTTATATAAAGAGGTTCTAGTGTATTTTGATGATATTTTAATCTACATGGAAACGATGGAAGAACACATCAAGCTACTCCGTGCAGTCCTCACAAAACTCTTAGATGCTAAACTATATGCAAAACTCTCCAAATGTGAGTTCCACCAAGAGAAAATTGACTATTTGGGGTATAGAATATCCCATGAGGGAATAGAGATGGACCCACAGAAAGTAAAAGCTGTATTGGATTGGGATCCACCACACACACGCAAACAACTGCAAAGCTTCCTTTATCGCCAATTTATTCCAGCTTTTGCAAACATCGCCCTCCCTATCACAAATTTGCTAAAAACAAAGGGAGATTTGCTAAAAACAAAGTCCCAATCTGGGAGAGGGGATGGTATAAAAGTTTAATAAATAAATAAATAAATAAATAAATAAATAAATGAATGAATGAATGAATGAATGAATGAATGAATGAATGAATGAATGAATGAATAGTTGAATGGATAAAATTTAAAGATATAAAGGTGTCATACTCCAACTAGTAATTACAGGGGAAAATTTGTTTAATGAGAAAAGACAATATGAAATTGAAACAGGACAGATAAAAGTATAAATATAATGAATAGAAAGATATTAAAACTTGCAAAAAGATATATAATTGAATTTAGATGTGAGATAATTAAAAATAAACTAATATTAAAGATGGAATCGAATTGGAGGGGAAAAAGTATCTTATCTACTATTGTTATATATATTTTTGTTTTAAGAATATAGTGTGTATTTTAAGAAGGTATTGACTAGAATTTGATTTGGATGTATTATATGGAATTTCAAAGGCATAAATCGAAGTTTAAACAAGAGTTGAACTTAAGAGATATAAAAGTGTCATTTTAATTAAAATTTGGTTAATGATAAAAGATGATATGAAATTTGAAACGGGCAGATAAAGTATAAATACAATGAGTAGAAAGACATTGGAATTTAGAAAAAGATATATAATTGGATTTAGATATGCGATAATTAAGAATATTGAGTAAATTAAAGTTATGGACAAAAGGTTAAAACAGTAAGAAGATATGGAATAGAATATAAAGATCAGTATGAAATTGAGTTCATGTCTGTATAGAGAAGTGATAACATGGGACCATGGTATTCTCAAAAAAGATGTTTTATTTGTATTGTGTTTTTTTTGTGAAATCTCAAATAAAACTTTATTAAAAATAAATAAATAAATTGGAGAAAATGTACTCATAATTAGCTCATCAAAATAAAACAGAGGGGTAGTACTATATATTAAAGAATTGCTAAAAACCAAACAAATATATGCAGATGGAGAAGGAAGAATATTAATGAGGAAGGTACTAATAAACCAGAAACAAATTCTCTTGATTGCAATATATGCCCCAAATAGTCAACAGGAAGAGTTCTACATAAGTCTTCATAAAAAGATAATGGAAATGGACTATGAAAACATATGCATCATAGGGGATTTCAATGCAATTGTGGATATTAAAAAAGATTACAAAAGCAATAAAAAAAATAAAAAAGCAAGAAGAACACTTGATCCAACACGATACAAGAAACAGGCCTGCATGATATCTGGAGAGAGCTTAATCCAAAGACGAATCAATACACATTCTACTCGAATAGACATCAATCGTGATCAAAAATAGAATGGTGTGGATGACTCCAGGTATGAGGACAGAGGTCCAAGAGGTAGAGATAGTAATGAACACATGGGCAAACCACAATCCTATTAAAATTGTGTGGAAGGGACAAAAGAAGAAATTGAGATGGACAATGAATCAAACTATTCTAAAAGATAAAGAGTTCACACAAATGATGGAAGAAGAAATCAAATTAAAATAAAAAAGAGGAAACATCATTTCAAAATGGACATGGCAAAAGCATATATGCGAGGATTAACAATTACATACATAGTAAGAAGAAACAAGCAAAAGAAACAACAGCAAAATATGTTACAAGATGGACTAGAGAGAGAACTGCAGAAGGATCCATAAAAAAACATGACAAAAGAGAAAAGTTATTTAATAAAACATAAACTGAATCTAATAATGCAAGAGGAAATGGTGCAAAAATCAAAATGGCAAAACAAAACTTTTTTTAACATGAAAATAAGCCGGGGAGATGGTTAGCATATAAATTGAAAAAGGAAAAAGAGAAGAAAATAATACACTAATTATTAGATGAAAAGGGGATCCTTCAGCGCCAGAATGAAGATAAAAAGAAAATAGCTCAGGAATTCTTTAGGAAATTGTACAGTCAAGAAAAAAGGCCAGAAGATACAACTAAACAACATTTGGAAAAAGCTGCATTACCTAAAATACTGGAAACAGTGACAGTATTGTTGAATGAAAGAATAATGACAACAGAAATAATGGGAGCAATTAAAAGGCAAATAATAATATTAATAAAACCTTGGAGCAGATGGACTTCCCGCAAAACTCTATAAAATCTTACAAGATATACTAGGACCTTACCAAAACTGTACATTCCACATCCAGAGTTTTTTCTGGCTGCGCTGGCATACTATGTATTTCCAAGGAGAACCACACTTTGCAGCATGAAGACTTGTACTCTGGAAAGGAAGAAAGGAGGGAGGGAGGAAGAAATGAAGGACCGATCAGTCCTGAGTTTCAGCTGAAGCACTTCAAGCACTTTTAGCATTTTAGTATTTAAATTATTATAGGTCTTTTTGAAGTATCCTGAGTATTTCAAATACACTGCCAAAGAACAGAATGATTTGAGATATTTATTTTCTTAGGATTATGACAGTACCAGTCACCATATTAATTACCGTATTTTTCTGAGTATAAGGCACATTTTTCCACCCCCAAAAGGGGGTGGAAATGTCCGTGTGTCTTATACAGCGAATGTTGCCAAAACTCCACCCACCCACCAGCCCCCACCCTTTGGCCACTGCCTCCCAGCAATTTGCCTCCTTGCTGCAAATAGCAAATAGCCTGTTTCAGCTTCAGCACAGACTGATTAGCACGAACAGCTGGTTGTCAGTTGGATTAGCCTCCTGACAATCAGCTGTTTCAGGTTTCAGGGATCACCATTGCCTCTTGTCGTCTCCACACTCCCTATTTTCAGCCTCCGCATCCCATTTTTGACCTTTGCGTGTCCCATTTTTGGCTTCTTTGTGCCCCATTTTCCGCCTGTTCTGATCCCCTTTGCTGAAAATGCGGCATGCAGAGGCAAAAAGCAAAACACGTGGAGGCTGAAATTGGGTGTGAGGAGATGGTAATAGGCTATAGCAATCCCAGCAGCCTGAAACAGCTGATAGTCAGGAAGGCGATCCAACTGACAACCAGCTGCTTATGCTAATCAGGCTGTGCTGAAGCTGAGTAGGCTGTTTGCTGTTTGCTGCAAGGAGGCAAATTACTGGGAGGGCAGAAGCAGAGGCAGATTTTTTTTTTCTTGTTTTCCTCCCCAAAAGCTAGGTGCATCTTATACTTCAGAGTGTCTTATACTCTGAAAAATCTGGTATACCCACTGGAATATACTGTAGGCTGAATAATATAGGCTGGAAATTCTAAACCACTATATGCTCTCTAGAGTCAATATGTCATCTGAGTCAGTGATGGGATTCAAATATTTTTGCCACCGGTTCAGTGGGCATGGTTTGGTGGGTGCGTTTTGCGTGCATGCACACTTTGCATGCACTAGTGTGCCAAATGCGCACTTTGTGCAGGCACAGAGGTGTTCTAACTCACCTCCTACAAGCCTGCACTATCCCAGTCACTTCAGCAGCTACCATGTGGCACTATTCTATGCCATGCAAAGCAACTGCGCTTCAAATTCAGTGGATAAATATGAGTATGGGTGCCCGGGCAGGCGGGTGTGCCCAACAGCAGAGTGGCAGAGAGAACCGGTTCGATCTTTGCTGCTCATCACTGCTACCGGCTCGCCACAACTGGGCCAAACCAGTAGAATACCAACACTGAGTGATGAACATTGGATGTCTTAGACAATGACATACCTTTTTCATACACAAACATATTTATTTACTTATTTGGTTTGTATAGCCAATTTATATTTATAATGGCAGGCTCACCTTCAAGGTTCATTGAAATCTACATATGATCTTAGGATTGGAAGGGACCTTAGAGGTCTTTTAGTCCAACTCCCTTTTCAAAGCAAGAATCCTAATACCATCTCGGACAAATACATGTCCAATCTTTTCTTAAAAACCTCCAACAGTGAAGAACCCACAACTTGAGAAGCAACCTGTTCAATTCCTCCTTATTTCCAAGTTGGAGCTATCTCTACCAAGCTTTCTGTCAGATCTGTGTTTCTGTCATTTCTTTAGTGGAAGAAGAAAAAAAGGGGGGGGGGGAGAACTGATAAAGAAATCCTTTCTTGATGTAACCTGAATATATTTAACCTTATGTTGAATTTGTACAACCACACGTGATACAATGGAGGGAGGGAAGCCAGATGGCCAGAACCTAACACCTCTGAGAGGCACAGCCAGGAGATGAGAAGACCATAAAAACTCCACAGTGAAGTGCTCTGGGCAATCTCCAAAAAACAGTCCATTCTAAAAAGGGGGTGGGGGAAGTTAGGTACGTCCTGGGAAATTGTGAGAAAGATCCTTCCTACTGGGAGGGGAATTAACATATTGGCTTTTGTTTCCCTAAATAAACATTGAGATAAGGGAAGGGGTTCTAAACTCCCTTATCTATCACTGTATGCCTGACGGACCTCAGACGCTGCTTTGAACTCCTACATGAATTGTCTCATCTCAATAAAGGATTCCTTTTGATACGTTTGGTTCTCAGAAGTTCATTCTTATTGACTGAATGGGAAAAAGTTCTGTAGCCTGACAGAAAGCAGCGTCTGCAATAGAGGTCAATCCAGAGAAGAATTTTTTTTTTAAACCTTTCATTCTACCGAGGGGACCCTGCAAAAGAAGAAAAATGTCTGAATTCAGCAAGGAGGAGCCGAATGCTGGGGAGAAATGTCAACAATTACCCAGTGAGATACTGACTCAATGCGTCCCATCGAAAACAGCAAGGCTGCCTGTGAAACCTCCACCAAGCCCTGGTGTTCTATAGGTGTAGGAAAGAGAGACACCTGAGATGGAAGTACCAGGGGAGTAACCCTCACCCGAGGAAATCATAAACCCAGGTGGAAATTGTAGCTAGAGGCAATAGAGGTCAGCCAGGAGGAAAATTTTTTTTGAAAACCTTTCACTCTACCGAGGGGACCCTGCAAGAGAAAAAAAATGTCTGAATACAGCAAGGAGTAAGGGGGAGCCGAATGCTGGGAAGAAACGTCAACAATTACCCAGTGAGATACTGACTCGATGCATCCCATCGAAGACAGCGAGGCTGCCTGCGAAACCTCCACTAAGCCCCAGTGCTCTATAGGTTTAGGAAAGAGAGACACCTGGGATGGAAGAACCAGGGGAGTAACCCTCACCCGAGGAAATCGTAAACCCAGGTGGAAATTGGAGCTAGAGGCAATAGAAGTCAGCCAGGAGAAGAAATTTTTTTTTGAAAACCTTTCACTCTACCGAGGGGCCCTGCAAGAGAAAACCAGGGGAGTAACCCTCACTTGAGGAAATCGTAAACCCAGGTGGAAATTGGAGCTAGAGGCAATAGAGGTCAGCCAGGAGAGGAAATTTTTTTTTGAAAACCTTTCACTCTACCGAGGGGCCCTGCAAGAGAAAACCAGGGGAGTAACCCTCACTTGAGGAAATCATAAACCCGGGTGGAAATTGGAGCTAGAGGCCCTATCGAATCAGGAAGAATGGGACAAGGAGCCACCGGCCGATGACTGAATGAGATGGTACATAAATCGCCTAGTGAGGGAAGTCCTGGAGAACCTCAATGTGGGGGATGCACAAAGACGACAACGCAGGAGAGCGAGGGAACCAGAAAATGAGAGAACCTGAGCCACCAACCCGGATCCAGCGTAGATTGAGCGGGAAGAGGGACAAGCTGAAAAACCAGCAGCCACACCAGGTACCCGACCCTTAAATGCCCCAGATCAGGGAACTAACCCTGGCCAACGTAGAAACATACAACTACTGAGGAACATCCCGCCCTTGGGGATAAAATTCGATGGAGACCCCCAGAAACTGGGATTTTTCCTGGCGCAAGTGCGCACCTACATGCAAGAATATGGGCGGGATTTCCCAACCCAAGAGTCCCTAGTACGAGTAGTCACCCTGGCCTTTGAAGGGGCAGCAGCTGGATGGATGGTGATGCTCCAAAATGTCAACGCCCCAGAATTAAGAAATCTAGATCGCTTTATGACGGCCCTACGCCACCGCTTCAAGGACCCACTTGCTGATAGAAAAGCCCATGACTGCATTAGAGTCATGAAATAAGGCCATCGCCTGGTAGCAGAATACACAGAGGAATTTTGTGACCTGGCCAGCCAGGTAGATTGGCCAGAGGATATCGTAGTCTGTTGGTTCAAAGATGGACTAAATGATGATCTATACGCTGCCTGCCTGGCCCCCGGGGCCCCAAACCTCTTGCATGAATGGTACATGATGGCAGAGGAGGCGGAGATAGACATGACTCAAAACTGGTACCACACCGGTAAGTTTTGGAAAAGATCCCCACCCTTGGGTAAACGGGAAGTTTTCAAACCCCAATCCACCATGACTCCAAGAACGTCTGGATGCTTTAAGTGTGGAAAGGAGGAACACCGCGCAGCAGAATGCCATTTGAAGACTCCTGCGAGAAAGCCAGACCACCTATCAGGGAGGAAATCTGCAACATCCAGCCCTCGAGGAAAATGAGTGTGTAGCCAAAAGACATGTAAAAGCACCCACCTTACTACGAAAGTGCCACCTAAAATACCCTGATAAACCATCCTGGATTGCACATGTAACGCATGATTTTTGTTTTTTCCAGGTAGACCTATCTGTTTTTTAAAGGAGGGCAGGATGTCAGATCCATGTATCTGTCATTTCTTCAGTGGAAGAAGAAAAGGGGGGCGGACTGATAAATCCTTTCTTGATGTAACCTGAATATATTTAACTTTATATCGAATTTGTACACCCACACATGATACAATGGAGGGAGGGAAGCCAGAGGGCCAGAACCTAACACCTCTGAGAGGCACAGCCAGGAGATGAGAAGACCATAAAAACTCCACAGTGAAGTTCTCTGGGCAATCTCCAAAAAATAGTCCGTTCTAAAAAGGAGGTGAGGGGAAGTTAGGTACGTCCTGGGAAATTGTGAGAAAGAACCTTCCTACAGAGGGGCTGGGAGGGGAATTAACATATTGGCTTTTGTTTCCCTAAATAAACATTGAGATAAGGGGAGGGGTTCTAAACTCCCTTATCTATCACTGTATGCCTGAGAGACCTCAGACACTGCTTTGAACTCCTACATGAATTGTCTCATCTGAATAAAGGATTCCTTTTGATACGTTTGGTTCTCACAAGTTCATTCTTATTGATTGAATGGGAAAAAGTTCTGTAGCCTGACACTTTCACACACTGCTTCTTATCCTGCCCTCAGATGTTATAAAAAATAAATAGACAGCATCTTCTCTGAAGCAGCCATTCAAGTATTGGAAGGCTGCTATCTTGGTTTCTCTCAATCTTCTCTTTGTTAAGCAAAACATACTTATTTCCTTTAGCCGTTCATCATAGGATTTAACCTCCACACCCCTTATGATCTTAGTTGCTCTTTTCTGCATTATTTCCAGGGCTTCAGCATCTTTTTGGTATTGTTGGATGAAAGAATTGGATGAAGCATTCCAATTGTGGCCTCGTCAGTGCAGTATAGAACAGTACTATTACTTACTATGATCTTGATACTATAACTTTGTTGATGCAGCCTAGGACTGTTGGTTTTTTGAGTAGCTGCAGCATACTTAACAGGATACTTAATGCAGCATACTGAATTCCTAATTCATACTTAAGCAATGGTCCGCCAGTATATTAGATTCTTTTCATAGGCATTACTGAGCCAGTACTGCCTAGCCCAGGGGTGTCAAACTCCATTTCATTGAGAGCTGCATCAGGATTGTGTTTGACCTCATGGGGGCAGGGGAGCATGTCTGGGGTGGGTGTGGCTTGGGTGGGCATATCTGGGGTGGGTGTGGCCAGCTTGACATCACTCTTGTTAGGGGCACACCTATGGTGGCCACGTGCTAAGGCAGGACTTCCCTCAGACCCTCCCTCCCTCTCATTATAATCTTCCTTCCTTCCTTTTCTTCTTTTTCCTTCCCTTTTCCTTCTCCTTTCTTCTCCTTTCCTCTCTTTCCTTAACTTTTCTTTTCTCCTTTCCTGTCCCTTCTTGGATGCTCAAATGAAAAATGGGAAACATTTTGCCTTTTGTTTTGCTTTAAGTTTGTTTTGCTAGCCCTCTGCCAGTGAAAACAGAGGTCAGGAGGGCCATGCTTGACTTCCTGGTCTCTGTTTTGAGCTGTGATGGCCTCCTGCAACTGTCTCCCAGTGATAAAGGAGCTCAGGAGAGCTGCACATACCCCCTCCCCCTGGGCCTCATTTTTGGCCAAGACAACCTCCTGCAGCCCTCTACCAGTGATAAGGGAGGTTGGGAGGGCCATATTCGGGTGTCCCAGCTCCGTTTTTGGCCATGATAGCCTCCTGCAGCCTTCTGTTTTCACTGGCAGAGGGCTGCAGGAGGCAGCCACAGCTGAAAGTGGAGCCCAGGTCGGCATGCACAGCCCTCCTGAGCTCCATTTTCACTGGCAGAAGCACCGCAGGATAGTCCTTTGCTGTTTCCATGAGCACTCTATTCAAAGTACTGTTAAGATTTTTCTGATGTCTTCAACTCTCACACTCACATAAAAAGGAGGGTGAAGGATAACTATGTTTGCTTGTCTCAAAATTTATTCCTTGAGATTATTTAATACTACAATCTCCAACCATTCCATCCGTTTCTATCAGAACTGCCATCTCACACTTGTGCTCTGCTATCGCTTGATACAGTGTGCCATGAACTCCAGGGAGACCGGATGGGAGAGGGGAGGATTCAGGGGTAATGAAGAGTTCACTGTATTAGCCAGAGATGTGACTTCAAAGTCCGAAAGCTGAGAATGAACTGCAGCTGCATTCCAATCCACATGTGAATCAACCATTCCAAAAACTATCACTTTGAATTTGATTAGACAATGGAGCCCAGCAGGGGGATGCACCTAAGAAGGTGAAGTTAGTGAACTTTGGGATTTTGGGCACACTTTTCAGTTTGGGCTTTGCTCTACTGTATTTCATTTGACCTTTAGTAAACTACATCTTTCTCAAGAAATGGAGTTAAGGATCATTTTTGCTTCAAGTTCAAGTTAAGATAGGTCTGACATTAAGCCAGAACAATTCTTGCATGGCTAAATAGGTGTCAGAAGATGTTAACAAAGTGTTACAATTCCAGATAGACTTCAGTCTCAAAGTTACAGTAAAACACATTTGCCATTTCAAACTCTTCGAAATAATCAGGAGAGAATACTGGAGGACTGTTAGAAGGGGGTGGGAAAATCACACAAGGTTTTTGGGAGGTAACATAAACTAGACTCTATATCAGGAGTGTCAAACATAAGGCCCGCAGGCTGGATCCGATCTGTGGGGTGTTTAGATCTGGCTCACGGAGTTGGCAAGGAAATTGCAAAGGTCCAGCCTGCAGTGCCTCTATTAGCAAAAATGGGGCACCGGGGGACATTGCGCACCCCTACCTCCCGTTTCACCTTCCGTGGTGGTGCAGGAGGCTATGCAGGCCCAAAATGAGGGGTAGGACAGGCATCACCAGTCCCCCACCCTTGTTTCAAGCTTTCATGGTGGTGCAGGAGGCCCTGCAGGCCCAAAATGGGATGCAGGGGGCATTGTGCACCCTCTACCCCTCATTTCAGCTTCCACAGTGGAGGAGGCTGTGAAGGCCAAAAATGGGGCACAGGGGCATGTTGCACACACCCCCTCTCCCCCATTTTGGCTGGTGCAGGAAAATAGTTGGGAAAGAATACAGACAGCAATCAGGAAAAAAAAAGAATTGGTCAGGAAAGTATTTTTTTTAAAAAGGAGTTGGCCAAAGAGAGTGGAGTCCAAATATAAGGTGGAGGGAGACACACTGTCATAAAAAAATATGGATGGCATAGGAATGAGAAAAGCAGTTAAAAACAAATGAACTGTGGACTGGATAACAACTTTCAGTTGCAAGAAAATCCTTCTTCCAGGATCAATTTCTTAAGGCAGTGAAATTGGGCACAATATAATTATTTGCACTGGCAGGTTCAAGAGATTTCTGAGTTGGGAAATTTTGTTGCCCTGTACAGGAGAACGGAGCTGGAAAGCAATTTTGCTTCACTGATACTCGTTGAGAGGACTGGAAGATTTCTGATTTGGTGGCAGAGAGGACAACAGAAGGGATCCTTGAGGCTACACAGACTCAACTTTAGGCAACTTTAATCTATCAGAATTTTGCTAGTCAAGGCAAGATGATATTTTCCTTAGCAGCATTTCTTTCCTTTCTCTCATTCAGCCTTTTTCTAACCCCAACTTTTCACTGCACTTTATAGTTTGCACCAGAGGTGAGCTTCAACCGGTTTGGACTGGTTCAAGTGAACTGGTTGTTAAGATTATGCGCAATTCAGCCAACTGGCAAATCCCACCACTGGCTGGTCCTGTCCACCCCACCCTGTCCCACCCCATCTCACCTCATCCACCTTGGCCGGTGGCTAGAGTCATGCCCCCAACCAGCTACTCTCTGGCTCGACCAGTTGTTAAATTAGTTGAATCCCACCACTGGTTTGCACTCATTGTCATTTTTTCCTATAGCTAGAAGGGTTTCTTTCCTTGCTTGAGCAGTTCCCTTGATTGTCCTTTCTGGGCTGAATCTCCTTTTCTTTCTTCCTCTGGTGTCCTCTGCATCCTCCTGTTGTGACTTTTGCTTCTCAACTCATTTTTTCTCTTCTTTCTAAGACTATTCAAAAAATCCTACCCCCCCCCGCCCTTTTTCTGGTTTATATTCCCCAGAGAGGTAATTAAACATGTCCTTCTTTTTAACAATTTTTGCTTGTCACAGGAAAGGGACTGGTGGCTTGGCTGAGGTTTCTGGGGTCCTATGTTGACTTGGATTCTGCCTCTCTCTTTTTCTCTCTTTCTCTTCTGCCTCTCTCTGTGTGTCTCTCTGTCTCTCTCTGTATTTGGTGGTCCCAATTCTGCTTTTTCAACTAATGTCAACCCAAGTAGGCTTGAATTTTTTTCCCCTTGAGGTTTTTATGACTACTTTCTGAACTTGCACCTTCATCCTTGAAGCTGTTTCTCATATTACTGAGTTCATTATTTCCCTTTCCAACTTTTACACACATAATTCAACTAAAGTCAAATTGCCACACTTGCTTTCCGTTTCCCTGCTCATCAATGGAGTTGACTTCTATTAACTCTTGTTTTGAGGAAAGAGCCAAACTGTGAGCAAGCTGATTTTCTTGATGGTTTCATTCTTATTTCAAATCAACTATCCCCTATAGATGCTACCCCTCATACCCCATTTTGGCTGCCAGAGTGCTGCAGGAGGCCATCATTTTTGGTCTGGACATTTTAGCTGGCAGAGGGCTATAAAAACTAAAAACAAAACAAAAGGAAAAAATGTTTCCCCTTTTGCATTTGAGCATGCAAGAAGGGGCAGGAAGGGAGAAAGGGAAAGAAAAAGAAATAAAGAGGGGAAGAGAGCAAGGAAGAAAAAATAAAAAAAGAGAGGAAGGAAGAAGAAATTAGAAGAAGGAAGAAAAAAGAAGAAGAAAGAGAAGGAAAGAAGGAAGATGTCAGATCTGTGTATCTGTCATTTCTTCAATGGAAGAAGAAAAGAGGGGGGAGGGAGACTGATAAAGAAATCCTTCTTGATGTAATCTGAATATATTTAACCTTATATCGAATTTTTATAACCTATACATGATACAATGGAGAGATGAAACTCAGATGGCCGGAAGCTATCATCTCTGAGTGGGACAGCCAAGAGATGAAGAGACCATAAAAATTCCACAGTGAGGTGTATCCTGGGAAACCCTGGAAAAGATCATTCTAAAAAGGTGGTGGTGGGAATTAGGTATGCCCTGAGAAACTCTGGAAAAGATCGTTCTAAAAAGGGGGGGAATTAATACATTGGCTCTTTGTTTTACTAAATACACATCAGGATAAGAGGGGGTTTAAACTCCCTTATCTGCATGTCTGAGAGATGTTAGATGCTGCTTTTGACCCCTACATGAATTGTTTCATCTCAATAAAGGATTCCTTTTTGATACGTTTTCAGAAGTTCATTATAGTTGATTGAATGGGAAAAGTTCTGTAGCCTGACATAAAGCATCATCTGCAATAGAAGTCAACCCAGAGAGGAATTTTTTTTTTAAAAAAAAGTTCACTCTACCGAGGGGACCCTGCAAAAAAGGAAAATGTCTTAGCACAGCAAGGACCAAGGAAAAGCCAAATACTGGAGAGAAACATCGACAGTTACCCAGCCAGATACTGACTCGGTGCACCCCATCGAAGATAGCAAAGCAGCCTACGAAACCTCCACAAAGCCCCGGTGCTCTATAGGCGTAGGAAACAGAGAGAGAGCTGAGACGGAAGAACCAGGGGAGTAACCCTCACCAGGGGTAATCGTAAACCTGGGTGGAAATTGGAGTTGGAAGCCCTATCAGATCAACAAGAATGGGATGAGGAGCCACCAGCTGATGACCGACTGAGACGGTACGTAAATCACCTCGTGAGGGAAGCCCTGGAGAATCTTGAGATGTGGGATGCACCAGGACACCAACGCAGGAGAGCGAGAGAACCAGAAAATGAGAGAACCCTAGCTGCCACCATGGATTCAGCTGAGAATGATCGGGCAGCGGGACAAGCTGAAGAACCAGCAGCCATACCAGGTACCCGATGCCAATCCAGAGACATACAACTACAGATGAAGGTCCCATCCCTGGGAGTAAAATTCGATGGGGACCCCCAGAAACTGGGATTTTTCCTGGTGCAAGTCCTCACCTACATGCAAGAATACAAGCAGAATTTCCCAACCCAGGGATCCCGAGTATGAGTCGTCACCCTGGCCCTTGAAGGGGCAGCAGCCTGATGGATGGTGACGCTCCACAATGTCAATGCCCCAAAGTTAAGGAACCTCAACGACTTCATCACAGCCCTACACCACCGCTTTGAAGACCCTCTCGCTGATAGAAAAGCCCAAGTCTGCATCAGAGTTGTAAAGCAAGGCCGTCGCCCGGTAGCTGAATACACAGAGGAATTTTGTGACCTGGCCAGCCGGGTAGATTGGCCAGAGGATATCCTAGTCTGTTGGTTCAAAGATGGACTAAATGATGATCTATACGCTGCCTGCCTGGCCCGTGGGGCCCCAAACCTCTTGCATGAATGATACATGATGGCAGAGGAGATGGAGATAGACATGACTCGTAACTGGTACCACACCGGTAAGTTTTGGAAAAGATCCCCACCCCTGGGTAAACGGGAAGTTTTCAAACCCCAATCCACCATGACTCCAAGAATGTCTGGATGCTTTAAGTGTGGAAAGGAGGGACACCGCGCAGCAGAATGCCATTCGAAAACCCCTGCCAGAAAGCCAGACCACCCTTCAGGAGGGAAACCTGGAACATCCAGCCCACGAGGAAAGGAGACTGGCCTGAGAGGCCGAGTAGCTGTGGGATTCCAATCCCCCCAACTCTGAGGAAGAACCCCCAATTCTCTGAGGGGACCTGAGCCAGTCTGAAAGTGATCTGGAAGACAACCCGCTGGAAAGCAACCCAATTAAACCAATCACTCTACCCCTAAGACTGTTTATCCCCAGCCGAGGGAAGGGGGAAGAAGTTGCAGCGTTGCTGGATTCGGGATGCACCCAATGCCTAATAAATCCCTCCCTTGCAGAGAAATTGGGGATCCAACTGAAAGAAATGGAAAATCCCATTGCTTTCTGACAATTAGACGGAACTATAGTGGGGGGGGGGGGAACCAGCTAGGTTTACCACAGCACCATTGAAAATAAGACTAGGGAATCATAGTGAGATGCTCACATTCATTGTAGCCCCAGGAATGGAAGAGCCGCTAGTCCTAGGTCTCACATGGTTGCGGAAATGGAATCCAAAAATAAATTGGAGGAGAGGAACCATACAATTCCAGAGAGATGTAGTATTTGCAAATAGCTCAGAGGAAAGGATGAAGAAAGGAACAGAGAACAGAGAGTCAGCCATGACTGGACAGTCGGCTGAACCCATTAACATCCCCAATGAGTACCAGGATCTGGCCCAAGTATTTAGCAAGGAAGCTTGTGATGAACTCCCACCCCATCGCACCACAGACTGTGCTATCGAAATCCTACCAGGGGCTAAATTCCCAAAACCACAAATGTACTGCATGTCTCCCAGAGAACTAAAAGAACTCAGAGCATTTATCGATAAAAATTTAGAAAGGGGTTTCATCAGACCCACCCAACAAAAAATAGCTGCCCCAGTGTTATTCCATGAAAAAAAAGATGGCTCCATACACTTGTGTGTTAATTACAAAATTTAAACACGATTTGCATAGAGAATATGTATCCACTCCCCTTCATGAAGGACATGTTAGCCCACCTCTTGAGAGGAAATTTTTTTCAAAGTTAGACCTATGAGAGGCATATTACCGCATCAGAATAAAGGAAGGGGATGAGTGGAAGACAGCTTTTAACACACCATTGGGATGTTACCAATTTAAAGTGCTCCCCTTTGGACTGCAAGAAGCGCCTGCCATGTTTATGCAATTGATCAATGAAACCCTTCATGCATTTTTATATAAAGGGGTTCTAATGTATCTTGATGATATTTTAATCTACATGGAAATGATGGAAGAACACATCAAGCTACTCTGTGCAGTCCTCGCAAAACTCTTAGACGCTAAACTATATGCAAAACTCTCTAAATGCGAATTCCACCAAGAAAAAATTGACTATTTGGGGTATAGAATATCCCATGAGGGAATAGAGATGGATCCACAGAAAGTAAAAGCAGTCATGGACTGGGACCTGCCTCATACATGCAAGCAACTGCAAAGCTTCCTGGGGTTTGTGAACTTTTATCGCCAATTCATTCCAGCTTTTGCAAACATCGTCCTCCCTATCACAAACTTGCTAAAAATGAAGGGGGGGCGAAGAAACCCAAACCAAGGCAACCCCTTATCTGGACAATGGAATGCTAAGCAACATTCAAAAAACTCAAACGTCTATTCTCAGCAGAACTGGTCCTTAAGCACCCAGATCCCAAACAACCTTTTGTCATCCAAGCAGATGCTAGTGATCTTGCAGTTGGAGCAGTCCTC
Source organism: Bungarus multicinctus (assembly GCA_023653725.1). Lineage (NCBI taxonomy): Eukaryota > Metazoa > Chordata > Lepidosauria > Squamata > Elapidae > Bungarus > Bungarus multicinctus. The sequence goes on from CM042850.1 coordinate 64,009,656, forward strand.
CTCCAAAAGAATGGAAATGGACAATTACAATCATGTGCTTATACATCCAAGAAACTGACGGAAACCGAGCAAAGATGGGTCATATGAGAGAAAGTGGCATATGCTGTACGGTGGGCAATGCTCACATGGAGACATTTCCTGGAAAGAAACCAAATCCCCTTTGAAGTACAGACTGATCACAAAAATCTGGAAGCCCTGAGAAATCCACGGAACCTCTCCGAAAAACAACCAAGGTGGACTCAATGTTTGAAATGGTTTAATTTCATTCTCAAATATTTTCCTGGGAGAAAGAACTTCTTAGCAGATGCACTGTCCAGAAAACCCCAATACAACAAACAGCAAAAAGATGGAGGTTATAAAACCGATGATCCAACCGACCCAACTAGCAGCCAAAGTAATCACCCGGGCACAAGAGAAAAGAAAATCATCACTGACTGAAGACACAATGACATCAATATTTAAGGAAGCACTACTTAAGGACGACTGGCACCAGACTAAAAACACTTGCTTACTCAAAGATGGCCTGGCCTGGGTAGAAAACAAACTTTATGTCCCTGCAAGCCAGAGAATGGACCTCATGAAACGCTGCCACTACTCCCAAATAGTGGGACACTTTGGGTTTGTAAAAACCCTGCACCTCATCATGGTGGCCGTCCCTCAAAAAGGACATTGAAAACTATGTTGCGAGCTGCCCCACCTGTGCTGCTGCAAAGAGAAGACAAGGAAAATATCCTGGACTTTTACAGACAGTAGCAGACCCTTCTGCACCCTGGAAAGAGATTTCTATGGACTTTATAGTGGAGCTTCCCGAAAGTGCTGGAAATACTGTCATTTGGTTGTAAGTGATCTTTTTTCCAAACAGGTTCACTTTATTCCATGCCAAAAGATCCTAACTGCCAAGGCATTGGCAAAGATGTTTCTAATACACATTTATCGCCTTTATGGAGCTCCCCAACGGATTATCTCAGATAGGAATGTTAACATCCAAATTTTGGCGGGCGTTTTTAAACCTATTAGGCTCCACCCAGGGGTTGTCGTCATCAAATCACCCCCAGAGAAACGGGGGTTCTGAACATTCGAACAGCGTATTAGAACAATATTTAAGATGTTTTATTAATTACCAACAGGACAATTGGACTGACATTCTTCCTTTTGCAGAAGTAGCATACTCAATCCATAGAAGTAGCATACTCAGTCCATAGCAGCATGGGGTTCACCCCATTCCAGGTAGCCACGGGCCAAGAATTCAACCCCATGCCGGAACTACCCACCAAAGAACCTGAAATCCCCTCCCTTAAGGTGTGGATGAATAACTTGCAAGCCACGTGGCCAGTTGTAAGTTTAGCGTTACAGGAAGTAGAGCAGCTTTTAAAGTTCAAGCGGACAAAAAACACTGCGATCCTAAACCTTTCAAGATTGGGGACCATGTATATTTGTCCACAAAATTCTTAAAATCATTACAACCCTCTAAGAGACTAGGGCCAAATTTCATTGGCCCATTCCCCATCTCTAAAATTATTAACCCAGTGATGGTAGAGCTTTGACTCCCCAAAACACTTAGGCATATAAACATTTTAAATAGTATCTGAAGAAAATTTTCAAATTTATGCTCAAATTCAATATATTATTAATGAAAAAATATGCTACAGTTTTTTAATACTAGGAAAAAATGATTATACAGTCTGATTATATATTGAAAAACATGTTTTCTGCACAACAAACATACTTGTCTTAGAATCAGGCAAAATGCATTATTTAAAGAGAATCTGGTTTGAGATATAAAATAAAAAAATATTTCAATGCAAAATGAATGAGGATAGAACATTTAAGCAGAATAATAAAATAATCATACAGAAAAACCTACCATTATCTGCCCCACTGCTTGTTTCAAGCTTCTCTGTCGATGATCTCTGAGAATACTGAACACCATCTGATTCTTTCAATAAACAGCTTTGTTCATACTGCTGCTCTTCTTTATCTTCAGCAATAAATACAATTGTACCTAAGTAAATATTTACCAGATGTTCTATTAAGTAAAGAATCAGTTTCATAAGATCAATTGCTATCTTCATCTTAATGTTAATATTGTGTTTAATTACATAAGAATATCCAAAATTTTAATTCAAATTTAGTTTTGATATTTCTTTTATCTGACCTATATCCTGGTTGCTACTCTTACTCCAGTTATTCAAAGTTATTCCTCTGCCCATTACACACACTTGCTTGGAAAAAATATAAAATTCCACAGAAATATATAGAATGGAATGTAAGGAAAATAATACTTGGCGGATAAGGAAGAAAAGCCTTGTAAAACAACAAATGCTGCAAAAAAGACATGAAGATATTTCATAATGTATATATATATAAAAGATGCAGTTAAAGAACAATAATTAAGAGTTAGAAAGCATCCTTACATATTGTGTTAAGATAATGGTATGATATGCTGGCTTGACATCTGCGGACAGAAAAGCATTACAGAGGGTGATGAGCAGGGGTGGGATTCTACCAGTTCTCAACTATTCATTCTATTCGAACTAATAGTTCTCAACTATTCAACCTGTTGTTAACTTTCTAAGCAGTTTGGAAAACCAGTTGTTGGAAGAAATCTCCTCCCCGCCCCCCCCACTTTATAGGGCTAATCCTGTAAGAAAGGCAGGAAAGAAACATTCTGGTGTTGTTTTTAGCATAATCTTTATTGCCCTGCTTACATAAACTGCCTCTCCATTAACCCTTATTACATTCTTGGGAATAAGCCTAGACTCCAGAGGTTTTTTTTTCTTTGCTAGTACTTTCTTAAAGGGGAAGGGTTGTTTTAAGCTTTTTACACTGTTTTTAGGAGAAATACTCCCCTGTTGGAGTTCTTCCAGATGGGATCAGCACTTTAAAGAAATAATTGAATAATGAAGCAGAGCTGCAGGAAAGACAAGGAACCAAGATTCAACATTCAGCAAGGCTTCTTGACAAGCTAGAAAGACTGACATTCGAATGTAAGTTTACATACACTTTCTGAGTTTTGGTCTAAAACTGGTTTTTGGTGAAGTTTAATTCTGTGCTTGGTGACGTTTAATCCTGTGTTTATTGATGGGATAATTTTCCCTATTCAGCTTTGTTTGGAAGGAAAAAGGTTAATCTCTGTTTCTGAAAAGAAACTGGGTTGAGAAATCTGGCTAGTTTCTGTGTCTATTTGTTCTGGTAATTGGATTAACAAGCAACAGCTACTGTTGTGATTTTATTATTTGCATTGTGTTTGAATTTTTCCTGCCTCATGGTTTCTTTTTCTATCTGGGGAGGGGATCTTCCTTCACTGCTTTAGTGGTTCCTGGCACTGTCCTTTTGGGGGGAGGATGCAAGAGGCAGGATGCAAGCTTGGCACTGATTTTTTTACTGCCTTTCTGGGGGGCATGTGACCTTTCCTTAAATCTGGATGATTTCCTTGGGATATCTTATGAGGTGAGTGAGACCAGCTGGTGTCTAAGTGGTGCAAATGGATCTAAGGATTGCTTCTCCTGGGTTTGCTCTTTCTAGAGAGCTTAAATGACCTCTCTGCTAAAGGATTTCACTTTATGAGCAAGAATTGATTGCTGATAGTTATCATTGCATTTTAAGTATTTTAATTCCTCAAGATGCTCTGGACCCTGCCTGATTTGTAACTCTGGCTTGCAGGTCTTTTTAATCTAATGATTGTTATTTAGGGCAGCTTTTTGCAAGCAAAGAAGCTTTTTTATTTTTGTACACATAATCCTTGACTTGCAACAGTTCATTTAATGACCATTCAAAGTTACAATGGCACTGAAAAAAGTGAGTGTTTTTCACTTACAACTGTTGCAGCATCCCCACGGTCACAAGAGGCAAGGTAAGGAGAACCACCCCTTGACTTGAACTACATCGAATTGGCCATGCCCACCCAGTCATGTCTACCCAGCTGGTTATTAGGTCAGAGAACCAGTTTTTAAATTATTTGAATCCCACCCCTGGTGATGAGTACAGCCCAAAAAATTATGAGTTGCCCCTTGACATTACTGGATGAAATTGCCAGGACCTGCTGCCTCAGCAGAGGGAGGATAATCCTCAGGGATGATTCACACCCTGGTCAGCACTTCTTTACTTGCCTATCATCAGGCAGGAGATATAGAAGCATAGCCAGCCGAACGAATAGACTGAAAAATAGCTTTTAGCCATGGGCTGTCAGACTTCTGAATGCAACATAACACCACAATTTAATATGATAGATTTGCAGGCCAGTGCAACATGCAACATGTTCATACTGATGTAATATAATGTTACATACATATAGGTATATGGGTGTTAGCGTTCAAGAAAACCTCAACTCCAATCAATAACTCCAAGACAGACATGTTCTCAAACTTTCTTTTTTTATTATTTTAAAAAACTTTATTGAATACAAAAAATTAAAATATATGAATATACAAACTCGAAAACAAAGATTCATCACAATAATCTCTTAAACTTTTTGACATTTGACAGTGAGTTAAATATTTCCTAAATTATATTATGTGGCAATTGTTTCTTTTTACTTATAGGTTCTCTGTTATTTCTTTCTATCAAACATAATATTCTATTATTAATATTTGTTGTTGGATTATACAATAAATTCCTTCTATTGGTTGTTTGAAAGACAAGAGAGTCTAAGTCTGACATTCACAGTTCCTGTTTGTTATTGTATGTGTCATAATCAGTATCATAAATTTGTTTCCCCCCCCCGGTTCCCTTTTTCATTTTTTTTTTTTTGCGTTCTAGCCATTCATACCACGTATTCCAGATTGAGTAAAATTCTGCCTCCTCCTTTCCTTTTAATTTTAATGTAAGTTTTTCCATTTCTGCACATTCACAAATTTTTTGAATAATTAATTGTATTGGAGGTATATTAGGCAATTTCCAGAATTAAGCCAGTGAAATACGTGCCGCTTTCCAGAGAATATGGATAGTGAAATATTTTACTTTAGAGGGATAACTTTCCTTAATGATACCCAGAAGATACAATTTAGGTTCCCACTCCAATCCACCCTGGATGATTTCTTCTAAACAAGTTTTGATTCTAATCCAAAACTTTTTGACCACTGGGCATGTCCACCAGAGATGGAAGTAAGTACCATGATTCTCTTTACATTTCCAACAGGTTGGATTAGATGTTGGATATATTTTTGTTAATCTGGAGGGTGCTAGATGCCATCTATATATCATTTTGTATAGGTTCTCTTTGTAAGACACAGATTTAGTTATTGTAAGATTTCTCTGCCAGATTTCTTCCCAAACTTCTAAGTCTTCTCAAACTTCTAAGTCTTATGGCCAAAATTTCTTGCCCATGCTATCATTGGTCCTTTCACTATTTCATCAGCTAATTCCTGTTCCAATAGATAGTTATATAATTTAGATACCATATTTTTGTCTAGGCCCATAAGTATCTTGTCAAATTTAGGGCTCTTTGTTTCTATTCCAAATTCTTTTAAATCCTTCTCATATCTTATTGCTATTTGGAAATAGGACCAATGATCAATCATTATGTTTTGGTTTTTTAACTTTTGGGTTGATATGAAGTTTCCTTCTTTGTCTAAGATTTGATGATATTTAAGTTTTTTACTAATTTCCATTGTATTAGGGTGGAACATTGCCTCCATTGTTGACAGCCATAATGGAACTTTGATATAATGGTTTTTCCTATTATCCGACCAGGTTTTTATCAAAGATTTCCGTAAAGTAAGTCTCTGAAAGTATGAGTGACTTTTACTACTTGGGTTCCACTAGAAGGCATGCCACCCTATTTGTAAATCGTATTCTTCTAATATTAGAATTCTTTTATTTTCCAGTTTAATTCAATCCTTTATCCACATTAACATTGCTGCTTTATAATAGGTCTCCCAGGCAGGGAGACCAAAGCTGCCTCTATTTTTATTGTCTTGTAAATAAATTTTCTTAATTCTTGACTTCTTACCTACCCAAAGTTTCTTTTTATTAGAGTAGTAAACTGGCATATCTGGAAAATCCTGAATCTGAAAGTTCCAGTTTCCTTCCAATAAGTAAAAACTTACAAATCCACTCCATGCACCCCTCATTGCATCACATGCCCCAATCACCATCCCTCCCTACTTGAGACATCCCCTCAACCATTCCTCAGCCAGGTGCAGAAATAACATGACCTTGACTTTAAAAAAGAATGCTATTATGTCTAACCATATGTGCTCCACAAAATTCCCTCCTCCCATTGTCCCAGGCTCAAGAATGTGGCAGTGTGGAAGCTAATATGGCTTCCAAACCTGACAGGCACCCCCCTTGAAAAAAATCATGCTCTGAAAAATACAATAAATAAAACACAAGGGATTAACGCATTGTCATCAAGCCACTTAACCCCCTCTTTACCCCTCCCCCCTCCAAGGGGACCTTTTGGCTTATTGGGGAACTTGTCATTGAATTGTGTAATCAATCTATCTTGTGTACATCCCAACTTTTCACCCAAATAGATTCTGACAAATGGTAGCCTTTTCACAACACTAAATAGTGTAATTGTCCTTAATGTAATCTAGAGTTAAGGATTTTCTTGATTTTATAATGTGTTTTACCTTGTACTACCAAAGGATTGGGGGGGGGGCTGCGGGTGTGGGTCGTAGATTGGAACCAACAGCAATCAACAAGCTACTATGGAAGACTGGGTGTACTTTCCCTACCAGCCGAGGGAGGCTAAGTTGGACAGTCACTGGATTCCTTTCAATATAGGAAAGGGGCCCAGAAATTTAGATCCCAGCTTCTTACTAGGAAGCTTCAACTTAAGATATTTAGTTGACAAAAATATTTTGTCACCCACCTTAAAAGGTGGTTGGAGAGATCTATGTTTGTCTGCCTGGGTTTTATATTCCGGTGAAGTTGCGGCATGGTGAGGTAGGAGCACTTTGATCCACTCTCCTACATCGGGATTTTTGCCCAGGTTGCAGCCGTTCGATGTGAAGTTAGATCCTGGCAGGTTCATTTATATGAGGAAGAACTCCTGGAGCCGAAACTGGAATTGCAAGCCAGGTGGTAAAGAAGGGAGCCCGAACCACAGGGCAAAAGAAGTCAGCTAGCCAGGCTGGCCCGAAGATGCGATGGAACAGTTGTGAGAAGGAAGCCGAGAGACGTTATCAAATTTGGAGTCCGGGAAAGAAACCAAAGGGAAATTGGTGTTGGATTATAACTAAAGGATAAATTTGAAAGGTAAATAGTACATGTTTGAAACTCCGGAGTGGAAAGGGGAAAGCAGAAAGTAGCAGCAAGACTGAGCTGTTTACCCGTAGCTCCGGATAAAGCAGAATTTTGCTATTAAAAAGGAAAGTGGAAAAGAAAGGAGACAGATTATTGGCGGTGAAGGAGTTGTATTCCCAGCCATCTGAACAAACTGGAAAGTATTAATTAAGTGGAGAAGAACAGTGAAACTTTGAAAACTTTGAAAGTGAGTAGAGGAGTGACAATGCAATTTGTGGAGGCCGACATTGTGACTAGGAAAGTGGAGTAAAGCAGTTGAAGTGTCAGACTGAACTGAGAGCTGAGAACTGAGATTTGAATCTTGAATTTATTATTGGATACAACTGGATTATCAAGGAAATACCAAGAAAGAAGGAGAGTATAAATCCTTTCCCTGTCTACTGTTTGCTCCGTTTATCTATCTCCCTTAAAACTGACTTGAACAGTATAGTTTCCTTTTTTATACACCTTTAGTATATATTTAAATAATAAGAAAATAAAATTGATTGGTTATTTTGAAATAGGATTTAATTTGTGTAAGCGATATTTATCTCCTTAGAATTATATTCTATACCTTTCTTTTCTTCCCCTCTTTATATGTATTTGATTGATTATAGATTAATAAATTTAATATATTGATTAATATAATGACAAGATAATTGACTGTCCCTTCTCTCTCTTTCTTATATCCTCCTTATATTAGAGATTGTGAATTATTGAATTTTTTATTATATATTTATATACCATATTTAATGAAATAGCATCTGAAATATAGTAATTAATTTAAAGAAGTAATTGGGTTATAAATATTGTAAAATACTTAAAGATAGTTGAATGAGTTTTCGACCTGTTAGATAATTTAAGAATTGATGATTTTTTGAATCTATTAAGACTACTTATAATACTAAGTGAATAATGAGAGTAATATTGAGTAGGGTGGGCAGGAAAGTTTGAATATACAGTTAATCAACTGAAAATAATCTCCTTACCTAATGGTGCTAAAAAACTAGACCAAGTAGACATATAGTTACATAAAAGGTTAGAGAATTGAGAAAATAGAATTATAAAAGACAAATAAGGCTGATGGTAGTAGGAAATATGACTTGGGAGAATATAGTTAGGATAGTGGAGAAACAACAAAGAATTATTAAAGATATGACCAGCACATCTACCACCATTACAAAAGTAGGAAGAAAACCGGCACCACCAACAGTAACACCATCTAACCACACAGCAACATCGACTCAAAAAACGATTGAAGGGATGTTGGCGCCAGAAAAATCAGCCCAAACCAGCACGCAATCAGTTCAATCCACATTAATATCTATCTAAAGTATGATGTTGACACTGCAGGAATTGATGTCTAAAAACCATTTGGAAAGTAAATTAGAAAGAGAAACAATTTAAGAAGAATTAAAAAATGAATTAGGGGAAATGAGAAGTGAAGTTAAAAATTTGGATGGAAAAATAGGCCAAATCCAAGAATTGACATACCTAATAATTCCATTATTCAATTTTCTCTCTGTTTTCATTTTATTTTTTTTAAATAAAGAATTCTCATTTGGCAAGCAGTATAGTTCCAGGTTTCACATCTCAATACAAACAAGACCATAATTACCTGTTTATTTTATTTGCTTAATTTCATATTGTGTCATCCTTGTCATTATTAAATATTAAGCTTATTTTATCCAATCCTAATTAGATATGAGAACAATCCTAATGTTCTCATACCTTATTTTACAATGTTATCTAAAATTCTCATCTCAATTCTATGTTCATTTATTCAATTCCAAATCCTGATATATCTCCTTCCATTTTTCTTAGTATATTCTCATATCTTATTTTACAATGTTACCTAAAATTCTCATCTCCCTTCTATTGTCATTTCTTATATTATTATTTTTTGTCATTTTATCAATCCTTATCTGTAAATACAGTATAATTTTCCCCTCTAGTTAGTAATTCAAGCTAACCACCTTCATTCTTCCTTAATATCAATCTCCCTATCTAGTATAAAATACAAATATATAAAAATCCTCTAATTGGCCTCCCAACTGTTTTCCAAATTACTGGCAATAATAAAATTCCTTTTATTTTCTTCCAAGTTCCAAGTCCAAGCTCTCAAAAAGACCAGACACTCATTTTAAAACGTACTAAAGTTTTCCTGTACCATTAGGTGGCACTCTTTCTTTTTAACTTTCTTTGTTGAATATAATATTTTTATTAAGTTTGTTGATTTCAATCATTAGCTATTCTTTTCAACACACTTAATTCCAGCATTTAGTTATGCCCTTTAAGTGCCCACAGTTCAATATCTGTCCAGTTTAATTTTTAAACCTTTGTTGTGTTAATGTATTTTCCTTTAAATTTGTCCTCCAGATTAGTCCAATAGAATAATCAAATCCAAATTTAAAAACCAATTTCTTTCTCACTTTCTCTGGTTGCTGCTTCCACACACTTTCCTCCAAAATAGCCCTTTAATTTGATAGCAGAGTACCTCAAAAGTGATGTCCTTTGCCTGGTTCACACTCTGCTTGCTACTTCTCTCTCAGCACAAAACTTAGTTTCCCAGAGTGTTCTTTGTCTTCATGGTGGCCATTTTAGGACCACCACTACAGTTTTCCTTTGGGAAGGATTTTCCTGTCAGGGATGGAAGTTTCCCTCGACCCGCCAGACGATTTCCCCCTTCTTCACTACCCCACTAGGGTGGCTCAATCGGCAAAGTGAGCTCGGGCAAAACCACGCACGATCGCGGATTCCGCACCAACACTGACGAGGAACAAACCAGAAGTCCGGCTGATCTGGAATCTGCTGGGACACTGCTGTGGGTGGCAGGAGGAGGCCCTGCAGGGGTGTGGTGAGGGACAGGAGGGCAGCAGCTGAGCTGGAATCTGCTGTGTTGCTGTTGTGCTAAGTTGATTCTTCGGTCATCTCTAGCCAAGTGGAATATTGCCAATGCCAGACTGGATCTACTGCCAGGTCCTAGATCAGGAAAAGTGAATGTGGGAAAGGTGTTCAGGCGGCCTCTCCTCTGGTCAGTCTGGATTTAGGTCAGTCTGGCAACTTTTCCAGGAATCTGTTTCCTTGGGCCAAGTGCCCAGCCTTCATCTCTCTTCTGCAGCTTCAATGGCTTGTATAAATTTTTCAGAAGGAGGATACTGGGTCTCAATCAGTCCTCCGGTATCCATTCCCACAGCTCCTTCTGTGATCTCCTCCTTCTCCTCCATCTTCGCTGAGTCTTTGCACCACCCAAACTTTAGGTCAGTACTGGAGCTCAGCACCGTGGACAACCCCCTTTTGGGGTGCTGGTATCTATTTGGAGATTTGGGATAATGTCAGCATTCCAGTAAACCTCAACTCTAATCAATAACTCCGAGACAGACATGTTCTCAAAGTTTCCTTTTATTATAGTAGTAAAGTGGCACATCTGGGAAATCCCGAATTTGAAAGTTCCAGGCTTCCCTCCAATAAGTAAAATCCACCCCCTGCACCCTCATTACATCTCATGCCCCAATCACCATCTGTCCCAATCACACCCCCTCAACCGTTCCTCAGCCAGGTGCAGAAATAACATGACCTTGACTTTAAAAAAGAATGCTATTATGTCTAACCACATGTGCTCCACAAAATTCCCCCCTTCCATTTTCCCAGGCTAAAGGATGTGGCAGTGTGGAAGCTAAAATGGTTTCTAAAGCTGACAATGGGAATGTGTATTACGTATTACTTATAATGGGATTTGGGTTTAGGGATTCTATTTCTTTCATTTGTTGAGTTATTGAGATGTATTTTGTGATTGGGGGGCTGCACCAAAGGAGGCTCATTCAATTTCATTGTATACATGTTGTGCATTGACAATAAAGGTTTGATTCGGTTGTAAAAGGCAGAAACTATGCAAAGGAATGTGTACCAAGAATGAATGCAAAAGCTACAACGGTAATTAGTTTTTTATGTAAAGCTGAAGAGACGTTTGATAAAATTCTGATTGAAATGATGCAGCAGATAATAATGAACAAAATCTGGGAAGTGCAGTGTGACATTATGCCAGCTAGATGATGTACAAAAGAAATTTTTGTTCTTCAACAAGTAATTAAGGACTGTTTGAACTTTAAAAGGATTTATTATTTGTTAATCTAACATAAATAACCTTCAGTTATGAGATGTTTTGCTAACAGTTTTTCCAGAAAAATCATATAATATCCTTGAAGTAAGTAACGTGTACAAAGCTAACTTTAATACAGATGTAAAGGATACATTGTACAGTAAAAATTTAAACTATAGAAGGTGAAAATGGGATTCAATTTTTAAAATTTATTCCATTGTGGCAAAAGTTGTTTCATTCGAGTATGAATCCATTTCCAGAACTATTGAATTTTGCAAGATCACCATCAGATATGAAATAATGATCTGCTCACTACATATCAAACAAATTTTAGAAAATGAATTATCCATTTTATTAATTAGAATTGGAAAAAATATATAGCAATAGTGAGACATTCGTTGTGAGAAGATCTAACTGCATTAATAGGAGATGCCCCTTCAACAACTATTAAGATTGGTTAACAATAAATTAGAAATCCCAGAGGAATTCCCAGCTCCCAAAGGAAAACTGTTCTCCTGCCAAATTTTAAGTAATTAATGCACTTTTAGTTAAAAATGTATAAATGATAAGGAAATCATGAGATCCCTAGAACACAAGCAATCGCTTTTTCTACAGATATTGCTATCCATCAAGAAGGTTGCTATTTTATTTTAAAAAACGATTACACTCTTTAGCACTAAGAATCGCTGTGACAAATCTGGCAGAGAAACATGTCTATGAATGAAATAATCAAATCACAATAGACATAAATGACACAAACCAAGTTCAACATGATGAAAAGCAACAAGCCAGAAGAAAGAATGGGTTGGATTAAAAAAAATGAAAAATAGTTTTCCTAAACTTTGAGAAACATGTTCTAGATTAGAATTATATTTAATGGGCTTTAAAACAAGAAGAAAGAAAAGCTTTTGTAATTGATTCTTTGAAATTTAGAATAGGTTAGAAATCAGATAATTTAATGTTAATTATCCTGTAGTTGTAATAAAACATTAGGTTAAATTTAAAACAAACCATTAAATTTTCCACGTTTCCATGGAGATATATTCAGAGTATAGGCAGCTGTATCCCCAGGTTCTACCTTCAAAGTCTTTTCACCACTCACTATGGGAATATCTGAAGATACCTAATAGGACCAGGGGGGAAAAAAAAAACTCCATTACAATTTTCTTGCAAATAGTTTAGAAAATTTAGCTCTTAAAATGAGTTTAAATTCCAGTACTTTTCTATCATGCTTAATTAGAACTACTAGGTCTTCGTTATAAAAGTGCAAATGACTACATTGCAAAAGCAGCTTGCTGCTGCTATCACTTGATCACTTTGCTGCAATCTAGTAGTCATCTAGATCTTATATCCAGCTTAATTGATTGTTGTATGAAGGAAACAATTTCTGGGGTATCATTTCAAGTCTATCATGTTAGGTATACAGTGATACCTTGGTACCCAACTGCCTTGAAACTCATTGAATTTGGTACTCAATGCATTTTGATGTGAAAGTTTTGTCCTGGCACTTATTGTTTGTTTAGTACTCAATGCATAAGCTTGGCTGCCTTGTGATTCCCTATATTATCTTTTATGGGAAAAATTTGTTTGGTACTCACCGTTTTTAGTACGCATTACATCTTCCAGAACCAATTAACAATGAGTACCAAGGTACCACTTTAATAACTTTTAAAATTTTTTGACAAAAGTGAAGGTTTCAAAATGACTTTTTCTAAAGCTTTAAAATCATACAGTAAATTTAAAAAGCAAGAATATACTTTTACATGCATAATGTAATCATACAAATCATTTGAACTGACATTTATCATGAAAAAAAATCACAAAGTGATACATTAGAGATACGTTTATATGTATGGTGTGTGTGTGTGTGTGTGTCATTCATTCATTATTTCAAATGAATATTTTCTCCTTTCCATTCTAGTGTTAAAAACTGTTTTCTCAGGTGATAGTGTAATTGATACAAGTAGAATAATGTAAATTAGAGGTAGACAGCCTGAAATCTCAAGATCTCATGCAGCTCTTGAAACCGCCTAAAGATACAGACCCTAAAAATCTACAAAAGTTAAAATTTTCATTGTTTAAGAATAAAAAAAAATATTGTTTATATGACTAAGGATAAATATTTTAACTATATAACTTTAATTAAGTATAAATTAAAATAAAATAAATATGTTCTAATTTGTTTTAACTTTATTAACTTTCTTCCGGTGCAGGCCCTTAGCATAGTACTCAAAAATCAAAGGCAGCACCTGTACTAGAGCAATTATATCCTTAATATCAATAAGGTCAATCTAAATCTAATTATGGTTTGGAATGAGACCAATCTTAGATTATAATATAAAAATAACAATGTAAAGGTCCAACAGATTTTCGTAACATGATAATGAAAGAGACTGCTATCTGATATTTTTGGATATCAGTTTTTTATCCAGCAGTTAACAGGAGCTTATGGCAATAAGGAAAGCAGAGCAATCTTCCCAGGTTTAGCCAAAAACAGCTATTGACAATACAGAACCTTTTTCTCATCATTGGTCTAAGTCCATGTTGGCGAACCTATGGCACGCGTACAGTGATGGAATTCAATTTTTTTTTTACTACCAGTTCTGTGAGCGTAGCTTGATGGGTGTGGCAGGGGAAGAATACTGTAAAATCTCCAGTCAACGGTGATATTTGCCGGTTCTCTGAACTACTCAAAATTTCCACTACCGGTTCTCCAGAACTGGTCAGAATCTGCTGAATATCACCTCTGCATGCATGCCACAGGTGACATGCAGAGCCACTTGTGCCAGAATGCGAGCCGCAGGCAAATATACCTCACTGCGCATGTGCATACCTCAAAGCTGATTTTCGACCTGTTTGAGGCCTTTTTCAGCCTCCCAGAGGCTTGAGGACTTCTGCAGCCTTTGCAAGCCAAAAAATAGGCCCATTTTGTCACTTCCTGTATGTCCGGAAATACCGGAAGTGACGAGGTGGGCCCATTTTTCGGCCTGCAAAGGCTGCAGAAGTTTTTCTCAAGCCTCTGGGAGGCTGAAAAAGGCCTCAAACAGGTCAAAAATCAACTGGGAGCTGCAGTGCAGGTAAGAAGGCAGCAGGGGACAGGCGGGGATTGTGCGTGCATGAGCAGAGGGTGGATGCATTGTCTTCTGGGTGCTGGTATGTGAGCGCACGTGTGAGTATTCACACAATTTTTGGCACAGGAGCCCAAAAAGGTTAACCACACTGGTCTAAGCTGTTTACTCAGATACAGCCATTGGTATTTGCCTTTGTTATTGCAATCTGCATACTTTGTACTAAAAAAAAGGTATCCCACCAAATAAATATACTATGCACAATGTTCTTGTAAGCCAGCAACAAGGCAAATTTGGGCAAAAAGTTTCTGTTGCATTTAAAACACTACTCTGCTGAGAGTTGACAGGATTTTTTTCTGTTTAAATAATTGTGCAGAAAATACGTGTTGATTTATTTTTATTATTTATGAAATTTATTTGCCACCCAACTTATATCCAATGGTTTAAAACCTTTCCTTCATAGTTAACAAAATCCTTAAGGTCAGAGTGGGATTGCAGGTAAAAAAATAAAGCATGGAGTAGAAGTGGTAAGAAGACAATCTAAAGGAAACATCACTGAATTTAAGTTTCTGGAGCACCTTCTGCCAAGGACCAAACTCTGTGTCAGATACCAGATTAATAATCAACAGCAGATGAAAAGGACAAATATTTTGCACATTCTAAAGTTGGTAGCTATGCCCTGTGATACTAGCACCTTTAAAATATCTAAAATTATATCTAATTGAGAATTGTGTGAGTTCGTAGAAAGTAACTATGTTAAAACTGCTCACTAATTGGAAGGTTAGAAAAATATAAGTGTTTTATTAAAGATACATCGAATAAATTTTGATTTTGGCGGGGTATGTGTATATGTGTGTCTTCAAATCAATGTTGATTCTTGGTGATTGCTTGGAAAAATCCCTGCATGTCCTCTTGGCAAGATTCCAGAATTGGTTTCTCATTGTCTACTTCCTAGGGCTGAGAGAGAGTGATAGCCTCATTCTCAGCTTACTCAGTTGGCTTTGTAAGTGGGATTAAAACACAGTCTACTGGTTTCTAGCCTGATGCCTTAACCACTAAAACAAACTAGTTCTTGCATTTAATAGTAAAAGTATTAAAAATAAACACAAATACTCAACTGAAGCATTTGTTATTTTTGGTTTTGAAGACAGATCTTCTGAGAAAAATACTAAATTTTGCTTCTGTTATTTATTTTTCTGTTATTATTTACTACTCTGAGCATGTTAATGATCACAAGATGGAAAACGATTTAACTAATAATAAAGATCACAGAAATCTCAAACTAGTTGGGCGAATGGAATACCTTTTTTTTCTGAAAGCTCAGTGCTTCATATATTACATCACTGATTATTCTTTATAAGGGCCTTGGTGGTGCAGGCTGTTAATCATCTAGCACTTAGCTCAATTGCCTGCAATTAGTGCAGGTTCGAATCCCACCAGGCTCAAGGTTGACTCAGCCTTCCATCCTCTCGGGGTAGGTAAATTGAGGACCCAAGATTGTTGGGGGCAATAAGCTGACTTTGTAAAAATGCCGTTTGGGGGGGCCAAAAAAAGCCCTAGTAATAAGCAGGCATATACAATGGAATGAAGGCTATTGCCAAGCACTTAGGATGGTGCTCCATAGATTGTAAGCCGCCCTGAGTCTCCGGAGAAGGGCGGCATATAAATGCAAATAAAATAAAATAAAATAAAAATAAAATATCATTTGTATAATGACATCATTGCACAGATCATGTAAATGAAGTTATTTGCATCATTTGCAAATGATATTGTGATACAAATCAGCTTGAATGATATAAAACCAGTGTAAATTTACCAATTCATATAGGCTATATCACAAGCAAAAGACATCTATTATTTCAGGGGAATGTCTGTGGAGCAATTTGATTTTCGTATCCAAAGTCTGCTAAAAGAGTGTCTTTATATTGAGGTTTCACCGTATATTCATTAGACTGATCATTCTGTAAAACATTCAAACTGACATATATACCTTATATATCAATTCATTCTTGGTAAAATTTGGCACCATTATGACCTTCTGTATACTTTGTCTAACTTGGCAATCTAGGTTAATATGATCCAGTGCCAATGGTTTTGTTGCAATCCCTTTCAAGAAAAAGATATGATCTGTACCATCTGCTTCATTTTGTAAAGTAAGCTGCCCCTATGATAATAGAAAAGAAACATTTATTATCAGGGCAAAAACATTTTTGCAAAATAAAAAAGCAAGTAAATAAGAATATAATAAAAATTAATCCCTCCCAAATTACAGATAGTCCTCAATTTACAACCAAAATTGAGACTAGAACTTCTGTTGCTAAGAAAGGTGATTGTTAAATGAATTGTGTTTGATTTTACAACCTTTTTTTGCCATGGTTGTTAAGTAAATCATATGATTGTTAAACAAATTCAGTTTCCCCCACAGAGTTTGTTTGCCCAAATTTTAATCACTTGATGTGATGTCTCCTGTGGATGACTCCTCCACTTCTTTCTCAGAGGCCTCGAGGGAGAATGAGACTGTTCCTGACGTATCAGAAATTACTGATTCTGAATTGCCAGCAGAAAAGGCCTTGGCTACGGAGAGCTTGTAGGCCAGTGAGGAAGAAGGGGAGGAGCTGCCTGCCATAGTGAATGCCAAAGTACACAGGGCAGAGAGGCAGAGGTCTGCCAGATTGCTGGGGAAAAGGCCTGCCCCTCTTGATGGGCTGCACCAGGAGCTATTTAGCATGGCAGGTAGAGGGAGATATTGCTGGAAGCAATGTGTGTGGGTCGTGGCCAGATGTTGGTTTGTGAGATGCTGCAGTGAATTTAGTTTAAGTTATCAGAGACTGTGCAGGAGATTCAAAATTTTTAACAACCAGTTCTGTGAGCGTGGCTTAATTTGTGGGTGTGGCTTGGTGGTCATGTGGCTAGGTGGGCATGGCTTGCTTGCTGGGGGTGGTTTGGTGGTCACATGACTGGGTGGGTGTGGCTAGGTAATCATGTGACTGGGTGGGCATGGCCAGGTGGCCAGGTGACTGGCAAACCAAATACAAGTGGTCCTTGCTTAATGGCCAGTTGCTTAACAAGTGTTCTAATTTATGACTGACCTCCCCAGAGCTACTTGACCTGTTTTTGGAGTTTTGACAGCCATGCACACACGCACACATACACACACTTCCAATGTTGCTCATTAACTTACTTCCCAGCCAGACTCCCAGTGTCCCAGGGACCAGGTGCGATTGTCCGTTCGCACCTGGTCTCGTGTTTCCCAGAAAAGTTGGCAGGCAAGGTTCTGGGTCAAACAAAGGGGCTGTGGGCGGGACTTCCTCCCCTCCCTCTTTTGGGGAAAGGAAAGGGCTGGAAACTTCAAGCACTCATCCCGCTGGCAGCTCTGGGTTAGGCTGCAAAACATACTTTCTTCCCGTGGCTGGTGGCAGAGGGAAAGGCGAGCCAGCCAGGGCAGATCCATTGCCACTTGGTTCCCTGCCAGCCCGCATCTCGTCCCCGGTTAGGATTCTCCAACAGCTGCTGGGGCTCGTGGCTGCTGGGAGTGCAGGAGGCAACCAGGAAGCACGAGGCTTATGCCACCCGCATCACCCCTCTGCCAGCCGCCCCTCGGGCCGAGCATTTTAGCTGAGTGTGGGTTGCCACTGTGCAAGCTCCATGGGCTGGAAGATCTGCTCTCACGAGGTTTGACTTGCATCATTCTCACAGCAGCAGCCAACATTCAGCCAAAACATGCAGGCCGGTGGGCAACAGGCAAGGGACGATGCAGGTGGCATAGCATTGTGCTCCCTAGTTATCCCACCCCCACCCATAGCAGGCAAGGCCCAGCAGTGGCAGAGAATCCAGACGGGACCCAAGCGGTGACAAGTCAGCTCTGGCTTGCCTTCCTCTGGGCCACCAGCAAGTCAGGCAAGTGGGGTGGAAGGGGAAGCTTGCTAGGCCATGAATGTGCATGGAGTTGCGACGCTGGTGGCTAAGCAAGCCAGGAAAGTAGGGGGGGGGGGAAGCTTGCTATGACATGAGCGTTGAGGGCGGCAGTGGCATAGCAGTGGTGGCCTAGGCTGGCCCAGGAGTAAGGACTCAACCAGAGCTTGTAGAGGCAATGGCAGCAAGGGCGAGGGCAGCGGTGGTGTGGCAGTGGTGGCCTAAGCCGGCCCAGAAGTCGGGACTCAACTGTGGCTTGTGGCAATAGCGGCATGTAGGCTTGCAGAGCCTCACTCACCTAGGGAGATCAGATGGTGGATCACTCACCTAGGGAGATCAGATGGTGGATGGCGGGCAGCAATGGCTGGCTGGCTGGCTGGCTGCTGCTGCTGGAAGTGATGGCAGCAAGCGGGAAAATGTGGGAAGCGATGTAGTGCACATGCGCTATAAGGAGTGACTGGGTGGAGCAGGCTGGGGAGAATGCCATCAGTGATGGTCACGTATGCATGCCTATGTCGTGCATGTGCAATAAGGACTGACTGGGCAGGGAACAGAGGAGTGAGTGGAGAGGGGCAGGGCCAGCCAGGGGCCCGTTTTACCGGTTCTCCGGACTACCGGGAATGGTAACAACCGGTTCTACTGAACTGGTGCAAACTTATAGAATCCCACCCCTGACTCTGTGTTCATGTTTTGGACCCTGTGAGCAGCTGGTTATCTGCTTGATGGATTAATTGGCCAATGCTGGAAGTCTGGGGCTTGTTCGTGGTTGGCTTCGCTTGAAAACAACCTTTTGAACTCCTGTTCTGGGCTGTTCCTGTGAATTCTACTTGTAAACTGTGAACTCTGACCATTGGACTGGCTGACAAACCTAACGGGAGGCTCCAAACCTCATATTGGATTTCTTTGTTATCTACTTGGTCTCGAGCCAAATTGCTATTCTAATCTAGCAGCTGTGAATGACCTGAAACCTGAAACAAAACTGCTGGAGGAAAAACAAAATAAAGCTCTCTCTAAACCAATACTGATGTGTGGGTGAGTGGGGCAGCACACTTAATCATAGGGATCTGTCATGGTTGTCAGTGTGAGGATTAGTCATAAGACACTTTTTTTCATTGTAACTTTGAACAATTGCTAAAGAAATGATGGTAAATTGAGAACTACTTATTCAAGATAGTTACAAGATGGCAATTCCAATAACATACAAATGGCCCTCTAAAACAGGAATCCATCCGCCTAGCCTAAGGTAGACACAAGAAATGTCAGAGCCCCAGTTCAGATAATACATAAACTCTGAATTTCTGGTTATTTTAGCTGCACTTGAGAATGGGAGGTTCAAGTGGATATTAACGGATATGCTATATTGGTAAATAGCTTGTCAATGCTATATGTTGATTTCTGAAATTCTGGATTATCTCTCTGTTTGTCAGATCATGTAACTGCCATTCTTCAATGAAAGAAGAAGGGGAGAGGGAAGTTGGTAAAACAAATCCTTTTTTGTTGTAACTTGAATATATTAAATCTTATATTGAATTTGTATAACCTACACTTGATATACAACTGAGAGACTGAAACCAGATGCCCCAGACACCTGTCACCTCTGGAAGAGACAGCAAAACATAAGGGACCATAAAAATTCCAGCCGGGAGATGTTTCCTGAGAAACCCTTCAGAAGATCGTTCTCAGAAGAGGGGAGGGGGAATTAACATGTTGATTCTTTGTTTTACAAAATACACATCAAGATAAGGGGAGGGGTCCTAAACTCCCTTATCTATCACTCCATACCTGGGAGATGTTAGACACTGCTTTTGAATCCCTACTTGAATTGTCTAATCTCAATAAAGGACTCCTTTTGAAACACCTAAATTTTAGAAGTTCATTCTTGTTGATTGAAATGGAAAAAGTTCAGTAGCCTGACAGTGTTAATGTAATCAAAGAGTTAACACTTTAGTGAATGATTAAAAGATAAAACTGAAACAGATATGAAAACATTTGATAAGCTCTGGGTTTAGATTTTTTTTTATGTATGCTTACATATATTTACAAATTGCATGCTACTTTAGTCTGCTTTATAGTCACTGATAGATGCATATACAATTAAAATACTCTTGTCATAAGTGCAAATGAATATCATGCCAGACGACCAAAAACAGACACACAAGTGATGTTTTTATTTCTTACCATAGTTACACATTCAGCAGTTGACTGGAACATGAGAGGATACATACTTGTTTCACCAGGGACTATATACATAACAGGAGGACCATAAAAACAGTATCCTTTTAAATCTGCTTTAAGCTTCCAATCTTGTTGACTCAGGTTAGTCTAAAACATGAAAGTAGTCAATATTTTATGAGGTACAAGACATATAAGAACTATTAAAGAACAGCACAGAATGGGGAGAAGGGGAAAAATCTCAATTCAATATTGCAATGATACTTCCCCAAAAATAAGACCCATCTAAAAAACAAACCCTAGCCTGATTTTTTGGGTGGGCCTAATATCAGCCCTACCCCAAAAATAAGCCCGGGGTGATGGATGTAGCAAAAAGTGTTTGATCAAGTATTGGGTGCTTGGGAACAGTGATTTGCTCGGAGAAATGACAGAAACTCAAAGCTTTGTGTGCTTGTAAAGGGGATGGTTTGAAACAGAGTGATTAGGTCTGTTTCAAAGCTTCCTCTTTGCAAGCACATGAAGCTTCGTCTCCCTCTAGGAAAAAAGTGCACAGCAGAGCCAGGCAGAGGCAATCCCAACACAACACAACGTTCTTAAAAGATTCATCTCATCCTGAGCACTCTTTTTTTGAACTATTATAGATGTACAGGATAATAAAAACAAGGACAAATAGGCTGAAAAATAGCTTCTATCCCAGGGCAGTAACTATATTGAATTCTATTGTATAGTGCAATATTAATGCAATATAAAGTTTTCAATTTAATTGCATAGAATGTGAAGGATGTTTGTGTTTTTATTTTTATAGTTATGATGTACATCAGTAATTCTCAAAGTGGGTGGTACTGCCCCCTGGGGGTGGTGGGATGCCTTAATGGGGTACTAAGAGGCAAGGGGGCTGGCAGGGGGGCACTTAGAGGTGGCAGGGAGGTGCTGGAGGTGGGCCCCTCGCAGGGCGCAATTCAGGGGTGGGATTCTACCGGTTCACAAGAACCGGTTATTACAATTCCTGGTAGTTTGGAGAACCGGTAAAACAGGCCCCTGGCTGGTCTTGCCTCTCTCTGCCTGCTCCTCCATTCCCTGCCATCAGTCCTTATTGCACATGCGTGACAATTGCTGATGGCATTCTCCCCCCAGCGACACAATGGCTCAGCCCTGGCTTGCCTTCCCTGACAGCCAGGCATGGGAGGAAGGTGAAGTCACGGCCATGGGACGATGAAAGAGGCAGTCGTGGGGGAGGAAATGGGGAGATTAAGGGACGGGGCCTCTGAAAGGGGAAAAGGGGTGATGCAGGATTAGCCCAGGCCTTTGACAGATTAGGCCATGCCTGCCTAGGCAGAAAATAAGTAGATAGGTTAAGGAAGGGATAGAGAAGGAAAGAGAGAGAGAGAAGAGAGGGGTGGGGGAGAAAGTGAGAGAGAGAAAAGAGAGAGAGGGGGAAAGAGAGAGGGAAAGAGAGAGAAAGAAGTAACAGACAAGAAAGTAAAGAAAGGAGAGAGAAAGGAAGAGAAAGGAAGAGAAAGGAAAAAGGGATAGACAAAGAGGGGGGAATGGAAGGAAGGGACAAAAAGAAAGATAGAGAGCTAGGGAAAGAGAGAAAGAGAAAAAAGAAAGAGGGAATGAGAGAGAAAGAAAGAGGGAGGGAGGAGAAAGTGAATGATATATGGAGAGGAGAGAGAGAGAAAGGAAGAGAGGGAAAGAGAGAAAGAAAGAGAGAAGGAAGAGACAAGAAAGAAAATAAAGAGAAAGGGGAAAGAAAAAGGGAGGGAGGAAGAGGGAGGGATGGAAGGAAGGGACAGAAAGAGAAAGAAAGAAAGAAAGAAAGAAAGAAAGAAAGAAAGAAAGAAAGAAAGAAAGAAAGAAAGAAAGAAAGAAAGAAAGAAAGAAAGAAAGAAAGAAAGAAAGAAAGAAAGAAAGGGAAGAGAAAGTGAATGAGATATCTATCTAACCACCTGCTCCAGCAGGGTTAGAAGGGGGAGAGTGTGTGTGTGTGTGTGTGTGTGCATGGCTGTCAAAACTCCAAAAACAGGTCAAGTAGCTCTGGGGAGGTCAGTCATAAATTAGAACACTTATTAAGCAACTGGCCATTAAGCGAGGACCACTTATATTTGGTTTGCCAGTCACATGGCCATGCCCACCCAGTCACATGTCCACCAAGCCACACACCATCCAGTCACATGACCAGCAAGCCATGCCTGGCCAGCAAGCCACGCCCAGCCAGTCATATGACCACCAAGCCATGCCCACAAATTAGGCCACGCTCACGTAACCAGTTGTTAAGAAATTTGAATCCCACCCCTGGGTGAGGGCCGCTGGGGATGAGTTTGTAGCACCAAGGGGGCAGTAAACTGAAAAAGTTTGGGAACTACTGATGTACACTGAAGATGGCATTTAATTTCGTTGTACAAGGTGCAATGACAATAAACTAAACTAAACTAAACTGTCCATTCCATCCCACCATCTCTCAGCTTGCTTGCAGCCGCGCCAAACAGACACACACACAGGGCATCAGGATTGCTTGCCTCCCCCATGACTCTGCCTCTGCCTTCTGCCGGTGACATTGTGCAAGCCTCCTGCAAGCCTCCTGTGAGTCAGGCAGCTGCGCAGCACATCCAGATCGCCTGTCTTCTCCCCCGTGCCTCTGCCTCCACACTTGGAATTAACGGTATTTTGTGCGCCAAGAAGGCCGAGGCATGCCGAGAGCTTGATCCATTGCAGCCACGGGCAAGCAGACAGTGGGATGGAGAGGGTGGGGCCAGCAACTCCCATCATGTGCTGAAATGTAGTTAGAAACAACATGAATGAGAATTACAGGTTTAAACTTGTAAAAAATATATGGTTTGAATAAATCTATATTGGAGTGAGTTATACAGTAAATCAATATATTGCTAGAATGATTTCACAATTTACTTAAAATCAGAGTTTGTTTTGAATGCAATAAAGAAAAGGGAAAAAACTGCTCTGTTTCCTCCTGCTGTTACAATCAACATGAACTTATTCCCTTAACTAAATACTAATTATAGGAAAAAGCTTTAACATGTGTAACATAATTGTATTTTAGTTTGTTAGTTTTCCAGAATAGCTTCTTGACTGCAATAATGTTTAATTTATTTAATATAAGCCATATTTAACTTTTATAAAGTAAAAAAAGACATACTATTGGGATGTCTTGTATCACTGCTTGATATGCTGGAGTTACAAACTCTAGTTCAGCCTCAAAGGTATCAGTGTTCACTACACATTCTATCTTAAAGAGACGGATGTCATATTTAGATTTGAGAAGGATATGACAAGGATATCGGCCAGCATACCGGGGCTTAAATGTTAGAGGAAGTTCAATTGCATCATCTTCTGCAGAAGAAAAAACTGCTTTTAAATTCCATACTTAACATTTCTGGGATGCATGAAACTTTTAATAGAAATTCACTTTAGAATTAGAAAGTGCACTTTATGTACCTGGCTGGAATATATGAAAGTGGAAACAAAATTTGACACATATGCAAAGTCACAATTTGAATATGCAGAATACTGTTGAAATTAGTCTTAATAGATTTTACTGCATCCACTGCACCACCATGTCTGATAAGAGGCAGCTCAGTCTGCAGATGGGGTGAAAGCATCTACTGAACAGATGTGTAGGTAAAAGACTGCCTTGAGTTGAGTAAATGTTCCATAGGGGGCTCTGATTGTATCTCTGCACCAGCTGGCTGGGCTTGGAATTGGAGTACACACACATACACACACCATTACCATTGCTAGTTTTCATAGTTTTTTTACTCTCTTGTACTTTGCTCATGAGTTTGATCAGCTTTACACAGTAAATTGCTCCTTCTTGTTGGTTTACTTTTTGCACAATTTTTATTGCTAATTTGTGATTAGAATAATTTCTTATATCTTCATTGGTAAATGAATCTTTTCAAATTAAAATTCAGTTGCAAGTTAAGATTTTTACAGTAGACATGCAAGCTAGTGCATATTATCATTTTTGGATTTAATAATTTCCTTCATTGAATTGTTATTTAGTATAATATACACCAATATATTATATCTCCAATGTTACTGTCATGCTATCACTAGCTATCAGATTACAGATTGCACCTAAGGTGCTCAGATTTATCAGAAAGAAATCAGCCTGTTGTCTCCTAAAGGTAAGATTATGATCTGCTAATTCATAAATTACCTTGTTTCTATTTTGTCACCAAGTTTTATCCTCATTGGCCATCTCACACAAAAAACACTCATATTTGTTAATTAGAGAAGCAATACAACTAATTTCCATATTCCTGGCTCATAAATAAATTTTGCTTGAATGAGATTATAACTGTCTCTTTCCATTTAAACAGGAACACAGAAAATATCCAAATTAAAACAAATGCTAATATTTCAATATAAGAGCGCTTTAATACAATGTTAACTTAATTTATCCAAAGTTATGAGCAATTTTTGACACAATTAATATGTTGAAACAAATAATTTTCATTAATAATTTATAGAGGATACATCTTTATCATCAGTGTACATTTAATACAATTTTTCTAACCTCATATTTTATTTATTTTTCTCCCAAAGTTTATAAAAAAATTAAGTATTTGTTTTAATATGGCTTAATATTTTGGTTACATGCAAAAGCACATTTGGTTACATTCCAGAAGTGACTACCATGTTCCTAGTTGCCAAATGAACTCTGGTAGCTGGGAACATGGTGATCGCTTCCAAAGTCTATGCAATGAATGCATTCCAGTGTTGAAGGTCTGGAGCTCTTCAAAAGATAACTGAGAAGAGTGTGGGGCCAGATGGGGTGGGAAATTAGGCCTAAGCCCAGTGGGGGAGAGAAAAGCCTGTGAAGAACCAGAGGGATGTGAAAAAGGCCT
Organism: Bungarus multicinctus; assembly: GCA_023653725.1. Lineage (NCBI taxonomy): Eukaryota > Metazoa > Chordata > Lepidosauria > Squamata > Elapidae > Bungarus > Bungarus multicinctus. The sequence continues at coordinate 64,035,005 of CM042850.1, forward strand.
GCAGGTACATAGTAGGGGAGGTAAAGCCTACATGGAGCCATTGGAAGAAAGAAAAGCCTATGGGGAATCAGTGGAAGAGGGAAAAGATGTGTGGTATTGGGTCTGGTGGGGGGCCTACCAAGGAGCAGGAAGTAGAACATGAACATGTTCTTGGGGGTGGGTAGGCCTTAAGCAGCCTATGGCAGCATGCCTGAGTGTGCATTAGGCCCTCCAAGTGCCTCTCCTACCACTGAGGTACCTATGATCCACTTTACAACCCACATTCATTTAACAGCCACATCAAAGAAAGCTTGGGATGAGGGGGATTGTTAAGCAAGGCCATCTTCCTTAACAACCATCAAATCATGCAACCATAATGGGCAAGATACATTGTAGTTGTACATCAGGGAATGCCTTTACTTTGTTGTGAAAATATGACAATTACATCATGATACATCCCCAACCGTCTAATCTGAAATAAAATTAATCAAAGCTGTAGTATGGATTATTATCCAAGAACTGGGGAGATTTTGTTGGAAAATTAGATAACTATCTTGTGGCCTACATTAGTCCTGATGAGTCATAAACAACTCCAAACTGATTTCTTTTTGTCCAGTACAGGAAATGTACTACTCAGGTATCTCTTTGCTACACAAAGCTTAAGATAAAAAGTTGCAGTACAGCAAGTGGCACCTTAAATAACATGAGATAAATGTTGTTCCTGGATTAGATGACACTTAGATTTTATTTTTTAGTTGAAGTAATTTGGTGGTTTTTACCTGCTTTATCAAACCAATGGTCTTGTTTTCTAGCCTTTGAGGAATTAACTCTGCATGAGGCTAACACAGGTATATATATATTTGAAGGAATTTCAAAACATTCAGGCATGCTGACTTCAACATTATATTCAATACATTCTTCAGAGAATAAAGGATAGTTGTGCAGAGCATCTTTCTGTAAAAACATAGATTTAATAACGTAATATAAAATGATCCTTATTTTTAAAAAACAAGATTCAAAGAAAAATATGGGATTATATTAAGAATACACCTCTGAATAGTTGAAATTAATGGCTGAGAAATCTCAAATATCTTTTTTAAACATATCAAAAGAAAGTTAGAATAAATGAATACAGAATTTCTTACAAAGTCAGAAAATTATCAAAGCCCATTTAAGCTAATAACGTGAAAGAGAATAGAAATGCAAAGTGCTCAGGAGACAATTATATAAATTTTCTATATTAATTATTATTTATAAACTATTCCAAAGGGAACCTAAACATTATTGTCCACTAGAATTCATTAGTAAATCCAATTCAGTCAGACTTGTTTTGGCTATGATACGTGCTATAAAATTATACTTATGACAGCAACATGGTCTAATTCTTTTTTCTGCTTAAGATCTTTCTTAAAGAAAAAGGAAAAAGTCATAAATGTTCCATTTTGCAGCATTATAGGTAAAAACATCCAATCTTTTTAAACTTTTGGCGATTTTATAACAGAAGAAAGAAAATAAGACTCCAAAAGATAGATAGTAGGTGCAAAAGGAGCAAAAAGTCCCTTTTCAGTCTCTTTTATGTGCAATAAAAATCTGCTTAGCTAGCAGTTTTAAAGGTAATATGTGAAGCAAAATTGTAGTCATATTTTAAGTAATTAGCATTTTTACCTCAACTCTTGACAATCCCAAGGCTGCAACTGCAACTCGAATGCTACTGCTCTCAAGTGTTCCTGTGGCCTTTCTTCGCTCATATTCCAGAGCAGACATATGTTGCTGTGCTGCAATAGCCAGTGCCTTTTCCCTAGCTTCATTGATTAATGGGATCTTCAGCTTTTCTTTAAGTAGATCGGTAAGGAGGCATTTCAAATAAAGAACTGGTGATATTTCTCTCTGACCTGTAATAAATAAAATCACTTGTTATCTGCCCTTTACTCACAATACAGAGGAGATAGCGAGTGAGCAAGAAAGGTTCATCATTACAAAATAATGCTGTGCCTTTATTGCTCTAATGCTGGTAGGAAAGTGAAGCATCATCATAAACTACCCAGTAAAATTCTGCTTGTGCAAATTAATTAGCATGTGTCAGTATTAAATCTAGAATAGCACTGATTTTTTTTGCTTCGCTAACATAGTTGAAAATAATGGAGAGGTTCAGTATAACCAATAACCAATGTTGCAGACTTATCTTTTAACAAGGCTTCTGTTCCCTTAAAGATCAAATAGGAAACCCATAATCCCTTGGGTCATTTCAGAAATCTTTCTTACTCAATTTCTCAATTAACACAATGCTTTCAACAATGGCAGAGCCTCTAATGTACTGCCTTCACTGGAAAAGCTCTTAAAATTTGAAGGAAAAATTCAGAGATGCAACTGCCTTGAAAATAGCCTGTGTTCAATTGTACAGCATAGTAAAACATCAGAAGTTGATCACAGGAGATGTTTTATGACATTTTAAACATTATTATGTCAAAATGTTTTATGATAATATTTATGTCATAAAATGTTTTATAAAATTTGTCAAATTTCAATTTCATGGAAGCCATGGGTCCTGGATTTTGGACACATTTTTCTAGTTAAAGGTTACATATAGACAAACATGAAAGTTTTAATAGTATATAAATGTGAAGTTTTCCATAAGTTAAAATGTGAAATAGAAGATTAATGAAACAGATTAATAAAAGCTGTCAAAAAAGTTGGCAATTTTCACTTATAATGCACACTTTAATTATTCAGTTGAACAGCAGCTTGAGAAAACTGTCATTTAAAACAGTTTAAACAAAAGAAGTGAGTGCTTTTAAGACTGAGTAAGGATGTGAAAGAGGGGGTAAGTACTTTTAAATATAAAATAAAAAACAGAATAAAATATACTTTCCACCACAGTGAATAATTACATTTTCAAATGTGTCAAAATGAAGTCATGAGTACTTTGATTTCAAAGTCTAAATATAAGAGCAAAACTATGGAAAATGTGTCATGATTGATGAATGGCATACGTAGACCAATTATCATGTAGGTATGCAATTGACAAAGTCATTTTCAGGATTACAACTGAAACAGCTATTCAAATTATGAAAACTAAGAGATTCTATCTGTAAAAACTTGATGTATTTAAAAGAGACAGGTCAAGTAAGAGGCACTGCATATCCTGTTGACAATGCTATATGTCTTTAAATCAATTATACTCATGTCTGTAGATATATTTCTCATTGCTACAACTGTGCCAGTATAGTAAGCTTTGTTTTGGAGGAATGTGCACAATAACTCCAATAATTATCAATCTCTTACTGACAGGACTGTTTAGTCTTTATTAAATGGGCATGCAAAATTATGTCTGAATCACAATTCATGACAGAAAAGTCATTTGACTAGTAACTATAGCTCTTTCAAGACAATGTGCTGCATGAATCCATGCAAAGGGAATGAAGGCTATACAAATCATTACTTTTGAGGATTACAATTACTGATTAGTAACCTTTCTTTCTCTCTGCCTATGACTTCTATTGATACCAGTTTGTGATCATACAACCATCAATAAATACTGATGGCGGCATTCTTAGAAAAGATCAATTGAACAAAACCAATTCAATCTTGATAAACCAAATTAAATTTCAGTCTAATATAAATATATTTAGAAGTAGTTAGGTCACCTTTTTATTTTCCAAGAATAATATTTTAAAGCTTTTTAAAAACTTTTTTACATCAAAATTATTTCAGGTGGCTTGAAACAAGATACATTTCCCAAATATGTTCATGTTTCAGACCATTCACATAGAAAAAAGATAACAACTAGTAAAAATACTGTAATAACATGAAATATTGAAATAATATCTGGTTGTTAAATATTAGCACAACAAAGTTGACATTTGGCAATAAGTATCTTACAATTAAAAATGATATTTGAAGAATACACACACAACTTTTCTTACTTCTTGCTATTGTAAAAACTTCACTGCACCTCAAAATTTAATGTCTGTCCCTTACCTTCACATATGCTGTTAATGTACAAAATATTTGGGCTGTCCATTGGAATTAGGCTTGATGGCAATGGCAAATCACATATACCCTCCACCAAATATAAAAATTCCCCAATCTGAAACATAAGAATGTATGCAAGTAGTTCTTGGAAACAATTCCTCAGAATAAATTAGAAGTTTCTTAGATTATCTAGTTCATAATGATTATAAGATACAATAAAGTGACTTTCTTTAAACTCAAATTTAGAAAAAAAATAAATGCCTATTTGGTACAATATTCAATATTTTGAATATCTATATACATGATGCCATTCTCATGCGAGCTATTTTTTAAATGCTACAGCAGAGTATAAGGATGAACATAGGCAATGTGAGTTGGTGCTGTTCATTTGTTAATATAGCTTCATTTCCTGAATTATGAAATTGATTTAAGTAGCAGCATTTGTGCTTGTTTTGGTCTGTTTCTATTTTACTTTTTCTTTCTTATTTATCAATTTGTATATCACATTAAAAAAAATTCAAGGACAGACTTATTTTTATCAAAATATTTTTATTTTGAAAATATATTATTATTTTGAAAACCTCTATTAATTATTTTGAAAGGTGCTGTTTAAAAGATGCTGAGGATGTATGGTTCAACTACAGGCAATCTTCACATCCAAAAATAAGTTCACACTAAGAAAGTATCATTACCAAATTTGAAAAAGTTTGACTCCTCCCCTAAGTTTATATGAAAAATTTAATTAATTACTTAAGATAGAAACATATTTACTTGGGAAACAAAATTCTACTAGTAAAAGTATGGCAATATTTTCTTTAATTAAAAAAGATAAATCACAATCCCAAAATAAACAGTAAGAAAATTATAGTCAAACACTATATTATCTTTATATATACAGCATATTTTAATGCTATTTTTCTTGACATTACTATTCAATTTCACTGAAACTAAGTTTAAGTTGCATCACATGGTGACTTTAATCCATTTCAGCATACAATGAAATTTACCTGTTCATTGATCAAAATAATTACACAATAACGTTTTCCCATCTTAAAAGGAAGATAGTGGAGATTAAGAGTGATAGAATTATCTTGGTCCACAAATACTGTATCCAATGGACTAAAGAACTCTTGCAAGCAATTGGAGTCATTAGCTGTCAGAACATAATAGAGAGGTTTATATGCAATATAAAAATTAAGAAATGATTGGCAGATATCTGAAATATTGCAGTATTTTTGAGAACTAAAACAGACAATGTAATTAAAACTAATAATTGGATTGGAAGCTACTGTGTCTTATCTATTAAAAAGAACATTTTTTAAAAAATTTCATGCATATTTTAGAAAGCCAGTAAGAAACAAAAAAGAGAACATTTACCAGCATTGGGGTTTTCCTCCTGATTATGTATTCCACATACATCTATCACATCATGTGCACCCTTTGGGAAATTTGCTTCAGAACTAAGAAAAAAAAACAGAAGTGAAACAAATAACGTAAAAGCCAATTTGATTTTAATATTAAATTGCATTTTAAGTTTCTTTACATAGCACAGATTTGATTTAATACTAAGTTACATAACATCAGAAATATGCATACCATAGTATAAAATATCAGGTCTGTGCATGCTTCAAATGTTAGTATCTGTACACAGCCTAAAGGCCTGGATTGAGAAGTAAATGAATTCATAAATAAATAAATAAATTACTAAATAGAAATTATTGGGAAGAATAATATCAATAATGTTTTGGGCATGGTGGTGAACACAGTACTTTCAGTTACACATTCAAGTAGCGAACTTGTTTTAAACTTCAACACCAAACTGCACTATGAGTATAGTCCTAGTGAAGACTTACCTTTTAATTTTTCCTTGTCTTATTTTGCTGATGTGATCAAGTATCTCAGGATCCATGATGCAACTTGATGATTCAATTAAAATGATACTGCAAAAAACATCAAAGTTATCAGAAAGCCTATAGTTTTCACAAAAAATAAAATAAAAATATTTTACAAAAACAGAATCTAAATGCTTATTTAGATTTCCAGGATGATATTTAATTTGGTATTGACAGAGGGAAAATTATGCAAACATCAGCAGTCTTCTTTCTCAGCAAGCCCGTTCTCCTATCCAAATTTTGCAAAAAATATTGTATAAATAGATGGCCAATCTTCCTGAATGGCCAATCTTATTGCATGTTTCTTTATATTTTACTTATTTAATTTTTAATTTACAAAATGTTTCTTTATATTTTACTTATTTAATTTTTGACCCACTTTTCTGTTTTCCCCAACATCCCAATAATACCATTCTAACCCATTTTTTTCATATGGGTTACTGAAATCCCAGTACTTTGGCTAAGGTCCTGATAACACCTATAACATTTGATGTAATCCCTAGAATTTATGCCTATATATCTTAAAGCTCCTGGAGAGTAGCAGTGTTTTTAATATCTGCACCAGATGTTGTATTTTGCACTTTATTTATGGTTCAAAAAACTATCTGGAGAACATATACATATATGATGAAATATATTTGTTCACGTAGATGGCAAGTTAAGTGTACAATCATTTATCAGTCTGTAATCCCCAATTTCTAAGAATTTCTTTCTGAATATAAATAAAAGAAATAATATAATATAATATTTGCAGTCAAAAATGTTAAATGCCTAAACCAAATTAATCTGTTAAGTCAAAGGAAATGTTTACAATATGTAATACCATTTATCCTAATAAACATTTGAAAATAATTTATCAGAAATTCAGGGATTTTCTTCCATGTCTTGAAGCAACATTGATCAAGCAATCTGCACTGGCTGGCAGCCTAATACAAATATGATGAAAATATGGACAGAGAGATTATTTGCACCTACTCTTTTCTTTCCATTACTATTAAATAAATTTCCTCTCCATTACAAATAAGCGGAGCTAAATTATTTAGATCTGCGCTATTTGTTTTTCCCCAGTCTTTGGAACACAGATGAAAATATGGAAGTGCTTAGGATCTAAAACATCAACATCTCCTTCCCTCAATTAAAATATGCCATATCTCTTGTTAGGTTTTATAACATCAGAATTTCCCATTTCAGGAAGAGCTGGCCAAAGGAGCTTCAAAAAAAAAATGCCAATATTTGATTTTTCTCATCCCATGTCACATAGATGTCCTTTCTCAAAAATGAAGATGAAAATCTGACATAATCTCTGGTAGGCCATAGGCATATAGAATATGTATATATACATACATATACACATATACAGAGAGAAAGGATTAAGTAATTTTACTTTCTGAACAAATTACATTTTTAATTATAAATGAATACCTGAATGGCCCCTCAGTTCTGAATGGACTAGTAACCTGTAGACTATATTTTTTCAATTCATAACATGAAGATTTGCATTTTAATATGCCCTATAAACAGATAAACAGAAACATGTATTAGCTTGGAGTTTACATCAATAGTTCATAAACTGAAAACACAATTGTTAAATTGTTATTTTTAAGCAAAAAAAAAAAAATCCTCTTTCAGCTTTTAGATATGACCAGTACAAATGGGCCATGTGTCAACTGTCCAATTAGTGAATCCAAAACCGGGTAACACTCCCAAGTTTTTGGGAGACTTGAATTCTCAAAAGTAAAACTTTATTGGATACACCATATTGATACTGAAGAAATGCTTGCCTAGTTAAACAATAGTTTCCCCTTTCTCCCCACCCCCTGGGTGATCACATTGTTCAATTATGAGACAATCTTTTGTTATGGAAAACAGTCCATCTCTTTCTTAAGCACCAGCAGCAGCGACCTTGATGGCTTCCATGCTCTCACGATATCTGCATACATTCTCCTCATTCCATTTCTTCCTTCCTTCCCCTCAGTTCATTGGCAAATTGAAAAGCATTTAAGGTTTGAAAGAAGCAAAGCAATTCTTTCAGAAAATCTCCTAAATGAAAAGTGTAGAACAGGTTCTGCTGATTTAGATGGAGGCATAAATGTCTATGAAATTCCAAGGTGTGGAGCTTAAATTTACTGGAGAAGGCAACCAGATGCCTGCCAGATATTATATAGAGATTCTTCACTGCTATTTGGATATGTTTAAAAGGTGTGGAACTCCAAAACTTCCAGAGAATATCAGGTTGTCTAATAATCCTAGGCAAATTGATAGAAAAGAATAAATAGAATGCCAACTAATGACCTTAGATTAACCTCTCTCTCAACCAACCTATTTCACAGAGTTGTTTTGATGAAAATAGTAAGAAGTATTATGTTTGTTTGCTGCTTTGAGTTTTTTTTAACTAACAAAATCCTAGAGTGATTTACAAAGAGCCTAAATTTCATTTTTCTGATTTTTAAATTTTATAGCACAATGATTGTCAAGATTCTGACAGATTCCCTAATTAAATCATGAACCTCAAGCCAGGCTTCAAAAGAAATCCAGTTATTTATTATGAGCTTCATGCTGGCACAGACCAAGTGTAGCCAACTCTGACCTCAGTTAATTCACGCTTTGCCCCGACCCTGTTTCTTCCTCCCCCCAATATGTGTCATCAGTCACATTCCCCAACGAAGCAATTTTGTGGTTTGTAAAAGTCACTCCTTCCAGCCACTGTGAGTTTCTATTGAGACGACCTCAGCATATCCGTTAGAATGTGCCTTGTTTTGACTGATATGCCAGCTCCTTGATGCAACTACGAAGTTTGCTTTCCCATCCCCCTTGCCTATGGCAACTCGAGGGCAGATCAGGGATGCTTTGCAAATTGACAATAATCATTTGAAATACATTTCTAATAACATTCTTAAATGTGTCCAAACAGAAATTGAAGAAAACTATGAATTTAGAAAGAAATGAGAGAAACAGGAAAACAGTACAAGGCTATTGTATCTTTTTTGCTGATTACAGGAATGAACCTATTAATCAACAAGAAGGCAGGAAGAAGCAATTAATAATTTGAAATATTATGTTACTGATCCAATAGTCTTCTTTGCTAGGTATTCTTTTCCTCTTTCCAGGTGTCCATCTATAAATGAAATATTATTTTTTTACATACATGAGTGAGTTTCTTCTTTCTATGTTTGAACTGTAAGTACTTTTAATTTTATTGAATGTTAAAGATGGATTAATTTATAATAAACTACATGTTTCTAGATTTCCTCGTAAAATATATGGAACTTACACTAGGTTTGACAGAGTTAATTTTTGTCTTCAAAGAAATAGCCATTGTAAAGCCTCCTGGGGTGAAAGCTTTCGAAACAAGCAAAAGTACAGCTTCAGCAGGATACAGGAAACAGCTAGTAAATTCCACAGTAACTTTTACTTGGCTCCTGCATTGGTGAATAATAAGATATTTTCTAATGCAATTGTGGCAGGCAAAGTGCAATAGTTTTATACATCTGATACTGAATATCGTTTGCCAAAACAAACTGAAAGGTAAATCTTGACTTCTTGTGATTTTATGCATATATCCATGAAGTTGTCTAAGCAACGCTATAAGAAGAGATTGTCCATGGCTACGTTGCAGGACATTTTTTACTTCCAGATTTAACCTACAACTCTGATATTTCCTGGAAGTCTAACGCCTAAGAAGGTCCAAACCGACTTAGCCTAGACTGCGTTAGTCAAATCTATAAAGTCATTATTTTACAATGAAATTTTCAGAAAATTAATAATTCTCCAGTGGATAAATTAGGATTTTTACACTCTTGTATGTTTCCTTTCACTATCAAGAAAGCACTCTGGAAAAAAAACTATCAATGGCTGTTTTCTATTCAGATCCACAGACCTGCAAATGTCATTTTACATTATGCCAGCTCAAATGGTAACAATCATGCACCAGTCACAGAGCAAAGTTAATTAGCCATCTGTTATATGGCACACACATCATCATACTTTAAGGTTTCTATAATCCAGTCTAAATTTTTAAAAGCCTTGTTGTGAGTCCCCAAGAACACCTTCAACTTTTTATTTCTGGAAAAATCTTCACAGTTTAAGAACTCTAATGCCTCAAATGGCTTTAATTAATATTTACTGATTATTCCCTATCTTCACTGATCTTACAGAATAATTATTTATCTGTAGTGGAGAAAGTCACGTACAGTGGGGCAAAAAAATATTTAGTCAGCCACCAATTGTGCAAGTTCTCCCTCTGAAAAAGATGAGAGAGGCCTGTAATTGTCATCATAGGTATACCTCACCTATGAGAAACAAAATGTGAAAACAAATCCAGACAATCACATTGTCTGATTTGGAAAGAATTTATTTGCAAATTATGGTGGAAAATAAGTATTTGGTCAATATCAAAAGTTCATCCCAATACTTTGTTACATATCCTTTATTGGCAATGACAGAGGTCAAACGTTTTCTGTAAGTCTTCACAAGGTTGTCACACACTGTTGCTGGTATGTTGGCCCATTCCTCCATGCAGATCTCCTCTAGAGCAGTGATGTTTTGGGGCTGTCGCTGGGCAACACGGACTTTCAACTCCCTCCAAAGGTTTTCTATGGGGTTGAGATCTGGAGACTGGCTAGGCCACTCCAGGACCTTGAATGCTTCTTATGAAGCCACTCCTTCGTTGCCTAGGCAGTGTGTTTGGGATCACTGGCATGCTGAAAGACCCAGCCACGTTTCATCTTCAATGCCCTTGCTGATGGAAGGAGGTTTGCACTCAAAATCTCACGATACATGGCCCCATTCATTCTTTCCTGTACACGGATCAGTCGTCCTGCTCCCTTTGCAGGGAAACAGCCCCAAAGCATGATGTTGTCACCCCCATGCTTCACAGTAGGTATGGTGTTCTTTGGTTGCAACTCAGCATTCTCACTCCTCCAAACACGACGAGTTGTGTTTCTACCAAACAGTTCTACTTTGGTTTCATCTGACCATATGACATTCTCCCAATCCTCTTCTGGATCATCCAAATGCTCTCTAACAAACTTCAGACAGGTCCGGACAGGTCCTGGCTTAAGCAGGGGGACACGTCTGACACTGCAGGATATGAGTCCCTGGCGGCGTAGTGTGTTACTGATGGTAGCCTTTGTTATGTTGGTCCTTCACTAGGTCTCCCCGTGTACTGCTGGGATTTTTGCTCACCATTCTTGTGATCATTTTGCCCCATGGGGTGAGATCTTGCATGGAGCCCCAGATCGAGGGAGATTATCAGTGGTCTTGTATGTCTTCCATTTTCTAATTATTGCTCCCACAGTTGATTTCTTCACACCAAGCTGCTTGTCTATTGCAGATTCAGTCTTCCCAGCCTGGTGCAAGTCTACAATTTTGTTTCTGGTGTCCTTCGACAGCTCTTTGGTCTTCACCATAGTGGAGTTTGGAGTGTGACTGTTTGAGGTTGTGGACAGGTGTCTTTTATACTGATAACAAGTTCAAACAGGTGCCATTAATACAGGTAATGAGTGGAGGACAGAGGAGCCTCTTAAAGAAGAAGTTACAAGTCTGTGAGAGCCAGCAATCTTGCTTGTTTGTAGGTGACCAAATATGTATTTTCCATCATAATTTGCAAATAAATTCTTTCCAAATCAGACATGAGATGCAACTTTATTTTACTATCAAACAGAAAAAAACCCTACAAAATGCAATAAATTCCATTGCATCACCCTAGTCACCATATGTGACTAGGAAAGCATTCTCATTCCCTCTCTGGCAGTAAACCAATCTCAGAAATGATAATAAAATTACTTTTTCTAAAAAAAGAAAGAAAGCCTTATTTTCGTGCTTAAAATAGTCACACTACTTTACAATGGCAAAGGAAATAAAAATATATGGCTGCTAAAAACAAGGAAAACAATTTGAAAAGCAAATTTTAAAAAAGCAAGGAAAATGTAAGTTTGAAGTTTCATTGTCTAAAAGAAGATCTAAAATTTATTTCAAGAAATCTGCTATATATGAATATGAATTCCAAGTCACATAAAACCACACAAGATTTCAACCAATAAACATAAATCAAAGTAAATTCAAAAGCTTAATTGCAATCATAAACCAAATGGAACTTTACTTACTTTGGGGGAATTGTAACTGTATTTCCTTTAGATAATGAAAACGTAGAGGATTCTTTTCCTAAAATTGTAGCATTGTATATCAAGGGCTTTATGCTGGAGTTTTTCAACAATATCTGTTGCAAAAATGTAATATTTTCATTTACTGGATCTTTTTACTCTGCTTTTCAGAGCAGCTCCCAAAGATTTACATAAAACTGTACATAAAAACTATGTAAAACAATATTACATTATTTTTATTTCAGTAAGCTGCAAGATATGGGAAGAAGGAGGCAAGCTATATATTATATTCTTTTTTCTAGACAGTTATTATTTCTAGACAGTTATTATTAATATAGGTAAAGGTAAATGTTTCCCTCACACATATGTGCTAGTCATTTCCAGCTCTAGGTGGCAGTGCTCTGTTACAAAGCTAAAGAGCCAGCACTATCCAAAGATGTCTCTGGGGTCATGTGGCTGGCATGACTAAACACCAAAGGTGCACGGAATGCTGTTACCTTCACACCAAAGTGGTCCCTATTTTTCTATTTGCATTTTTACATGCTTTCGAATTGCTAGGTTGGCATAAGCTGGGACAAGTAATGGGAACTCACTTTGTTACACAGTGCTAGGGATTCAAAATGCTGAATTGCCGACCTTTCTGATCGACAAGCTCAGCGTTTTAGCCACAGAGCTACCGTGTCTCTAATTATTCATATATTACAGATAAAAGAGAAGCTAAAAGATGATGAGTTGTACTGAGGCTTTAAATTACATTTTTATTAGATGATAGCTCTAGTAACAAAACAGGGACATTCAAAATCACATATCATTATTAAAATTATGCCCAGTAATCATAAGTATTATGGAAACTGAAGTGCAAAACATCTGGATAACAATGTGAAAACATTTTTCAGATCTGCAGATAATAACCTAATATTTGATATGGCATGATTGCCTATTAAATTCAGAAACCAGACCTCCAGCTATGAATCAATAAGTTTAAGTTCCTTTTTCTTCATATTACAGCTTATCTTCCAGTATCTATTTATTTACAAGGCTTCTTGCATTGAGTAGCTTGCATTTAAAGTCAGTAGTAGTTGGAATTGAGTTAGGGGCATGCATGCCTAGTTTTGGGTGATGGTGGATTCGATGATATAATACTAATAACGCTTAATTATAAAGGTTCATTTCTTCCAGTATTACTAAAAGAAATCCCCAAGCTCACTTTCAATTCTATAAAAACTTACTTAAAATCTTAATATACAAATACCTTTCTAAGAATAGTAGCATGGAGTTGGCCAGTAAACTCTAGTGTTTTCTTAGGTAAATACTGAGGAAGCCGCTCATATAAATAGACACAAAGCATAAGCATCATGACTGGATTTGGATCGCAAATGTCAGCAGCCTAATTTTATATTAAAAATAAAGCAGTGTAAATTGATACTATACATAAAATCTTTGAAAAAATATTAAGAGACTGCAATTTTAGTTATCTTTTTAACTAATGATTTTTCATATTTAAAGCTACTACAAAACAGAAAATAAAACATAGGAACTAGATGACTATGGAGATTCTCAGTCATCCAGGTCATGGTTGTCCCAAAGGTGCTGCTTTTCCAAGAGGCAACTGGACTTTCTAGTTTTTCTTTGAAGACATTTCGATTCTCATCCAATAAGCTTCTTCAGCTCTGACTGGATGGTGGGCAATGTAAGGATATGTCAGCTCTGTGTATCTGTCATTTCTTCAGAGGAAGAAGAAAAGGGGGGGGGGAACTGATAAAGAAATCCTTCCTTGATGTAACCTGAATATATTTAACCTTATATCAAATTTGCACACCCACACAATGGAGGGAGTGAAGCCAGATGGCCAGAACCTAACATCTCTGAGAGGCACAGCCAGGAGATGAGAAGACTATAAAACTCCACAGTCAAATGCTCTGGGCAATCTCCCAAAAACAGTCCATTCTGAAAAGGGGGTGGGGGAAGTTAGGTACGTCTTGGGAAATGTAGATGAGAAAGATCCTTCCTACAGGGGAAGGATCCCCTCCCAGAGGGGCTGGGAGGGGAATTAACATATTGGCTTTTGTTTCCCTAAATAAACATTGAAGTAAGGGGAGGGGTTCTAAACTCCCTTATCTATCACTGTATGCCTGAGGAACCTCAGACGCTGCTTTGAACTCCTACATGAATTGTCTCATCTCAATAAAGGATTTCTTTTGATACGTTTGGTTCTCAGAAGTTCATTCTTATTGATTGAATGGGAAAAAGTTCTGTAGCCTGACAGAATACTTCTTGCAGACAGCTGGTCATTTTCATTCTTTTAGCAGGTCATTGGGGCTATCTGAGGTTTATCTGTGTCATCAGGGTCACCTGAATGGTGCAAATGGGTGTGGAGTCTTCTTGGAACTGTTGAAAAGACTGTATTGTAGATTGGAGATAGATGATGTCATATCCCTTCCCCTCTGTTTAGAGAGGAGAGGGCTGTCAGGTTCAAAATCCTTTCATTTGTAACATCCAGTCACAGCTGAAGAAGCTTCTTGGATGAGAAGCGAAACAATTTTCAAAGAAAGAACAGATAATCCAATTGCTCTTGAAAAAAACCACCTTTGGGATAGGGACTAGAACCAATTGTATTTCAAACATCAATATAAGGAAATACCTAAAAGCAGATATCTGAGAAACAAGGGGAAATTTACATAAATGTTTAAGTACTAATTAAGTAAGAAATACAGAAAATATTAAATTTTCACAATTCTTTTCATACAAATATTTATAGTGACTGGTTGTTTAAAGTATTTCTAAAAGACTTTCCACCAGATTATCAATTAGTACCAAGCACTTGTGGAAGGATGTGAAATAGTGACTACATAATCTATAACAGCGGTCGCCAACTGGTGGGCCGCAGCCAACTGTGGGCCGTGAGAAAACTTTGGTGGGCCACAGAGAGATCTCACCCCCAGAGCACCTCCTCAAAGCAATTAATCCAGGCTGCGCAGAAACACAAGGCTGCGCAGCCCACATGGCCCACAGGAACCCTCCCCACCCACTCACTCCATACCCAGCAAACTTGCCTGCTAAATTGCAATTTTTCCTTTTTCCGACCATCATCTGTTCTGCTGTGCAGGGAGATTTAGATTAGCTAGGAAGCAGGAAATAGTTGGATTTCTTGCTTTCTAGCTAGTCTTTAGATCTTCGGCTCTGCTTGTAAGCACAGCTGAACCTCCCTTAGGGCTGAAGGTTCTATTATTCAGTGCAGACTCACAGCAAGCAAATTTGACAAACTGAGTTAGCTGATGGCAAATAGATAGATCACTGAATGATTCTGTGAGCAACTCAATCTGCCTGCCTGCTTTGCCTGATTTTGGGTAAAAGTTGCTCTTTTTTAAAATAGAAAATTCAATATTTACATACATGGTGTGTAGTGAGTTAATTTTGTGAGTTTGCTTGCAAGCAAATTTTAGTGACAGACTGAGCTAGCCAATGGTAGATAGGTAGATCTCTGAATGAATTTGTGATTCTGTGAGCAACTCAATCTGCCTGCCTGCTTTGCCTGATTTTGGGTAAAAGTTGATCTTTTTTATTTAAAATTCCATATTTATATAAATATTTATAATATTTACATACAAGCCATGCCCAGCCAATCACATGACCACCAAGCCACACCCACAAATTAGGCCACATCCACATAACTGGTTAATGATCTCTGGGATTTAAAATTATGAGTTTGGTGGTCCCTGAGGTCCAAAAGATTGGCAACCCCTATAACAGATTTTTTGGAACACAACACAGGTTAGGGAACCTGTCATACAAATTGTCTATTGAAAATTCTAGCCAAAATAGACTTTCAGTCTTCTTCCTCTAGTCCAGGGGTGACAAACTCATGTCATCATGGTGGTATCACGTTATGTATCGGGACTTTTCCCTTCACTAAACTGGGTCTGAGCGTAGCCAACAAAGTGAAATTGTGATTCATCCTAACCTCCTCTAACCATTGCCATATTTTAATTGGATTTATAACATTGCTGGCATTATTAGTTACTTTTCTGAAAAGCAAATTTCTTATCCACACACATTAAAATCTGATGCAGCCCTAGAAACCAGAAATCTGTAAATTCTAATTCTTCCTTAGTGATGTCAGCTGACTGAAAGATGTTGGATCTATTTCTTTCTTTTAGTCTAGTTGACCTCATAGGGCTATTATTGTGGTAAGAATATGAGGATTCTTGTACACTGTCTTGATATGACAAATGAAGGCAAAATATAAGTCAAATAAATTGATGCATAATTAATTCAAAGCCTCTATATTTTTGAAATATTACAAACCACCATAAAATTACAGTTCTTAATGCCTTTTTTATTCTTACAAAAACTTAAAATAAGCTAGCTGGATAGTTTTATACCAGTATAACTTAATAATTAAATAATTATATTAAACATTATAATTAAATTGTTAACTACCTATGTGCATTACCATACTTTAAAAATAGGAACATAAACTGGTATAACTGAAAGAATATAATTATTCATAGAATATTTGTAATATAGGACCACTTACCACTATATCTATGTCAAGATTTATTGCATGAAAAGCATTCACAAGTAGCAAGGCATTGTGCAAATACTGTTCAGAACTTGTGGGATGAGTGTACATATTCACAAAGTGAGTTGAAATCTGCAACAAAAATAAAAATGACAGTTTTTCTGAGTGAACTTATTGAATAGTTACAGGTACAGAATAACAGAATAAGAATAACAAAATAATAAGTTGGAAGGGACCTTGGAAGCCTTCTAGTTCAAAACCCTGCTCAAGCAGGAAACCTATATCATTTCAGCTACATTGTCCAAACTCTTGAAAACCTCTTGTGTTGGAGTGCCCACAAGTTCTGGAGGCAAGGAGTTCCACTGATAGTTCTAACTGTCAGAAAATGTTTCCTTAGTTCTAAGTTGGGTCTCTCTTTTATTAGTTTCCATCCCTTGCTTCTTGTCCTGCCTTCAGGGACTTTGGAGAATAGATTGACCCTCTTTTCTTTGTGGCAGCCTCTTAGATATTTATTTATTTATACTGCAAATATTGGAACACTGCCATTCCAGTATCTAAATGTTTTATCAGCAACCCTATTTGACCAATCCTGAATATTATATCTGCTCCTCTCCTATTATTTTTCCAGGAGATAAAACACCCATACAGTTTATATATATTTATGTTGTGGCCCCGACTCCCGAGCCCATGCTGTCAGAGGAAGAGGACCTGGAAGATGAGGGGGAGGAACTGGCAATGCCTTCCTCCCCAGGACCTTCCTCCCTGGCAATGCCCTCCTCCCTGGTAATGCCTCAGGTTCCATCAGACAACTGAGAGGAACAGCCTGAGATAAATCAGGAGGAAGGCATGTCGGAGCAGCCCCTGACAGGGAGTGAAGAGGAAGAGTCTTGGTTCGACCCCAGGCACCATCGTAGGGAGAAATGTGAGCAGCAATGTAGGAGGCATGGGAGGGTCAGAGAATGAGCTGAGTCATTGAGCCACACCCCACAGGGGATAAAAGTGGGTGTGCTTTCTCTTTAAACTTTGTACGCGACAAAGTTTAACTTACTTCAGACTTTATTCGTGACTATCTTGGAAGAATTTTTGGCTTTTTCTTAAGAACATGTGTGGTTAAGGTATTGGCTATATTGGATAGCACATCACAGAACTCAGGAGGCTACACCACAAATCCTCAGGATGTTGCAACACAGACAACGACCCAGGAGATTACAATACAAGACCCAGGATATCAGAAGATTAAAACTCAGAAAGTCATCAAACAGCCCATTACCCAAGTCATTACGACCCAGGAGATTATAACACAAGACCCAAGAGGTTAAAACATTAGAACTCAGAACACAGCTCATTACGACCCAGGAGATTACAGCACAAGACCCAGGATGTCAAAATCATAGAACTCAGAAGGTCATCACACAGCCCATTACCCAAGTCGTTACAACACAGGAGGCTGATAGACACATAGCCAATACCTCAGCCACACATGTTCTTAAGAAAAAGCCAGCCAATCTGCAAACATCAACTCCAATAACCAATCAAGAAATGACAGCACAGCCAACCTCCCCACCAGTATATATAGGGAGACAGCAACTCAGATCACGCTTTGCTCACACAAGCACAAAGCCAAAAGCACCAGCCTGAAGATGGCGAGTGAGATCTCGTCGAAACATTGTCCAGATAGTCTCAATCTTACGTGGGAAAAGACCTGAACAAACCAAGACTTGCATACCTGTACCCGTTAAAATCTACGGAAAATATATATATATATATTCTCAGGTATTTATATGTATGGTATATATACACACATATATATATTCTCAGGTATTTATATGTATGGTATTTAGGTTTCTTTGGGTATTTTCCCACGTAATATTTGTGCTTTTATTATAGCGACGTTTCGGCAGAATCTTATCTGCCATCCTCAAGCTTGCGTATTGGGTTCTTTTTAATTTTGTGTTTTTAATTGTGTTATCACAAAATTAAAAAGAACCCAATACACAAGCCTGAGGATGGCAGATGAGCTTCTGCTGAAACGTCGCTATAATAAAAGCACAAATATTAAGTGGGAAAATACCCAAAGAAACCTAAATACCATATATATAAATACGCGAAAACATAAGAAAACAAATATCAGACCTCTACGGGGAGGAAATAAACAGCCAGACCAAAACCTATGAAAAGCTAGAAGTTAAAAGAGCAGCAATACTATGTGACCTCAAATTCCTGCGCAGTTGCAGAGACAACAATATCACACCAACCTGCTTCAAATTAATATTTCATCACAACACAACAGCCACCAAACGTATCCTAAAAAGAACTGAAATGGCTCTACTCAGAAATGAGCTCCACAGCAAAAAATTTCAACTTGACCACTTAAATAAAGACCTTCTAACCCTACATATCAAATTGAGCAACAAAATCCACCCTCTACTTTGGGATAAGATAAAACAACTCACAACTTTGAGAGCTGAAACAGAAACCACTTACAAAAATGATAAACTCCTAAAAAAATTAAAGAAATTAGAACATGACAAGAAAGCCCCCAACAACCCACAACAACAGTTAAAACAATTAGTACACAACCTTTCCAATAGAGAACTCACTAAAACTGAAACAGATGTCCTAACCAAACAATTCAACTATACAATAGCATTCCAAAAAATCCCCATAGAATCCATCATATGCGGAGTAGAATCCAGCCTAACTAAACTAAATACAGATGAAGCTGATACAATAAGACACCAAGCCACAAATATCCTATGCACAAGCAAAGCACCCAAAAGCAATATAGACAAAGAAGAAAAAAATGCCCTACAAGCCCTAAAAAATGACAGCAACATTATCATACTTCCAGCAGATAAAGGTAATGCCACAGTAGTAATGAACAAAAAAGACTACGAAACAAAACTGGCAGACCTACTATAAGACTCCACATACAAACCCATAAACACTGATCCAACCACATACTGTATCTAGAAAAAATAACCAAGAAGAAAATCATAACCAGCAACATTAGCAAAGAAATCCAATAGAAGATCATCCCAAGAAAAAAAATCTTCCAGATGCCCCAAATTATACACTCTCCCCAAAATACACAAAGAAGGCATACCTTTAAGACCCATAGTCAGTTCCATAGGAGCACCACTACAAAACCTGGCCAAATACCTAGCAAAACAACTACAGTCCCATGCTGAAGCAGCAGCTTCTCATGTACAAAACTCATACCACTTCTTAGAAATGATCAAAAATCTACACATGGAACAAAGAGATCTGCTAGTAAGCTTTGATGTGGTTTCACTATTCACCCAAGTCCCAGTGAAAGAAACCCTACAAATCATCAAAAACAAATACAAACCACCCAAGCACCTCATGGAACTAACAGAACACTGCTTAACCAACACATATTTCATATACAAAGGACAAAGTTACAAACAGATAGAAGGAGCCCCCATGGGATCCCCACTGTCACCCATTATTGCAAATCTATTCATGGAAGAATTTGAATCCAGAGCCCTGGCAAATGCCATCCACAAACCCAAAATACGGCTATGATACATCGATGACACATTTGTTATTTGGCCCCTTGGAAAAGAAAACCTAAACAATTTCCTAATACAACTAAACAATACACACCCCAAAATCAAATTCACCACGGAAATGGAAACAAACAAACAACTACCATTCCTAGATGTACTAATCTACAAAAAAACAGATGGCACACTAGGACACACCATATACCAGAAGAAAACACACACCAACTGCTACCTAAACGCTCAATCCCACCACCACCCAGCACAAATAAATTCTGTAGCCCAAACACTAATTACCAGAACCAAACGCCTGGCAGACAAGGCACACATAAAGACTGAACTACACACCCTGACCAAAATACTGATAGCTAACAGCTTCCACAAAAATCAAATCACAAACCTGATCCACAAAAACATACTGAAACACAATAGAGACCCAGAAGATGAACAAACCTATGGAACAGCTGTCCTGCCCTACATAAGAGGAACAACAGACAAAATCAGCAAGATACTACGCAGACATCACATGGAGACTGCCTTCAAAACAGACAAAAAAATAGCAGCCATCCTAAGAAACCCCACAGATAAAATTGACCTAGAACACCAAGGCATATATGAAGTACCCTGTGCATCATGCCCTGCCACATACATAGGACAAACCAACAGAAGGATAAGTACCTGCCTTGAAGAGCACAAGAATGCAATAAAAAAGCTGGAACACACTAGTCCAACATATGAAAGCCACAGGTCATAGCATCGACTTCAATGGCACCAAAACCCTAGCTGCTATAGAAAACCCCAGCTACAGAATCATCAGAGAAGCCATAGAAATTGATAAAAGAGCTAATAGTATGAATAAAAGAGAAGACTCCACCAGACTATCAATCATCTGGAAGCCTGCACTCACCAACAAAAAAATCTCTATACCACAATCCAGGCAAACACCTAGACACAAACAGACCCTCCCCAAATACCTCCAGCCCAAACACGCCCCAGCCAGCTATTCAAATAAAACCTAGCTTCCTAATAAATAATTATAGGCTATTCACAAGAAACCAAGCTGCACTAAGAAACCCCAATGCACAAAACACAATGTTGCCAACCAATCAAAAACACAGCAACTCGAAGACCAATAAAAACAGACCTAGACTCCTAACCAATCAGGATGAGGAAAAAACCATTCAAATATAGCAGAAAGCCAGCACCAAATTCAAACAAAAAACAGCTACCAAGCCTGACACACAAAATTAAAAAGAACCCAATACACAAGCCTAAGGATGGCAGATGAGATTCTGCCGAAATGTCGCTATAATAAAAGCACAAATATTATGTGGGAAAATACCCAAAGAAACCTAAATACCATATAAATATATATATATATATACATCCCTCCATCTCCCCCTCCCTCCCTCCCCTCCCCTCTCCCCTCCCCTCTCCCTCCCTCTTTCTTTTGAAAACTGCAACTCATTTTGATATTATCTTACCTGATTAGGGCACATCTGTATAGCAATAATCCAATTTTGTTATCTGTTATCCTTCATGAATAAATTGCTCCCCTCTATCTTCTACCATTGCAAATATTTAAATTCTTCTTATTCCAAATTTGGTCACTGGTATAGAGGTAGTCAACAACTTATGATTATAATGGAGCCCAGAATTATGGTTGTAAGTCCTGCCACCTTTACATCACCATGCAACCACAGCCAATTTTACCTTTTTGTGGCAGTCATTAATTAAGTACCATGTTCATTAAGTGAACCTTAATGAAGGAATAGCTAACACTCTAGAAGATAGACTCAAGATCCAGGTGGATCTTGACAGACTTGAACTCTGGGCTCTATCTAACAAAACTAAATTCAATGTAGAGAAAAGTAAAGTCCTACATTTAGGCAAGAAAAACTGAAAATACACTTGCAGACTGGGTGAAACCAGGCTTAATAGCAGTAACTATGAGAGGGATCTTGGAGACTTAGTGGACAACCAGCTAAATATGAGCCAGCAGTGTGCAGCAGCAGCCAAAACAGCCAATGCAATCCTAAATTGCATTAACAGAGGGATACAATCAAGATCAAGTGAGGTACTAATACCACTTTATAAAGCCTTAGTAAGAACACACCTAGAGTACTGCATTCAGTTTTGGTCACCACACTATAAAAAAGATGTTGAGACTCTAGGAAGAGTGCAGAGAAGAGCAACCAGGATAATTAGGGGACTAGAGACATATGAAGAACAGTTACAGGAACTGAGCATGGCTAATCTGGTGAAGAGAAGGACCAGGGGAGACACGATAGCAGTGTTCCAATATTTGAGGAACTGCCACAGAGAGGAAGGGGCCAAGCTATTTTCTAAAGCACCTGTTGGCCAGACAAGGAATAATGGATGGAAACTGAACAAGGAGCGATTCAACCTAGAAATAAGGAGAAATTTTCTGACAGTGAGAACAATCAACCAATGGAACAGCTTGCCTTCAGAAGTTGTGGGAGCTTAATCACTTAAGACTTTCAAGAAGAAATTGAACTGACATTTGTCAGAAATGGTGTAGAGTCTCTACCTGGGGGGGTGTCGGACTAGATGACCTACAAGGTCCCTTCCAACTCGGTTAATCTGTAACATCTGCAACCTATTCTTTGAAATGGGGATTTTTTTTTGCTATCAACTGGAAGTAAACCCCATTTTCAGCACAGACACGAAAGTGAATCAGTAAATCATGGTTACATGAGCCCAGGACACTACAATCAAACAACGACCAAATCCTAAGCATTCAAAATGACTCAAGGAAAGCTATATTAGGCAAAAGAGTCTTGAGAACAGCTATGAGGAAGCAGCAGCTTTTGCAGCAAGCAAAAAGGCCAACCTCCCTCATGCAGGACCAGGGAGCACTGCTGCTCTGCTGCCTCCTTTTGCTCTCCAGAGATCTGTCAAGACAGAAGTTGGCCTCAGAGAAAAAACTGCTGCCTACAAACCTTCTCCTCCACATTTCCACACACAGCAGTGGCATCCTACCCCTTCCTCTTTGCTGGGAGGGTGCACCAGATAGGGAAATACCAACAATGCCTGGAATTGGGAAAACATCTCCTTTGGCATGCTGTGCACATGCACATGCACACGTACACATACTCTCTCTCTCTCACACACACACCATTCCAAGCTTAGAGACTTTTATCCACATCTGAACTTACAAACTGCCAATTATGCCTGGGCTTGGGGAGAAGGCCCTCTCCTTCCTACGTGAATAAAAGTCTCCAAACTTGGAATGTGTGCATGTATGTGCATGCATGCAATTGGCTGCCAGCAGTTTGGGGAGGTGAGGAGCTTGTGGGCACCAAATTGTCCCCACATCAAGTTAGCTGGTATGATTTGTTCCATCCCGACCCAGAGGTCCTGAGTCAACTACACCCAGTGAGCAGTGTCAAGCTGGCCAAACTCACTCAGTTGACCAAACTCAGTCAGTTGATCATGCCCAGTGAGCGCTGTCAAGTTGGTCACACCAACCTAATCAGCCACACCAACCCAGTCAGCCACATCAACCCAGTCAGCCACACCACCCAATCGGCCACGCCCCACTGGCCCCCTGAGGTCAGCCACAGCCCTGATGTGGCCCTCAATAAAATCATATTTGACACCTTTGTTTTAGAATGAGATTGCATCAAATTGAATAAAATAAATATCCCTAAAGATAAAGATTAAATATTGGAGTGAGAGTCTCAGATAAAAGAGAAAATTTGAAAATGAATTTGAGCATAGTTTAAAAAATAACATACTCAGACATAAAATGTACAATCCAAGATTGTACATAAAATGTACAATCCAATCCATATTAAATAACTTATAGTCATAATTAAATTTGTTTTTTGTTTGGTTCAAACTTCATAAAAGTACATTAGCTTTTTCCATTAATATGTTAAAATGTATTTTAAATAAACATAAAATAACATTTCTATCAAAAAGGTTTTAAAATCTTTCTTACCAAATAGGGACAATAGCTTGCCACTTGTGCAGCAAGGACAAGGCCATCATGAAGATCTCTATCGAAGTTAACTATCCATCTTTCTGGAGGTATATCCCCTATTTAAATGAGATTTTAGAATTTCACAATACAAAATTTGTGGACTTATAAAACTTCTGGGTTTGTTCTTTATAGGAAATGCAATGTATCTGGTAAACCTGGCTCTTCTTAGAACTATTATCACTTAGAAATTATCACTCCTTCATTGAATTATATTATTAGGCTTCCAACTTCTCCATAAATCTGTTAGACAAGGATCATACTTTTGCAAGCTGAGACAGAAAAAAATCTTACATCTACAGTAGGTACACTAAGAGAAACAGGGAGCAATTTCCTTTCTTGCTGCTTCATTTTCTAATTTTCTTTAGATCTCCCAGACACTCTGGCACCCAAAGTGTGCTCTTTCTTCTTAGGAACTGGTCCAAAATCTCAATGTAGGATACCTGCCCAAAATCTTATTAGCTGCTTGAGAATGGAACAGAAGAATCATCCTGGGGCATAAGGTCACTTCCAAGAGAATAATTTCACAGGGGACTATGGGCAACACATTGCTTTGTTTTCTTATAGTTGGTTCTTTTGGCTGCAGAACAGCATAAACTAGCCTAAAACAGTAAAATTTTACAATCTTCCAGACCATGCCTATAGACGATGAGGAATGTAGATAATGGATAAAAATTAACAGCACAGAAACAAGGAAAAGTATACAAAGAATTTAAAGACGAATTATATTAATACTAAAATGTTTATATTTTAATATTGTTGTATGACCATAGCTGAATATTGCAATAAATATAATTAAATTGTATATATAAGATCAAAAATATGAAAAAGATAAAATGTTTTATTCAAATCAAGCAAAACAAAATAAAAACAATGGAATGTAGTTCATAATGGGTCCAACAAGTTAGTCTTGTTAAGGGTCTTGTCAGCTAGCAGAGACTAAGAGACATGCTTTCTCCACCATAACTCTGCCCTCTGGAACATTCTCCCTTAGATATTAAGATGACTCCAATCTTATTAGCCTTTCATAAACTCTTGAAAACTTGGTTATGTGTGTGAATCTGAGATCCTGAGTGTGCAAAGGTCTCTATTTCCTGCCTCTATTGATATCTATGTTGAAAATATTTCTCAGCTGAATGTTCTCAGTCATCCAGGTCATGGCTAACCCAAAGATGCCGTTAAAAAGACAACTGGATTTTCTTGAACTTTCTTGAAGTCATTTCACTTTTCATCTGGGGGTGCTTTGGGGGTGACATTTCTCTGAGGACCACCAACATTTTCTCGCAGACCACCAGTGGTTGCCAGCCCACTTCTTGGTGACCACTGTCTTAGGAGGCTGCCAGTCCAACACAGCTTTCACTTTTCCAGGACCCATTTCAATTCCCTGGTTTGCCACTCAGTAGCCCAGATAGTTGAGGGAAGTCCTATGAAACTCACATTTTGACAGCTTTGCATAGAGTTTCACAGCTAAAACATTTTTAACACTTGCCTCATGAGTTTCACATGCTCTTCCAAAGTTTCACTGAACATAAGAATATCATTCAGGTAAACCAGGACCCCTTTATACATATGTTCATGTAGCACCTGGTTAATCAATTGCGTGAATATTGCGGGGGCTCCTTGAAGGCAAAAAGGCATGACTCTGAATTGAAAGCTCCCTAGCGGACAGTTGAAAGCTGTTTTCCACTCGTCTCCCTCTTTTATGTGTATGCGGTAATAAGCTTCTCTCAGATCTAGCTTGGTAAATACCTTGCCTTTTAACAAGTGGTTTAGCAAGTCTTTCATGAGGGGTAGAGGGGTACGTGTTTTGCACACACACCTCATTTATCCCCCTAAAATCAACACATAACTAACCCCCCCATCTTTCTTTTCTTTAAATCGTACAGGGACTGCTACTTTAGATTTCGCTGTTGCAATGAAGCCTCTAGCCAAGTTGGCATCAATGTACTTCCTCAGTTCAGTCATTTTTGCAGGCGTCATGGAGTACATTTTGGGTTTTGGTAGTTTTGCCTGGGGTTCTATCTCAATGTGCAGTCTGTTTGTTTGTGTGGGGGAGGATATTGCATTCCTCTTCGCTAAATACTTCAGCCAAATCTCAGTGTTCTTTAGGATTAGGGGGCTCGCCTGGCAACACCTCTAAAGCAGCAGCTGATGGTTCTGGTGGCAGGACTGGATTAACTAGCAGTTGCTTGTCGGGAGGGACTAGTGATACTGGTCCAACTGCAATTATAATCTTCTGGTACCCATCTTCCCATTTAATGATAGGGGCCGATTTATTCAGCCAGGAGAGACCTAATATCGTTGATTCTGACATCTTGAGAGCTATTACAAAATGTATGAACTCATGATGACTCCCCATCTCTAATCTGACAAACCCCACGACTTCTGTTGCTGGGATTCCACCTCTTAAAGTCCCGTCAACCTGTTCAAACCTAATTGGGTTCTTAAGGGGTTTCATTTTTATCCCTTGTTGCTCAATGATGGGTAGTCCAATTAGGCTTCTGGTACAGCCTGTATCTATCACTGCTTCCAAATCCCCTTGCTCCCCAGTTTCTAGCACTGTCAGTTTTACTTTAACAGTAAGGGGGTGGTGGCTGCACTCACCATTGGTCCTCTTCTTTGCTAGCCTCTCCTGGAGAAACTTCTTTTGCAGTGTTGGAAATGGTGGGGCAAAAGGTGCTGGCATCCACTGGCACTGTACCCACCCGACTGGGATAAAAGCCCCAGCCAGGAGGGACACATTTGGCAGGAGGAGCATAAAAGCTGGCTGGTGGGACAACAGGAGGCGGCGGCATCCCAAATGCAGGTGGCATTTGTGGTCTCCCTCCTGCGGCTTGGACCTGGTGTGCTGGACTGATCCCTCTGCCATCTCTGGCTGAGTGGAAAGGTTCCACTGACAGATCCTGGATCAAGGTGAACATCGGTCGCATTAGGCTCAGCTGAGCCGGTTGGGTTCTCGGGACGTAACTTCCTACTTCAAGCCTCTCAAATCACTCCGGGAGACCTGTCAATGACTGGCTCCGAGAAGGAGGCAACAGGTTGCAGTCCCAGGAGTCGTCAGACCCTAAGTTCTCACTTCTCTTCATTCTGGACCATGGGTGGCTTTCATTGGGCTGGAGTCTGAACGGTATTCAGGCAGCTTTTCCTCAGGTTCCATCTCAGGAATTGGATCAGTCTGGCAACTTTTCCAGGAATCCGTTTCCGTGGGCCGAGCACCTAGCCTTCGTGCTGTCTCTGCAGCTTCAATAGCTCACACCATAACCTCAGAGGGAGAATACAGGGTCTCGATGACTTCCCCTGTGTCCATTCCTATGGCTCCTTCTGCGATCTCCTTTTTCTCCTCCATCTTCTCTGAGTCTTCACATCGCCCGAATGACAGGTTGGCACTCAGGGCCCCAGACAGCCCCGATAGGAGTGCTGCTTGACGATTTAGGGATTCGGGTTAATGTCAGCATTCCAGAAAAACAAACTCCAATAGCAAAACTCTGAATCAGGCATTTTCCTCAAAGTTCCATTTTATTTGAGCTATCATACTGGCACATCTGGGAAAACCCAAATCTGAAAGTTCTGGGTTTTCCTCCAATAATTAAATATTACAAATCCATCCCCTGCACACATCACTCCATCACACGGCCCGATCACCATCCATTCCAACTTGAGACATCCCTTCAACCACTCCTCATCCAGGTGCAGAAATAATATGACTTGACTCTAAAGAAGAATGCTATTATGTCTAACTACATATGCTGCATAAAATCCCCCCTCCCAAATTCCCAAGCTAAAGAATGTGGGAGCATGGAAGCTTCTGATACTAATATGGCTTCCAAAGCTAACACTTATACAAATACAGGGCAATATTAAATATTCCATTTATTCTAAAAGGAGGCATGTAGGATATATCTGTCTATACATGTATTGTAGATAATAATTAGAAACCATGGAAATTAATCATATGTTTGTATCATTAAATATATAGTACTTCTAAAAAGATTTATGTTATTATGTATACATATCTATGTTTGGATATTAGTATATAGTACCTGATAAAATTGTTTAATGCATTTGAATTATGCACATTTACTTCTCTAACAAATAAAACTGTATTGTATTATTTAAATGAAATATTTTCAATTTACTAATGAATAGTTAGGTTGACTAGCTTTACATCTGCTTCAGTGTGTAGTTTTAAAAATATCGACAATTACTTGCTCTTTTTATGAATATATAACTAGAAAATCTAATTAAAATTCCTCATATATCTTGACTGAAAATTATGTTATGTGCTTCAAAAATTAATATAGCTCATCACTCAGAATATTTATCAAGTAACAAGCAGAGGATTCATGGGTAAAAATAATGAATTAAGAAGTAATCCAATTTAGAAGTATAATTTTGGACATTTTTAATATTTAAAGTAATAAAGTACTAAAGTTCTAAAAGCTTGAAGCAATGCCAAGAGAAAATTAACAAGAAAACATGAGGATGATTCAATATCTTTGAACAATATGAAGTCAAAGCTTCATCATTTTCATTAATCACTAGACAGTCAGTGGCAACTTGAATTTGTTCAGAAATTAATACATATAATTTAAGGTACAAGAAATAAAGCTTGTGTGAAGTCTAACCTAAAGGGTTAGTTTCTTAACTAACTTAGTTAAGAAAAAGATGCATGATTTCTTTAATTCCCTTCTGTTTTGTACATCTAAATGTTAGATCGAAATCAGGGGTGGGATACTACTAGTTCTGACCGGTTCTATAGAACTGGTTGTTATGATTCTGTGCAGTTCAGAGAACCAACAAATCGTGCCCCTGGATGGCCCCGCCCCTCCGAGTCAGTCCTTATTGTGCATGTGCGACATCGCGCACATGCCCAACATCGCTGACTGCATTCCCTCCTGCCCAGTCACTCCTTAAGGTATTTTTTTTCCTCCCAATGATCAGCTGTGCCAGGATCCCCTATGCTGTCTTACTGCTTCACCCAGGAGACTTCCCTGAGGCCCAGTAGGGGGGGAGCTATGCCCCCTCCACTTTTTGCCTTCCTGGGCATCAAGGAAGCCTTCTGGGGACAAAAGCAACCCCCAGAAGGCTTCCCTGAGGCCCAGGAGGCCCAACAATGGAGCACAGGGTGTGTGTGCTGTGCGGCCCCCCCTGCGCTGTTTTTTGCCTTTCTGGGCCTCAGGGAAGCCTTCTGGGAGTAAAAACGCCTCCCCAGGAAGCCCAAAAACAGAGTGCAGGGGGTACTGCAAAACAAAAAAGAAGCCACGCCCACCCAGTCACATAACCACGACCATCTAGCCATGTCCACCTACCCCACAGAACCGGTTGTTAAAAAATCTGAATCTCACCCCTGATCTAAATGTACTTTACCTATTCACTCTTTATCTATGTATCTTAGTACAACGGTGGCCAACCAGTGGGCCGCGGCCCGCTGGTGGGCCATGAGAAAATTTTGGTGGGGCGCAGAGAAATCTCACCCCCAGAGCACCTTCCCAAAGCAATTAATCCAGGCTGCACAGAAACAGAACTCTGCTCAGCCCACATGGCCCACGGGAATCCTCCCCACCTACTCACTCCTTACCCGGCAAACTTGCCTGCTAAATTGCTATTTTTCCTTTTTCCGACCATCGTCTGTTCTGCTGTGCAGGGAGATTTAGATTAGCTAGGAAGCTGAAGGTTCTATTATTCAGTGCAGACTGTTAAGTTTCTTTAAGAATCCAAACTGTTGGTTTACAATATATGGTTGTAAGTCATGATGACTCATCATTTTACTGAAGCCAGGATACTGATTGGCTGCAAGTAGCAGACTTACTATAAAGCAGGAAGCCACAGAGCTCATATCTCTATATATCTCCATATATCTCTCCATCTCTCTCCATTGCTGTATTGCTGTGTTTGAGCTACAGTGTTGCTGTTTTGCCTGCTAACTATAATGGCTAGATTTCTACTGTATTGACTGATGAACTGTGTATGAATCTTGGACTGAATCTTGGACTGTGCCTATATCCTGTATATAAAACCTTGACTTTAATATTCTTCAACTTCTGTGGTTGTGTGACTTTATGCTCATTGCTACAACTTTGCACACTGCTTTCATTTGCTGCATACTCCTTGTAACTAAAGACACTCTGCTAATACTTAACATTGGTTATGGGCCCAGATATCCCAGTTATACCAGGCCCAGGCCCAGTGTCAAAGGTGGTTAGCGTGAACTGAGTGAGTCACTATACAGAAGGTTCACTGTGGTATAGGGTTGATGTAAAGATGGCACAAGAACATATGTCCAGCTTAGCTATGATTACCTGGTTGGATGGCACCAACTACGTTACCTGGTCCACCAAATGCAGTTTGCTCTTGAAGAGAGAAGGACTATGGAATGCTGTTGTCGATCCACTGGATATAGATTCTTTGGATACCTCGAACGATGCTGACCGAATGAAGCTAGATGATTTTGCCAGAGACAATGAGAGAGCTTTGTGCGTTATCGGACTTACTCTTGGTGATTCACAGCTTGTGCATGTTCATGGTGTGGACTCTGCAGCCAAATGCTGGAAGACCCTCAAGAAGCTCTATGTTAGAGACAATGTTGGTTCTCATATTAATCTAACAAGAAAGCTGTTTAGAGCGTGTATGCGTAAAGGCGGTGATATGCTTGCTCATTTGGAGTACATGAAGAGAGCTCTGCAACAACTTCATGAACAGGAGCTGATTTTCTCTGAACTTCATCAAGTCTATATTATTCTTTCATCTTTAGATGACTCTTACGATGACTATGTATCTTCACTTGAAGTGTTAGACAAGGAAGAAATGACTTTTACTAACATAACAGGGAGGCTATAGAAGAGTCAAGATGGTGAAAGGACAGACAACAACTGAGACAAGATGACTAATCTATGGCTGAGGAACAAGCTACAGTTTATGTTGTTAAAACATGTTATATATGTGGGGTTAAGGGTCATTTGGCTAGAAACTGCAAGAAGAAAAATATACAGGGTATAGAAAGTTGAAAAAGAAAAGCAATAATTTAGCTATATGTAATACTGGTTTAGCAGGAAACCATGATAAATGGGTTATAGATATTGGAGTATCACATTGTATTACTAATAGAAAGCAACAGTTGGTTCACATGGAGCACAGTGCTCAAAGTATTTCACTGGCTAATGGCTGGAAGCTCAAGGCTTCAGGACAAGGTAATGCATTCTGTTCTTGTCTAAATGAGGAGTTGCCCATGCTATATGTGCCTAGCACGACATATCAGTTGTTATCAGTGAGTGTACTGATAAAAGCGGGGTATACAGTAACATTCAAAGGGTTAGAATGTGTATTAGAGAAACAAGATAAGCGTGTTACGGCTAAATTTGATAATGGCTTGTTTATGTTACAAGATAACCCAGTTCTAAACACTAAGATGGGTTTGAGAACAGAAAGCCACATGGCGAATGTATTCATCTGTTACATAGATGTATGGGGCATGTTAATTTTAAAGCATTAAGAAGAACTATGGAATTATCAAAAGGTATCAGGATAAAGTCCTGAAATCGCTATGTAGATTGCAATGTTTGCAACAAGAGAAAGAGTAAAATAACTCCTGCTAATAGAACAAATGGTTTTAAAGTCAGTGAGCCTTTACAGGTGGTAGTAGCAGACTTAACTTGATCCAAAGGAACCCAGCTTTGGGGGAGCGAGGTATATATTAAGTATTGTAGATTTATATTCTGTATATGGGTTTTGTTATTTAATGAAAATCAAGGCTGAAACATGTCAGAATTTTACCAATTGGTTGTGGTTTGTGGAAAGAAAGACAAAACGTAAAGTCATGACATTAGTGACTGATAATGGGTCAGAGTTTACTAACAATAAGTTCATAGCTATGTTAAAGAAGGCAGGTATAGACCATAAGCGGTCTGCGCCTTATAGACCTCAACATAATGACTATTGCAAACAGAGAGGTCAGACATTACAAACCATGGTTAGAGCTATGCTCAGTGATTCTGGTTTGGGCAAGAAATTTTGGGGAGAAGCTACAAAATGTGCTAATCACATCCTAAATAATGTTGTCTGCACAGCAACAAATGAATTGCTGTTTGTTCGCTGGCATGGTAGACAACCAGATCTCAGTTATCTCCATGTGTTTGGGACTCTGCATGGGTACATATCCCAGCTCAGCTGAGAAGCAAGGAGCAACCTAGGGCTAAGAAAACTTTTTTTTGTAGGATATGAATCCAGTCACAGGTCATTCAGATTTTGGGAACCAGACACAACTAAGGTTTATCGTAGTGCTAATGCGAAGTTCCTAGAGCACATAGGATGGTAGAAAACAGATCAGGATTATGTCATTGTAAAACCAAAGGTACAAATTAAGAATAATGATGATAATGAATCTGTAGAAGAAACACTAAGTGATGATTCAGATATAGAGGAATCCTCTGTCTCTGTGAAAGAGGAAGAAGTAGATGAAAGCTCGATAGGGGAGGTAAAAGAGGAGTTTACTCAGGTGACTAGTCCAGTATTGCCCATAAGGACTACTAGAGTGTCATGACCTCCTGATAGATACCAAGCTAATGTTGCTCAGCACATAGGTCTTGAACCTTTTAATTGTGAACACATTAAGTCTTACTCTGAAAAAGAGCAAATAGCTTGGAATGAAACTATGAAAAAAGAACTAAAGTCATTGATTGAATTGAAAGTATTTGATGAAGTCAAACTTCCAAAAAGTGAAAAGGCAATTGGGTGCAGATGGGTTTATAAACTTAAAAAGGATATAGAAGGAAATGTGACCCATAAGGCACGCCTACTCGCTCAGGGTTTTACTCAAACAAAATTAGACTACGACGAAGTTTTTGCTCCAAGCCTAAAGGCTAGCACTTTAAGAGCAGTGCTAGAATGGGCAGCAAAAAATAGATATGTAGTGAACCATGTAGATGTTGAAACAGCGTACCTGCACGCACCATTACAACATACTATATACATGAAAAAACCTTTGGGAATAGATGATAATAGGAAGGAAACTGTTTGGTTATTAAAGAAGAATTTATATGGACTTAAACTATCAGGCCATGAGTGGAACAAATGCATAGTAAAGGAACTAAACAAAATAAGTTTTGAGAGTGGTTTGGCAGACCCATGTTTGTTAAAAAAAAAACCAGAATAGGATGTTAGCATTTTTATTACTGTTTACTGATGATATTGCCATAATCACTAAGGCTATGCAGGAAACTGAGGACATAATAGACAGTTTGCAAGCAAAGTTCAATATAAGAACACTAGGAGAAATTAGACACTATCTTAGACTTGATATATGTAAGACACAACATGGATATCACAGGTGGATAAAATAATTGCTTTATTAAAAAGGTATAACATGGACCATTGCAAAATTTCCAAAACTCCTATGGGGAAGGAGTTTAACAATGATAACACAGATAGTCCTTTATTTGATAAGGAGATTTATCAGTCCTTAATAGGTAGTTTGTCATATTTGGGAAATTGGTCAAGGCCGGATATAGCTTATAGTGTAAATCAGTTGGCAAGGTACACTACAGAGCCCAGTGTTAAACATTGGCAGGCTGCAAAGTGAATACTTAGATATTTGAAGAATACTTTGCATTATGCTTTGTATTTAGAACCCGATAAGAAATTAATTCTTACTGCATATGCTGACGCAAGTTTTGCAAACGATGTCAAAACAAGGAAATCAACATCTGGTCTGGTAATAATGCTAGGGAACGCATTGATAGAATGGCAGTCAATTAGGCAGCAACATATCAGTCTTTCAATGGTGGAAGCTGAATTTTCTTGCTTATCTTTGTTATGTACGAAGCTGATTTATTTTAAACAACTCTGTTTAGATATCGATTGGATGTAACTAAACCATTTACTGTGTACAAAGATAACCAGGCTGCTATAAAATTAGCAACTAGTATTGCTGTTAAAACAAAATCAAAGCATACTGATTTAAGGTATCTGAATGTACGGCAATGTGTGGAAAACAAACTGATTGTGCTAAAGTACTGTGAGAGTGAACAGAATATAGCTGATAACTTCATGAAGGCACAAGGTTTTCAAAAACACAATGATTGTTGTAAGAAATATGGTTTAACCCTGTAAAACTGTAAATATGAACTGTAACTTTGTGGATGTGTATATATATATGGATCTTTGGTTCTTCAGGTTTTCTCCCGCGTAGAATTGGAAGTATCTAGGCGACATTTCGATGAAGTCTCATTCATCATCTTCAGGCTTGTGTCTTCGGCCTTGTGCTTCTCAGAGTAATGTGAGCTTGCAGCTGCTTCTTCCTTTTAATTGCTAGTGGGGGTGTGACTTGATTGGGTGAGGGCTTGGCTGTGTTCTGATTGGGTGGGAGTGTGTTCTCATTGGTTGGGGGTTTGGCTGTGTTCTGATTGGTTGGGGGGTTGGCTGTGTTCTGATTGGCTGGGGGTGTGTTCTGTTCCGGTGGGGGTTTGGTTGTACTCAGGTTAGTCTTAGTTGCTGGGGGATTTGAGCTGGTGAGCTGTGATCCTGCTGTTTGGCTTCGCGTTCGTGGTCGTGCCACATCTTCATGGTGGGTGTCAGTTCGCTTCATGTTGTGGGGGTTTGAAGCAAGTAGTGATGCAGCTGCGGTGCGGCTTCTGGTCTGTGGTCGTGTCTCATCTTCTGTGTGAGTGTGAGTCTGCTTTCTATGTGGAAGTGTGGTGGCAGCTTCTTGTGTGGTCCTCGTGGGTGTGGGTCTGTGCCCTTCATGTTAGGTACTCATTTGTTAATGAGGGCGGGTTTCCAAATGGCTGATAGGCGGGAGGTGTCATCTCGTTTATTCATGCTGTGTGGGCGTTTTTCTATCTCTGTGGCTTCTCTGATTATTCTGTTGTTGAAGTGTTCGATTTTGGTGATAGTTCTGGTATTTTTAAAGTCAATCTTATGTCCTGTGGCTTTGAGGGGTTGGACCAGGGAAGAGGTCGGTTCTTCTTTTTTGATTCAGTTCTTGTGTTCTTCAATGCGTGCACTTATTCTTCTATTTGTCCGATGTATGTGGTGGGGCAGGAGGTGCACGGGATTTCGTATACTCCTTGGTTTTCTAACTCAATTTTGTCTTTAGGGTTTCTTAAGATGGTGGATATTTTTCCGTTTGTGCAGAATGTTGTTTTAATGTTGTGTTTTTGGAGGATCTTGCTGATTTTGTCTGTAGTGTCTTTTATATATGGGAGGAGGGCTATGCCGTTTTCTTGTTCTCTGTCTTGGATTTTGGTTGGCGTTTCTTTTTGGATTAGGTGAGTAATCTTCTTTCTTTGGAATCCATTGGCTGTTAGTACGTTAGTGAGAGTGTGTAGTTCAGTTTTTAGGTGTTGTTCGTCGGCTAAGCATTTTGTTCTGGAGATGAGTGTCTCGGCTACGGAATTGATCTGTGCTGGGTGGTGGTGTGAGAGTGCGTGTAGATAGCGGTTTGTATGTGTTTTCTTCTGGTAGATGGTGTGTCCTAGGAAGCCATTGGATTTTTTGTATACTAAGACATCTAGGAAGGGAAGTTGATTGTTAGCTTCTGTTTCCATGGTGAATTGTATTTTGGGGTGTAGGTTGTTGAGGTGTGTGAGGAAGTTGTTCAGTTTTTCTTTCCCGTGTGGCCCGATTATGAAGGTGTCATCTACATATCTGAGCCAGAGTTTGGGTTTGTGATCATATTTTTCTAGAGCTTGTGTTTCAAAGTGTTCCATGTAGAGGTTTGCGATGACAGGTGAGGGGGTGACCCCATGGATGCTCCTTCCATTTGTTTGTATTTTTGTCCGTTGTAGGTGAAGTATGTATTGGATAGGCAGTGGTTAGTCAGATCTAGGATGTGCTTGGGGAGGTTGTATTTATTTTGGATGGCTGTCAAGGCTTCTTTTATAGGCACTTGGGTGAAGAGGGATATGACATTGAAGCTCACTAATAGGTCGCTGGGTTGTAAGTTTTGTTTCTTTATGATCTCGATGAACTGGAATGAGTTTCTTACATGTGAGTTGATGGATTCTGCATAGGGCTGTAGTTGTTTGGTGAGAAATTTGGCTAGGTTTTGTAGAGGTGAGCCTATGGAGCTGACTATTGGTCTAAGTGGGGTTCCTTCTTTGTGTATCTTGGGGAGACCATAAAGCTTAAGCTACTCTCTGGGTATGATTCTTTGCTGGATTTCTTCGCTGATGGGGGAGGCTTTTATTTTGGATCTATTGTTTTTTTCTAGGTAGGTGGTGGGGTCTGTGTTTAGGGGTTTGTATGTGGGGTCTTGGAGTAGGTTGGTTAACTTGGTTTGGTAGTCGGATGTGTTCATAACCATTGTCGCGTTGCCCTTGTCTGCTGGTAGGATTATTATGCTGGTGTCTTTTTTCAGGTTAAGTAGTGCAGTTTGTTCTTCTTTGGATAAGTTGCTTTTGGGTGGTTTGCTAGTACAGAGGATGTTGGTAATTTTGAGTCTGATTTTGTTTGCATCATCAGGGTTGATTTTGGTCAGGCTGGTTTCAACTCCGCATATGATGGTTTCTGTGGGGATGTGTTTGGGAGCAACAGCAAAGTTGAATCCTTTCGAAAGGACATTGGTTTCGGCTTCACTGAGGATCTTGTCTGAGATGTTGTGCACTGTTCGTTTCATGTGTGGCTGTGAGGGAGGAGGAGTTTGTTTCTGGCGTTGTTGTAGTTTTCTGAGTTTGTTGGTGTGTGTGTCTGTCTTGAGGGTGGTCTGTGTTTCGGCTCTCCAGACAGCGAGTTGTTTGGTTTTCTCCCAAAGTGCAGGGTGAATCTTGTTGCTGAGTCTGAGGTGAAGTGTGAGGAGATCTTTGTTGATTTGGTCTAGGAGGAATCTTTTTGTGTGAAGTTCATTTCTAATTAGGGCCAATTCTGTTCTTTTTAGGATGCATTTGGTGGCTGCTGTGTTGGTGTGGAATTTCAATTGGAAGCTTATGGGGATTAAATTTTGATCTCGGCAGTTGTATAGGAATGCGAGATCACATAAAATGGAAGCTCTTTGGACTTCAAGTTTTTCATAAGTCCTGGTCAGATGGTGGGTTTCCTCCCCGTAGAGGTGCAATATTTGTTTTCAGAGGTTTTCGCGGGTATTTGTATATGGATCTTTGGTTCTGATATATATATATATATATATATATATATATATATATATATATATATATATATGTAAGGTTTTTTTTTTTAAGCTGATAATACAAAGTATATATATATATATATATATATATATATATATATATATATATATATATATATATATATATACACACACATATACATATACATATACATATACATATACATATATATATATATATATATAGTAAACCAAAGGGGAGAATGTTAGATTTCTTTAAGAATCCAAACTGTTGGTTTACAATATATGGTTGTAAGTCATGATGACTCATCATTTTACTGAAGCCAGGATGCTGATTGGCTGCAAGTAGCAGACTTACTATAAAGCAGGAAGCCAGAGAGCACATATATATCTCCATATATCTCTACATCTCTCTCCATTGCTGTATTGCTATGTTTGAGCTACAGTGTTGCTCTTTTACCTGCTAACTATGATGGTTAGTTTTCTACTGTATTGACTGATGAACTGTGTATGAATCTTGGACTGAATCTGGGACTGTGCCTATATCCTGTATATAAAACCTTTACTTTAATATCCTTCAACTTCTGTGGTTGTGTGACTTTATGCTCATTGCTACAACTTTGCACACTGCTTACGTTTGCTGCATACTCCTTGTAATAAACTCTGCTAATACTTAACACAGACTCATGGCAAGCAAATTTATGAGACTGAGCTAGCCAATGGCAGATAGATAGATCACTGAATGATTCTGTGAGCAACTCAATCTGCCTGCCTGCTTTGCCTGATTTTGGATAAAAGTTGCTCTTTTTTTTATAAAAAAAATCAATATTTATATAAATATTTCTAATATTTACATACAAGCCATGCCCAGCCAATCACATGACCACCAAGCCACACCCACAAATTAGGCCACACCCACAGAACTGGTTAGTGGCCTCTGGGATTTAAAATTATGAGTTTGGTGGTCCCTGAGGTCCAAAAGGTTGGTGACCCCTGTCTTAGTATGTATCTTTGTATGTATTTAAGCATCTTAGTGAACTATAAAAATATATAATAAAATACAAAATAGCATTTAAACCTATTTAAAGGAGTCATTCATAAAGTTAATGTGTAGTATCAACAGCTATCTGCTTTGTAATTTGTTACTATTGTTTCTGTTATTATTCTTTCACAAACATTGTATTTATAGTATTTCTGGACTGATTAATATCTACTATATAAGGATGCAGAATAAACTTTTAAAAATTATATGTGCTTTCATAAATCTTGAATTTATGTTTGTGCAAGTCCAGAGGATTTCTTTCAAAATATTTTTCAAGTTATATATATAGCCATGCCAAAAGTATATGTACACTATATGTTTGTAGATAAAAGCAAGATATATATTTCAAATAATCCAACTAAAATAATATTTTGCATGTTATTTTAAGTATTAATGCTCATCAAATTGAAATTCTGCATTGCATCTGCAATCAATATAAAAAAAATTGTTTTATCATTATGGTTACCATATTTTCAGTGGTGTTATAAACTAGTTGGCTACTCTGTGATATAATAAGAATACCTCTCTTGTAGTTCCTGATTACAAGCCTTCATAGTCAGTTCATCCTGGTCTGTTAGATTGCCTGCCCCCTTTGAAATGAATCTATCAACTTAAAAAATGGTGGACTTTTTTTCTTTATCCCACATACTATTGACAAGAGTTCTGCTGGTTTCCCGTTAGAGCCTAGCTGACAAAAAGAATGATAAAATGTGGTCTTTTTTACCCACACCTCCCAACAATAATCTAACAATGGATGCAAGTTATTAAAACAAGGGGGAGTCAAGGGACAACAGCTGTAAAAAAAGTGTGTCAATGAAAATTTTGTTCAGAAAAGAAATTATATTTCTGAACTTTGTAATACGGTGTATTTGACAAAAGTATAATAATGTACACCAACTATAAAATGGTAAAACTGCAATAGGAAATTATAGCAATAGTATGAGATGACTTTCTTTCTTGTACAACAGGAAATAAACTCTACAAACACAGTTAACAAATTTAGTGATTTTCCCCACCTTTCTTGCAGTTTTTCCATACAATTTTTCGTGTCTTCTCAAAATGTCTGCTCATCCAAATAAGAAGAATTATTTCAGATGAAGAATATATATTACTTGACAGAGGATTGATGCTTAGTTTTGGAAGGTGTTTTGCATCTTTTGCATTGGTCTGGCTAATGTCCTCAAGAACAGAGACTCGCTGGAGAATCAGAATCTGAAACAAGAAGTTATATTGCTTCTTACCAATAACTAGTTGTACATTATGTAAAATCCTACCAAATGAACTTTAATATTGTAATCTTTCTACTTATGCAGCAGTTAAATTTTATGACCCTGCATTGTTTACAGCAAATTCCATTCCTCTCCCCCGCACCCCAGTTATAGCAAACCAAACCTTTATCATTACCTTTCAATGTTTCAGTATTGGATTAATGATTAGGGACTACCAAATCTGAGCTGTGGAAAACTAGGTAACTACTAGATGGCAACAAACATTTTTTCTGTATCTTCCTGGTGATCTAGTGCATGGGTCACCAATGGCTGGCTATCGTTTATTAGGAACCTAGGTTTCATCTGGGTGGCTGGCTGGGGTGTGTTTGGGCTAGAGGTATCAGGGGTGGTCTGTTTGTGCCCAGATGTTTAATAAACGATAGCCGGCCATTCACCAGAAGCCAAGCTGCACTGAAAGCCCAATACATGAAACACAATGTTGCCAGCTAATCAAGACAAAAGAACGCTACAAAACAGACAGAAGATATTAGAAACACCAATCAAGCAGAACACAGCAAACTCCAAGACCAATAAACACAGACCGAGACTCCCAACCAATCAGAATGAAGAAAAAACCATTCTAACAAAGCACGAAGCTAGCACCAAATTTAAAACAGAAAAGGCTGTCAAAGCCTGACACACACTCAATGAAGACGAACCCCATATGATGATATGATGATGATGGTAGATGAGATTCTGCCGAAACATTGCTACAACTTTAAAACCACAACTATAAAGATGTGGGGAAATAACCAAACAAAGCTGAAAACCATACATATAAAATACCTGCGAAAACATAACACACACACACACACACACACACACACACACACACACATATATGCAGGTCTTGGTGTGTTCGGGTCTTTTCCTGTGTAAGATTGAGAGTATCTTGGCAACTTTTCGACAAGGTCCCACTCACCATCTTCAGGCTGGTGCTTTCGGCTTCGTGCTTGCGCGAGCAAAGCATGATCTGAGCTGCTGTCTCCCTATATATACTGGTGGGGAGGTTGGTTGTGTTGTCATTTCCTGATTGGTTAATGGAGTTGATGTTTGCAGATTGGCTGGCTTTTTCATAAGAACATGTGTGGCTTAGGTATTGGCTGTGTGTCTATCAGCCTCCTGTGTTGTAATGATCTGGGTCATGGGCTGTGTGATGACCTTCTGAGTTATATTGTTGTGATCCCCTTGGTCCTGTGCTATAATCTGCTGGGTTGTTGGCTGTGCTGTGACATCCTGAGGGCCATGTGGGTTGTTTCACTTTAATAGCCAGCGGAAGATGGCCAGGGCTTATCTGTTTCGCAGAGTAGCTGGTACAATAATACCTTCATACCTGTGGATTGGCTAAATCTGCATCTGGCTAAAGGGAGGGGCCTCTACTGCTTTAATTCTACTTGCTTTGCCTAAGGGTATTCAGATGCTGCTTTGGATGTATTGCTGTCACTTCTACTTAATAAAAGATTCCTTTTGAAATACTTCATTTCAAGAATCTTCACTTTCTTAAGTTAGAAAGAGAGGCAACCCTTACATATTTCATGTTTAGTTCCCAAACTCACAGTACTTTTTAGATTTCATTTTTATATTTATATTCAGGCAATTACCAACTACAAAACCTAGATCCTATAATTTTGTGTCTCTAGCAAATAGACTAAATTCTTTTTCCACCTTTTTCATCATTTTCTTTGCATTTTGAAAACATTTTTTTCTCTCAGAGCTTAATTGTTTCCAGACATTTGCTTGCAGACATTTCATTACCTAACTCAATAATGAGAATGAGTATTGCTTACATATAAGGAATAATATAAGCTGTGCCAGTTTTGGTGGGGATGTAGTATTCTTTTTTACTTAACTGTTAATTGATTAAGTTCATCTGAGTGTTGGCTGCCACAGAGGATATATTCTGGCCTTTTTCCTTCCTTGTTTTTATTGTCTCTTTTGAATAGTGTGTAAAAGTGGTTTATGTATCTATTGATGACTCATTCCAAACTTCCAGAAATTCACTAGCATCTCTGGATTTAACCTAGTCCAGGATGTTCAGTTTCCCAGTTGAAACTATGTGTCAACTCACAAAGCATCCCTGGCCTGCTCTCGAATTGACATAGGCAAGGGGAATGAGAAAACGAACAAAAGCACATTCCAGCCATATCTCTGTCAAGGCTGGCTCCAAGGTTACACACAGTGGCCGGAGGAGAATGATCACTACAACCAGTAAAATTGCTTCATTGGAGAATGTGACTGATGACACATCTTGGGGGGAAGAGAAAAACATAATCAGAGCTGGACTGTAAATTACATGAGGTCAGAGTTGGCTTCACTTTTGAATGGTGTGTAAATGTGGTTTATGTATCTGGGAGAATGTCAAAAAAGTGCTAGCTAAAATGGCACAAACCTATAAGAAACAGGCAAACAAACACTGAGCCCCACAATGGCCATTCC
Organism: Bungarus multicinctus; assembly: GCA_023653725.1. Taxonomy (NCBI): domain Eukaryota; kingdom Metazoa; phylum Chordata; class Lepidosauria; order Squamata; family Elapidae; genus Bungarus; species Bungarus multicinctus. The sequence continues at coordinate 64,076,828 of CM042850.1, forward strand.
AACTAGTGGAGAAGGTCTATCTCTCCACGAAGTACTTGAGGTTAAAACTTCCCAGTAGGAAACTGGGACCAAAGTTTATGGGGCTATTCCCCATAGTGAAGATCATCAAACCAGTCACGGTCCAATTAAAATTGCCCTGACTGCTAGGGAAGATACACCTGGTGTTCCATAGCAGCCTCTTAAAACCCATGGTCAACCCTGAGGCCACTACCCTGTGAGCCCCCAGATCCTGTGGTCATATGGGACCAAACCCATTATGAGGTGCAGCGAATCCTTGACTCAAGGTGGCACAGGAGAACAACTCCAATACCTAATCAAATGGAAGGGCTATCCCTTATCAGAGACGTCTTGGGTAAAGAGTAGGAACATCCAGGCTCACCGCCTCATAGCTAAATTCCACGCAGACAACTCAAACAAGCCTGAGAGGAGATTGCAACCCTAAAATCTATATCTGTACTCAAGTTGCTTTTGCTTTGCATAGGTTGCCTTCAGGAAGTGAGGGGAGCCAAATGTCAACTAGCAAAGCATCCCTGGCCTGCTTTCGAGTTGCCATAGGCAAGGAGGATGGGAAAATGAACTTGCAGCACATCACTCAAACCAAAAGCATATTCCAGCCATATCTCGGTCAAGGCCGTCTCCGGGGTTACACACAGTGGCCGGAGGGGAATGATCTTTACAATCAGCAAAATTGCTTCATTGGAGAATGTAACTGATGACACACCTTGGGGGGAGAAGGAACAAGATCAGAGCTGGACTGTAAATTATGTGGGGTCAGAGTTAGCTTCACTTGGAACATGCTGACATGATGCTCCTAATAAATAATTTGATTTCTTTTTAAGATTGGCTCGAGGCTCATGATTTAATTAGGATGTTGGTCAGAATCCTGATACCATGGCTGATCTGTCCATGTATTATAAGATTAATTTTCATCATGTCTTCTGACTGCTAGTTGGCGTTCAGTCTTCTGTCTGCCTGTTCTACAAAGTAGCTGTTATAGTCCTGGCATGTATGTTGTAAATAACTTCTTTTTTTTCTTCTTCTTGGGCTATGGGGTCTTTTGGATAATCTATAATAAAATGTTTTGGAGAGCTTAGTTGATTTATGTGCCACACTGATAAGTTATAATAGTTTGTCAGTTGTTTCTGAGATGTTTTTTGAAATATGGTAATGTTAACCTTTCTATCGCTTTTGCTTGTTGTGCTTGTTGAATGGTCAGGCACTTTTTGATAAAGTACCATGGGTACCATTCTATTGGATGATCTTCTATAGGCAGTCTGGTGTTTTGGGGTGCTTGTATCATTTTTTTACTACGGGTTCTGTGGGCATGGATTATTTGGTGGGCATGGCTTAGGAACTGGGTAGGTGTGGCTTGGTGGTCATGTGACTGGGGTGGGTGTGGCTGACTCAATGTCACTCACGTCAAGGGGTGCCTCGCCTGGCCTCTCCCCTCCCAGCCATTCCTTGTCACACCCAGCCTCAACATATCTATAGTTCGTTAAAAATGTTGTTCACCTTTTTTTTTTTACTTTATTATCTACGTAATATAGATGTATTTTAATGGACCACTGAAAGGAGGAAATGGCTCACATGCTCTGCCCAAGAGTGTGGCAACAGGCTTTTAAGGGGCTGCCAGAAAGAGGGGGGGCAATGTATTTTCTAAAGCACCAGAAGGCAAACAATATATTTTCCAAAGCTGGAAACTGTAAAAAAAGGAGAAGCAACCTAAAAGTAAGGAGAAACTTTCAGCTTTCCATCACCACCCCCACCCCCATATTCAAGTGATCATCTGATCTTGCAGACCCAAAATGAGTACCTATGCCAGGGATCTTCAAACTTGACAGCTTTAAGACTTGTGGATTTCAACTCCCAGAATTTCTCCTCTAGTCAAGTTTCTAGAAGAAATTTCCTGACAGTGAGAATAATTAGCCAGTGGAACTGCTTGCCTCCAGAAGTTCTGGGTGCTCCAGCCATGTGACTGGGGTGGGCATGCTTGGTGGTCATGTGATTGGATGGGCGTGGTTTGGTGGTCATGTGACTGGGTGGGTGTGGCCGACTCAATGTCACTCACATCAAGGGGTGCCTCGGCTGGCCTCTCCCCTCCCATTCCTTGTCACACCAAGCCTCAACATATCTATAATTCGGTAAAAATGTTCACCTTTTTTTTTTTACTTTATTATATACGTACTATAGATGTATTTTCATGGACCACTGAAAGGAGGAAATGGCTCACACGCTTTGCCAAAGAGTGTGGCAACAGGCTTTTAAGGGATTGCCAGAAAGAGGGGGTGGGCAATGTATTTTCCGAAGCACCAGAAGGCAAACAATATATTTTCCAAAGCACCAGAAGGATGGAAATTGAACAAAGAGAGAAGCAACCTAAAAGTAAGGAGAAACTTCCTGATAGTGAGAATAATTAACCAGTGGAACTGCTTGCCTCCAGAAGTTCTGGGTGCTCCAACACTGGACGTTTTTATGAAAAGACTGGACAGCTATTTCTCTGAAATGGTATAGGGTTCCCCTCAGGGTCCCATCTAAGAGTTATTCTGTTATTCTGACACTTTTCCCAGGACTTCTACCCAGAGTTTGGTATCTCAGAGTTTTCCTTCCTGAGCAGTGGGTTGGACTAGAAGACCTCCATAGTTCCTTTCAACTCTGTTAAACCCATCTGTATTTATGCTCTGGACTATAGACATTCAATGCCTGTAAACCCTGAAAAATACCTGGGCAAAAGAAAGGCAGTAAAATCACTCTATGTGTAGGGACAGTATAAAATATTAATATATGATAACTAATGGAACAATTAAAAATAGCACAGGGTTTTCTCTCTCTTTCCCTTCCTATTTCTTTTTCTCTCTTTTCTTATTTCTCTTTCTCTTCCTTCCTTCCTTCCTTCCTTCCTTTCTCTTTTTCTTTCTTTCTTTCTTTCTTTCTTTCTTTCTTTCTTTCTTTCTTTCTTTCTTTCTTTCTTTCTTTCTTTCTTTCTTTCTTTCTTTCTTTCTTTCTTTCCTTTCTCTCTCTCTCTCTCTCTCTCTCACTCACTTACACACAGACACACACACACACATACCCCTGGTCTGACTTGGAGGCGTGAGAAAGCAGAAAGCGAGCGATGGGGGTAGCAATGCTGCTACAGAAGGCAGCTCCGGGAGTCCCCACCTTCCCTTTTGGAGTACCTCTTACCGCGATGTCGGACAGATGTTCCTCCCGTGTGGAGTCAGCTCCTGCACAGCCCTGCCTCCCAGAAGAGTAGCAAGAAGCCTGCTCGGGTGAGGAGGAAGGAAAGCCCTGGCACGCAGGTCCACCCCATGAAGCCCATTGCACTGGGTGGAAATGAAGGAAAGCCACGGTCCGCCCTTTCTGGCTGGCAGCTCTGGTCTCCTTGCTCTTCCAGGTTCTGGCACGTTGGCCAGCTCGGACATGGGGCAACTTTTGCCCTGCTAGCAAACGCTGCCCCACCAGCTGCTCCTGTTGCCACTGGGAGCAAAAAGGCAGCAGCAGTTCTCACCCATCTCTTGCTGCTGCTCTTTTGGGGAGGCAGGGCTGCGCGTGTGAACTATCGCTGCCTTCTCCCCTGCAGTGATGGCAGGAGTAGTGGACCCAGGGCAGCATTTGCTGGCAGGCTGACCGGTGCACTGGAACCTGGAAGACAGCAAGGGGAGCAGAGGTGCCGGCACGCACGTCCACCCCATGAAGCCCGTTGCACTGGGTGGAAATGAAGGAAAGCCATGGTCCGCCCTTTCTGGCTGGCAGCTCTGGTCTCCTTGCTCTTCTAGGTTCCGGCACACTGGCCAGCTTGGACATGGGGCAGCTTTTGCCCCACCAGCAAACGCTGCCCCACCAGCTGCTCCTGTTGCCACCGGGAGCAAAAAGGCAACAGCAGTTCTCGCCCATCTCTTGCTGCTGCTCTTTTGGGGAGGCAGGGTTGTATCGCGGCCATGTAGGGGAGGAAGTGAGAAGATTAAGGGCCAGGCCAGGGCCTCTGAAGGAGGGGAAATGGGTGACGCATTGCATTTAAGGGACAGCAGGTGGCAAGCAGATGGTGAGTGGGCGGTGGCTCCAGGACAAGGCTGGAGCTAGGGAATCATGTGTTCCCCAACCCAGCCAAGGCAGCTGGCAGTTCCAGGGTCTCAGGAAATAGCACGCGTCCCTGGGCCCCCGACCCCCAACCCAAGGTGAAGGGTCAGCAGGAGGCGTGCATTGCTTACCTTTGGTGAGCTGAGCTGACCGGGCATCAATAAGGCAACTGACAAGGCGATAAGTTGGGCCACATGGTGAAGGCAACATATATGGAGCGGGGGTGGGTGGGGCGAGCATCAAGCAGATGGAAAAGATGAGCGAACATCGAGCATCGAGCAGCCAGAAGGGGCGAGTGAGCGGTGACTGAGTGACCAAGTCGGGGGCGTGGCTAGCCAGAAGTCACTACCGGTTCGGCGACCCACACCAAATTCTTGCTACCGGTTTGCCAATCTGGTGTGAACCGGCTGAATACCACCTCTGGTTGTACTCATTTGAATAATGTTCTTACACAGCATCTCTTGTGATAAGTTTCTTTTTTTATTAGACAACATATCTTTTTTAAACTTTCAGAAACTTCACTAAAGAGATTTTAAGTGTCCAGATTGAGTCTACATTCTTCAGTGGGAAGTTTATTTTTCTTTCAGTACAAAATTGCTTTTAAGTTGTCCAACCAATTTTCAGATTGATGTATATGATAATGTGAAGTTATTTTTAGTCACTATTTATGCAATATGTGCCTTGCCCAAATTCATAGATCCCAATACATATTTACATATATAAATAAAAGGATTAAACTTTATTTTGCACGATCATAATTACAGCTAAAACAAGCAATAGTTTTACATTACGTCAATCAAGTTTGTGTGAATAAAGACTTACTCATCTCACCTTGTATATTTGAATTAGCACATCTGTCCAGGCTCGCTTACTCACAGCCTCAAAGATAGAGTCATCCAAAACATAAATATAACTCTCATCTTCATTAGATTTTTGAATCTTTAAATAAAAATAAAATAATTCTGATTTACATTTTGGTTTTCTTTCATCATCTACCACAATGAACTAACATTAAGTATTATCTGAAATAAAATTAATAAGATGTTCTGCATATTTGGGTGGCATTGAGGTGTAATAAATTAGTAGTATTAATAAATCTGTGGATGCAGAAAATGTTATGTTCAAACTACTATATAAGATTATAAAAATGGTATTATACCAATATTTATTTGGTAACTTGATCTGCTTTCAAATAAATATGCTTCAGTGAGTTTAGATTGCCATGCAGGAAAGGGGGAGGAGCATGTTATATTTCCAGCAAACATCCTTTACAAATCTGTATATTTCCTCTTGATGTTAGTTTCATTGAAGCACTACTGCTGGCTATAGCTTGTAAATAACTCACAACAAAATAAAAAGTGGTAGATTTACATATTATACTATTATTCATACAACCAGAGAAAAATCTTCTGAATTATTACAGTATATTAACATTAAAAATATGAAGTTTAGCTAGGTAAATTACCTTCAGCATAAGCTGCAAATGGGACCATATCGTATAATCTTCGAAGTCAAGAAGAAACTGAGGCATAATGTGGGAAAGAGACGCTCCTTGACTTCTAAAGTCAACATCAAAAGCAAAGTAATAAATAGAAACAATGCAAAATATTGGAAAAGAATGACTAACTTCAAGAGGTTTTATCCATAGCCATAAATTTGAAATCTTATATCCTCCAAAAAAGATACTTAAAGATTACTTTTTCTCATAAGAACATTTGTCCCTCTTGAATACAGTAGACTATTGCAGGATTTCACAACCAAAAAATAGGAATCCTAAGGATACTTGGGAATAAAAGCCACTGAACTCAATAGAATTTTCTACAGGTTAAGTGTACATAGGTTTATGATTGTAAAATGCAGCATGAATGCTTGTTGAGCTTTTTACAAACAGCTGTTTTCTTTTCTTCATTTCCATCCCAAATTGTAACTCACTTTCTCATCTCTTCCCAGTTTTGTCCCTATTCCCTTCATTGTATCACCATCTCCTTATTTACTGAATTTCATGGAAGGAAGGAGGAAATGAGGGTTAATATATGTACTTTTACATGCTTTATTAATTTTACAAATTTGATAATTAAAACTATTTGACTGTGAAATAAGTTAACACCTTTTAATTGAAATATTGATTTTATATTTTTACCCTTACCTTCTTCATATATGGAATATGGCCTCTAGCCAGTGTATCTATAATATATGTGGCTTTTTATTGTGGTTTTAGAGGTCAGTCTTCAAATTAATATTTTATTTCAGAATGGTCTAGCATAATATTAGTACTTCAATAAATATGTACATATCTGGAAAACTTTTGAAACTATATGCAAATCATACTAGTACTTTCAAAGCACATACTTAAGAAAAGTGATCATTGTAGAATGTTGCCAGTGAAGTTGCACCACTCGTTGGACAGGATCAAAAGGCAAAACTTGACTTGAACTAATTCCAGGCAATAATTGTCCACTTAAATGAATCAACATGTCATAAATTGTCTTGGTATCCTTACCAAGATTTAGCTTAAGTTTTTCATCTGATGAAGTCATTTGAATTTTACAAATATCACTAGAGGATAGAAAGAAATCTGTTTTATTATTAAAAGTAAGGTAAATTAAAGAACCCCCTATTGGAATATTTTGTTATTTTCTAGTACAAGTAGTCTTTGACTTATGACCACTACTGAGCCCAACATTTCTGTTGCTAAGTGAAATATTTAAGTGAATTTTGCCCAATTTTTTGACCTTTCTTCCCACAGTCATTAAGTGAATCACTGCAGTTGTTATGTTAGTCACATGGTTCTTAAGTGAATCTGGCTTCCCTATTGACTTTGCTTGTCAGAAGGTTCCAAAAAGCAATCACATGACCACGGGATACTACAACCTTCCTAAATATGAGTCATTTACTAAGTATCTGAATTTTGATCATATGACCATGGAGATGCTGCAACAGTCGTAAGTATGAAAAATGGCTGTCACTTTTTTCAGTGCCATTGTATTTTCATTTAGTATGTAAATGAACTGTTGTAAATCAAGGACTGGCTGTATTTACTATTTGATATGCTCTCTGACTACCAACAAGTCTAGGTAGCATAACAACTAAACAAGAACAACCAATGCAGTACTAAACAAAAAATAAAAAATGGCAGGAACAACAAGCCCAGAAAGAAGGAAGCAAGGGGGCTTCACACACACACAGACACGCACACCAAAGGTCTGGGCAAAGACTCAGGTCTTCAAGGAAGGCCTTCTAAACAACAGTGGGAAAATATGGTTTATTGACTAGTAATTAATTTAACCAAATAGGATGAACATTTATATTATTTTATTTAAAAAGATACATTATGAATAGAACACTATGCATAGTCAATGTCAAAGTTCCAGAAAAATCCAACTCCAATCAAAAAAGAAGGGCACTTTTTCAGTTTCCTTTTATTAAAGTAGATATTACTGGCACATCTGGGAATCTGAGAGTTCCAGGTTTTCTTTTAGTAATTCAAAAGTCAAAACCCAACCCATCAGTCCATCATATGGTCCAATCATTAACTGTCCCAACTTGAGACATCCCTTCAACTACTCCTCCTCCAGGTGCAAGAATAACATGACCTTGACCAAAAAGAAGAATGCTATTGTGTCTAACTACCAACACTCTAAAAACCCCCCTACTTTTCCAGTCACAGGAATGTGGCAACGTGAAAGCTTCTGGTTCTAAATATGGCTTCCAAAGCTGATGGGCTGGTCAATTCATACATAAAAATATGCTGTCAGCTTAGGAAACCTTATTCAACACTGCCACATAGCTTGAGAAAATGGGAGGGGGTGATTTTAATTGAGTAACTCTAAGTAGACAAAATAGAATTTTTTTGTTAGTTCATGGTCATGGAGTGTGGTGCAGGAACAAAAAGAAACTTTCCAATTTGAAAATCTAGACAGAGTGGCGCAAAATGAGGACCAATTAATGGAAATGAAACAAGGCAAGTGACCCTTACCAGACTTTGTATGGGACTTTAAAAGGGTTCCAAGCCATCTCATGGACTGGGCTGAAAGAATCATCTTGCACTATTTCAAAAACGCCATTGACCCAGAAGTAAAAAAAAAGCCAGCAACATTACAGAAATACCTGAAACGCTACAACTGGTATGCAACAGCCCTCAAATTAGTTGATATCAATCAACAAAAATGGCCTCTACCATCAAGCTGCCGAGGAACAGCGAGGGGTGCGGAGAACGTTATGGGACTGCGGGACGATGTGGTCGGGGCCTCGGAGGTACTCGAGGGGAGAGCTTTGGGCCCTGAGGGATGTCCCCCTCTCCCTTAAGTGGCCTCCAAGACTCTCCAGGACTTTCCTCGATGACGGATCCTGGGATCCTGAGAGATGGTGGGGCCGGAAGAACCGGAAGAAGCACGGGAAACCGGGGGTTTTTAATTTTGTAATGGGTTTTTTAAAGGGGTTGGGTATATCCGGGACGGGTTCGGGAGACAGCCCGCGTGGATTTGGGGGCAGCCAGGCCAGCACGCGCACCTGGAGGGACTCGGGGGGTTCCGTGCTGGGGTGGCGGACGGAGGGTGGGATGCCGGGGGCCAATTTTATCAGCACGGTGGCAGGGAGGGGTAGATATGCTGGGGGTAGAGGGCCATATCCGGTTAGGGGATCGCGCTGCCGATATCTGCAAGCGGTAGCGCGCTTCGACCCTCCTCACCCAACCTGCAGTCCTGGTTGTCCGGAGCCTCAGGCCCTGAATACCCGGCTGTTGCTGTGCAATGCCAGGTCCGTGGTTAATAAGGCTCCCCTGATTTGTGATCTGGTGCAGGAGGAGAGCGCGGACCTGGTAGGTATTACCAAAACCTGGTTGGGCCCAGAGGGCGGTGTCCCTCTGGTAGAGATGTGCCCACCAGGTTTCCTTGCATTTCATCAGCCCAGGGCTCAGGGAAGGGGTGGAGGGGTGGCGGTGCTTATTAAAGAGGTCCTTTGTCCTAGGAAGGCCACTGTCCCTCAGACGGCTGGTTGTGAGTCTCTCTTTGTGAAGTGGGGACAAGGGGTTCAGATGGGCCTTTTGATGGCGTACCTGGCTCCCTGCCACGTCTCATCGGCCCTGCCCGGACTCCTTGAGGTGATAGCCAGGCTGGCGGTTGAGACCCCTAGGCTTTTGGTCATGGGGGATTTCAACCTGCCATCGCTCGGTGAAACCTCGGGGGTTGCCCGGGAGTTCATGGCTTCCATGACGGCCATGGACCTGACCCAATTAGTCTCTGCCCCCACTCATATAGGAGGACACACGCTGGACTTGATTTTTGTCTCGGGTCAGTGGTTGAATGACTGTAATTTTGGGGATTTAGTTATTACACCCTTGTCATGGACAGATCATTCCCTTCTTAGACTGGACTTCTGTTCCGCCACCCCCCACCGCAGGGAGGCGGAGTCACGTAGATTGTTCCGCCCCAGGCGCCTGATGGACCCGGAGCGGTTCCAGAGGGAGCTTGGGCCATTTCCTGAGTCTCTGGCTCACAACTCGCCTGGAGACCTGGTAGCCACCTGGGATAGGTTGGCTGCCGGGGCTCTGGATCGAGTTGCGCCTCTGCGACCTCTGACCCGGCACAGATCCCACTTGGTTCCGTGGTATACGGAGGAGCTACGGGAGATAAAGTGCCGGAAAAGACGTCTAGAGAGCATTTGGAGGGCGAGCCGGACTGAGTCTGACCGGACACAGGTAAGATCTTATATCAAGACTTACCTTGTGGCGATAGAGGCGGCGAAGTGTTCGCATTTCTCCGCCCTTATTGCGTCGGCAGAAAATCGGCCTGCCGCCCTGTTTAGAGTGACCCGCTCTCTGCTTGAACCGAGAGCGCGGGATGACCTCTTGCAGGGTAGGGTAGAGGAGTTTTCCCGATTCCTGCATGACAAAATCGCTCAGATTCGGGACAGGCTGGACTCCAATTGGGTGGTCCCGGGGGAGGTGTCTGGGGCAGGTCTTGAGAATGTTATCTGGGGGGAGTTTGACCCTGTGACCGCCGAGGGTGTGGACAGATTGCTGGGGGATCTGAATGCCACCACCTGTTTGTTGTACCCGTGTCCTTCCTGGTTGGTTTCGGCCACCAGGGAGACGACACGAGGCTGGCTCCAGGGGATTACCAACGCTTCTTTGAGAGAGGGGTCGTTTCCTACCGCCTTGAAAATGGCGGTGGTGCGGCCCCTCCTCAAGAAGCCTTCCCTGGACCCAGCTGTTTTAAACAACTATCGTCCAGTCTCCAACCTTCCTTTTATAGCGAAGGTTGTTGAGAGTGTGGTGGCACGTCAGCTCCCTCAGTACCTGGAGGAAGCTACTTACCTCGATCCGTTCCAATCGGGCTTCAGGCCTGGGCATAGTACCGAAACAGCATTGGCCGCGTTGGTCGATGATCTCTGGAAGGCCCGTGACAGAGGGTTCTCCTCTGTCCTGGTCCTATTAGATCTCTCAGCGGCTTTTGATACTATCAACCATAGTATCCTATTGCGGCGGTTGGAGGGGTTGGGGATTGGGGGAACTGTCTTGCGATGGTTCTCCTCCTTCCTCTCCGACCGTTCGCAATTTGTGTTGGCAGGAGGGGAGAGGTCACCTCTAGGCCCCTTGTTTGTGGGGTGCCTCAGGGGTCGGTCCTCTCCCCTCTCTTGTTCAACATTTATGTGAAGCCGCTGGGTGAGATCATCCGTGGTCTTGGGGTGCGGTGTCACCTGTACACAGATAACACCCAACTGTGCAACTCCACCCTGGACCACCCCAACGATGCTGTAGAGGCTATGTCCCGGTGCCTGGAGGCCATGCGGAATTGGATGGGCGAGAACAGGCTCCGGCTCAACCCATCCAAGACCGAGTGGCTGTGGTTCCCGGCGTCCCGATATAGCTAGCTGACACCTTCGCTGGCTATTGGGGGAGAGATTTTGCCCCCCCACAGAGAGGGCTCGCAATCTGCGCGTCCTCCTGGATGCACGGCTGTCCTTAGACCATCATATTGCGGCCGTCTCCAGGGGGGCGTTTTATCAGGTTCACCTGATCTACCGGTTGCAGCCCTTCCTGGATCGGGACGCCCTGCGCACGGTCACTCACGCCCTTGTCACCTCTCGCCTGGATTACTGTAATGCTCTTTACATGGGGCTCCCTGTGGGGAGCACCCGGAGACTCCAACTGGTGCAAAATACGGCCGCGCGGGTGATTATGGGGGCGTCGCGTAGCTCCCATGTGACGCCTCTCCTGCGCAAGCTGCATTGGTTGCCGGTGGCTTTCCGGGTTCGCTTTAAGGTTCTAGTTTTGACCTTTAAGGCGATCCATGGCATTGGGCCAGGTTATCTGCAGGACCGCATTCTGCCGGTGATCTCCAGCAGACCGGTGCGTTCCCACAGGGAGGGCCTTCTCCGGGTGCCGTTGGCCTCTATGTGCCGTCTGGCGGCCCCCAGGAGTAGGGCCTTCTCTGTGGGGGCCCCTGCCCTCTGGAATACTCTGCCACCTGAGATACGCACCAGCACGGACCTGAGGACCTTCAGGCGCGCGTTAAAAACCTGGCTCTTTGAGCAGGCTGGCCTGGGCTGATACAGTGTTAAATGTCTCCTCTAATTTGGCTTTAACCGGGGTTTTAATATTCTTGGGGGAGGGTTGTTTTAGCTTAAACAGCCATTATTTAATCTCTTTTTAACTTTTGTATTGTTTGGGTCTGATTTGGCTGTACACCGCCCTGAGTCCCTAGAGTCCCTATATAAATGTTATAAATAAATAAATAAATAAGTGGGAGGATGGATACTGAAAAATTATGATTGGGATGAGCCCACTGCCCCCTTCCACCCACTAAGAAACTACCACCCAACATGGGTCCAAAAACTGAAGCAGCAGCCACCGCCTCGGACTCTCTTCCAGGTACTCCCCAAGTACCCAAACAATACAGAGACTTGGGTGAGGCATTCAGAGAAGAGGAATGCAATGTTTTACCTCCCCATCGAGCCACTGATAGTGCCATAGAGTTAGAACCCGGGGAAAAACTGCCAAAACCAAAGATGTATTCCATGACACCAGCTGAAATGACTGAATTAAGGAAATACATCAATCATAATTTGGACAGAGGTTTCATTGAGCCTGCCAAATCTAGGTTGGCCGCCCAAGTGCTGTTCAAAGAAAAGAAAGATGGTGGGTTGAGATTATGTGTTGATTTTAAAGGTGTGAAAGTCGTGTGTGTAAAAAACATGTACTCTCTCCCCCTCATGAAGGACGTATTAAACCACCTGTCAAAAGGCAAGGGCTTCACCAAACTAGATCTGAGAAAAGCTTACTACCGAGTCCGCATAAAGGAGGGAGACGAATGGAAAACTGCCTTCAACTGCCCTTTGAGTAGTTTCTAATTCTGAGTCATGCCTTCAGACTTCAAGACCCCCCTCCCCCCGCAGTATTTATACAACTCATCAACGAAGTGTTACATCCCCACCTGTACCAGGAGGTCCTCGTCTACCTGAATTACATCCTTATATTCAACAAAACCATCAAGGAACATGTCAAATTGGTCAGACAAGCATTGAAAAAACTTTTAGCCACCAAGTTATATGTAAAAATGTCAAAATGCGAATTCCAAAAAGTCGCTGATTACCTAGGCTACCGAATATCCAACCAGGGAATTGAGATTGACCCTGGAAAAGTGAAAGCTGTGCTAGACTGGCAACCCCCCAAAACACGAAAGCAACTTCAAAGCTTTTTGGGTTTTGCCAATTTCTATAGACAATTCATTCCTTCTTTTGCTGAGGTCGCCCTCCCTTTGAGTTATTGAAAACGGGGCCTTCCCCCACCAAACCGAAGCCCACTCAACCCTTTGCGTGGACAATGGACTGTTAGAGAGCTTTCGAAACCTTAAAATGCCTCTTTGCAGCTGAACACATTCTCCAGCACCTAGACCCAACCAAACTTTTTATAGTCCAAAGTGATGCTAGTGATGTGGCTGTCACAGCCATTCTTCTCCAAAGGGACTCTCAGAACCAGCTAATGCCTTATGCTTATGTGTCCAAAAAGCTGACACAGATCGAAGGTGGGTGGTTTGGGAGAAAGAAGCATTTGCGATGGACTTTGCTGACTTGGAGGCATTTCCTGGAAGGGGTGAAGGAGCCGTTTGAGGTGTGGACTGATCACAAGAACCTCGAGGCTCTAAAGACACCTCGGAAGCTATCACCTAAACAAGTCCGCTGGGCTCAATATTTCAAGCGGTTCAACTTCAACATGAAATATATCCCTGGAGAGAAAAACATATTGATGGACGCCCTGTCAAGAAGACCCCAATTTGACAGTCGTCGAGAGGAAGTAGTGCAGACTATATCAGAAGCTCAACCGGCAGACCAGGTAAACACCCAACGTAAGCCAACCGCAACCCTAGACGCCTGGAAGACAAACTGACAACGAGTTGAAAGCAGCCTTATTGACTGATCCCTGGTTTGTGAAGCATCAAACCAAGTTGACAATGAATGAGGGACTGGCTTGGAAAGGGACTAAACTTTATGTACCCACTAATCTAAGACTAAATGATACTAAAGCATAGCCATGACTCACGGTTGTGGGGGGCACTTCGGTTTCTTAAAAACCCTACATTTAGTCAGAAGTCAGTTCTGAAATGAACAGAACAGAAATGAAACCTGATGTCGAGGACTATGTGAAAAGTTGCTCAATTTATGCCACAATGAAACACAGAACTGGGAAACCCTCTGGCCTCCTCTAACAAGTAGCTAAACCAATACAGCCATGGGAAGAAATCATGATGGACTTTATCGTAGAATTACCTGAGAGTGGAGGGAATACAATAATTTGGACTGTTATTGACTTATTCTCTAAGCAAGCCCACTTTACAGCCTGTAAAGGACTACCCTCTGCAAAAAAGCTTGCAAAACTGTTCGTGAAGCATATCTGTAGGCTACACGGAGTACCTCATAAAATAATCTCAGACAGAGGGGTACAGTTTACCGCTAAATTCTGGAGGGAGTTTTTAAGGTCTATTGGGTCATCCCAAGGATTACCCTCAGTGTTCCATCCTGCATGCAACGGAGCAGCAGAGAGAATGAATGCCATGGTGGAACAATACATTAGATGCTATGTAAATTATCAACAAGAAAACTGGGCAGAGTTATTGCCATTTGCAGAGGTTGCTTATAATAATGCAGTACATAGCAGAATGGGCTTGACTCCATTCCAAATCAACACTGGCATGGAATTTGTCCCTATGCTGGAATTACCTAGAGAACCCTCCCACATCCATATCTGTAACAGAATGGATGAACTCATTAAAAAGGGTTGGGAGGATATGAAAAAAGCTTTGACTGAAGCTGCTAAGGAATACAAAAAGCAGGCAGACAAACATAGATCCCTCCAACCACCATTTAAAGTAGGGAACGAAGTATTTTTGTCAACAAAATATCTCAGATTGAAACTTTCTAGTAAGAAGTTGGGCCCTAAGTTCTTAGGTCCATTCCCGATATCAAAAGTAATCCAATTAAATCTTCCCCGGTTATTGGGAAAAATACACCCAGTGTTCCATAGTAGTTCATTAAAACCAGCTGTAGCATCAATTTTAAGACCAATACCAACAGCTCCCCCTATACCTTTAATTGTACAGGGTGAGACACATTATGAAATCAAGAAAATCCTTGATTCTAGATTACACTGAGGGAGATTACAATACTTGGTATTGTGGAAGGGTTACCCTGTATCAAGTACTACTTGGGTTAAAAGTTGGGATGTACATGCAGATAGATTAGTTAACCAATTCCATGAGGAATTCCCTAACAAACCGAAGGGTCCTCTTGGAGGGGGGAGAGGGGGTTAAGAGCATCACATTAACCCCTGGTTGAGTTTTGCTTATTATTTCTTATAGGAGGTGAACTTCTCAAGGGATGCCTGTCAGCTTTGGAAACCTTATTCAATGCTGCCACATAGCTTAAGAAAGTGGGAAGGGGGTGATTTTAACTGAGTAGCTCTAAGTAGACAAAATATAATTCTTTTGTTGGTTCAAGATCATGGAGTGTGGCGCAGGAACAAAAAGGAACTTACTTTGGGATTGGTTCATGTGATGTGATGATGAGGGAAAAGAGGATGGTTTGTAGTTTGGCACATTGTGGGAAGTCCGGGAAACTTTTAGTTTTGAGATTCCACAGATGTGCCAGGTGCTATTCTAATAAAGACAGATGACATCTGTCTCGGAGTTACTGATTCGAATGGAGGTTTTCTGGAATGCTGAAATATGCCTCTTTTTAACTATCAATGAAATTGATATTTCATTTTTTAATAATTTATATACTATCGAAACTCTCATATTTATCTGTGCATAACTTTTTGTCTGTGTGTAATTTTTAACTGGGTGAAATGGTACATCATAAGGCAACAGTGATGAACCAATGTACCTTAAATGGGATAAGTTACAGAATGCATTCACAATCCAAAATCCAGAATCCATGACTCCCATGGAATCGAAATTTGGCAAATTTTATACAAGGTGTGATGGTATAATACAAAAGGGAGTAAAACATTCCCATGCTCAGATGTTTGACTGCTATACAGTTCAACATGGGCTGTTTTCAAGATAGACAAATCTCTGAACATCTTCCTGAATTTTTAAGAACTTTTCCATTGAAAGCAATATATTAGATGCTTCACTATTGTTGAAAACACTGAGAAATTTGGTAAGGAAATACCAATAAAACAATGACCCAATAAGTCAAGGGTTGTCTAGTTTACAACTATAAATATAAATCACTACTCTTTTCCTAAGTTTAATAAAGCATTCATTTAAAAAAAAAGTTGTATGTGATAACAATCTGCTCTTACCGTCTTAGAGAATATGGAATTGAAATTGGATTTGGTCCTTTAGACCAACCAAAAAGAGTAAACCAGTTCTGAGCTGCCATTACAATTTTCTGGAAGAAAGTATATTTTGCTGTGTCTTCTGCAGGAAAAACTAATTCATCAGATGTATTCCTCCTAACCCATTTATTTTGGATAACAGCCTCCTGCTTCTTTATGTTTTCATTTTCAAGGATTTTTTCCAGTTCTGCATAAAAATTCAGTAATTTAGTTATCATTGTATCACTTGCTAGCAAACCATTACATATTATTTAGTTAATTAACGTTCAGTTTTTGCTGAAAACAAGATCAAATATTTCAGATATGTCCAAATGTATGTGATTATGTTCCAATAATCAGTAGTGTCTATTTGTTACTTTGGAAATATAAGTAGTTATCCAATAAAATAAAAGTCATAGCTTCATATTGAATAGGTTAGACTTGATTATGAATATGTCTGTCAACACATAAAACATTTTGTATACATGTTTTATAGTTGATAACAGAAAGAAGGAGGGTGTTTTCAAACAGCAGGCAACAATATGGAATCGAAAGTACATTCCATTCGTATTTTCTTCAAAGATTGATTAGATGTCTGAAGCTTCTGCCACGCAAAAATCTAATTGGAGAGCATGATTGATGACTCTTGGTTATGGAGGTCTTTCGTTGGATGATACACCCGGGGGGGGGGGGGGCAGGATCTAGGGTGACAGTGAATTATGTATCTCAGAGTTGGCTACGCCCAGGTTAGTGCCAGACGTAGAATGTTAACTTCAAATAAATCCTCTAGTTTTGGGAGTGTGGCTCGAGGCTTATGATTTAATTGGAGTAACTGCCGGAATCCTGACAGATAGCCAACTCTCCTAATTAATCACCTGCATCCCGGCCTCTTCCATTGCTACCCGACATCTGGGGTGCATGGAGAGAAACTCAGGCAGCCATGGCAGAGGCTATCAGGAGAAAGCTTGGCTTCTAGCCAGAAGCAAACAGAAACTGATAGCATAATTACAGAAGGAGGACAGCTCTTCTTCAACTCCAAAGAGGAAAAACCTGCTCTGTTGGAAGGGAGAAAACCAGATAAGTACCTGATGGAATCCCTGGGGAGATCCATAGAGCAGCTGAGGGAGGGATCTGAACAGGCCACCATTTGAGATGATGGCCTGTCCTGCCACCCAAAACAGAGAGGAATTTTTACAGGGCCTTTTGAAGTGGAGAGAAGCAGGCAAGACCACAGCCCACCCTCTCTACATACCAGAAGAAAAAAGAGCCCACAGTGGCAGCCAGTGCCTCCCCCATGTAGCAGGCAGTCCTTTCCTCCTGTGTGCTGGGGAGGAAGGTCAGCCATCTCAAGTGCAGGCTTACAGAAGGCCACAGGGAGAGGAAGGAGAAGAGCCCAACTGCCCCGGTTCAGGGGGAAATTTGATGGAGACCCAGACCAGCTAGCTTTATTCTTTGACTCAGCTGAGATCTACCTGGAATGCTATAGATACCTCTACCCCTCCCCTAGAACCACGATGAATGTCATTTCTGGGGGGCTAGAGGGAGAAGCAAGAGGATAGCTAGCAATCCTCCACAAGAGAAGAGGCTCCCAACTACATGACGCAGATGACTTCCTACAACTGCTAGAGGTCAGATTTGAGGAGGCAGAGGAGGACCTGTATGTGAAAGATGAGCTCAGCAGCCTAAAACAGGGTGGGCGGCCCATTAAGGAATACATCTGTGAATTGAGGAGAATCAGTGAGAAGATACCCCTTTTGCCTGAATGGATGCTGGTTCATTTTTTCAGAACCAGCCTAGACAAGCAAATTAGAAAAGTAACTGCCTATCAGGACATCCCGAACCAACTCTCTGAGTGGTTCCGAGTGGCCATAAAAGTTGATGGGGCATTCAACAAAACAAACTAAAACAAAGAATTAGAAATTCAATTACAAAACACCCCAAAAGACTCCAAATTGCAAAATCAGATGATAATAATTAAACATAAATTGAATTTAGTTGAACAGGAAGGAATGGTCACAAGGTTGAATATAGCTAAACAAATATTTTTTGAACAGGCTAATAAACCAGGAAGATGGTTGTCCTATAGACTCAAAAAAGAAAAACAGAAAAGATTGATTTACCAATTAATAGACGAAAATGGGGATGCCCAGCAGGGAATACAACAGAAAAAAGAAATTGCATGTAAATTCTTTGAAGACCTTTATAAAAAGAAGGAGGTAAATGAAGATATGATAAGAAACTACTTAGGTGCAACAAAAGATAAAATAATTGGGGATGAGATGAAAGAAATGTTAACTACAGATATTATGTGGTCCGAGCTAAAAATAACAATAGAAAATCAAAAGAACAATAAAACTCCAGAACCTGATGGGATCCCAGGGGAGCTTTATAAGAAAATAGGAGAGCAAATAGGGCCTCTTATGGTGGAAGTATGCAATGAGGTCCTACTGGCAGCTAGAATGCTGGATTCATGGAAGGAGACACTAATTTTGTTGATCCTGAAAGAAGATTCAGATTCAAGATTTTTACAAAATTATAGACCAATTTCTCTGTTAAATACTGATTACAAAATATTTACTACAATTATAGCAAACATACTAAAAAAATACTGAATGAATATATACACAAAGATCAAAACAGATTCCTTCCTAATAGACAAATCAGGAACAATTTAAGAATAGTGTTAAATGTTTTGGAGTACTATGAAGCCCATCCAGAAAAACAAATAGCCCTTGTCTTCTTGGATGCACAGAACAACTGGCAGCTACCTCCAACAAAACCCCAGAGGTCGGACAGATCCCAAGAGAATATCAAAACCTCGCTGAAGTATTCAGCGAGTCTGAGTGTGACATCCTACTTCCCCACCGTGAGACAGACTGTACTATAGAAATTATTTCTGGGGCAAAACTACCCAAACCCTAAATGTATGCCATGACACCCCGGGAAATGCAAGAAATGTGCAAATGTGTGCAAATACATAGACAAAAACTTAGTAAGAGGTTTCATTGAGCCAGCCAAACCACAAGTTGCAGTCCCAGTCCTGTTCAAAGAAAAAAAGATGGAACTATGAGATTATGCATGGACTTTAGAGTGAACAATGGACTGTGCGTACAGAATCTATACCCCCTCCTGCTCATGAAAGACATGCTTTCCCACCTGCCAAAGGGAAGGTCTTTACCCTAATTCTTCAGAGGAGCCATGATGCCAAACCAGCAGGCCATTTTGGGTTCTTAAAGACTACACTTGGCTCGGAGGCAGTTCCGGTGGCTTGGCATAAAGAAAGATGTGGACAGTTATGAAAAGTTGCACCATCTGTGCTGTGATGAAAAAATGACCAGGAAAACCCCCTGGACTGCAACAAATGGTAGCGGAGCTGACGAGGCCATCGGAGGCAATTGCAATGGTCTTTATATGGAGTTGCCAAAAAGTGGGGGAAACACGGTGATCTGGACTGTAATAGACTTATTTTGCAAACAGGGGCATTTCATACCTTGCAGCAGACTACCCTCAGCCCACCAGTTAGCCAAGCTATTCCTGAAGCACTTCTACCTCCTGCATGGAGTACCATGCAGAATTATCTCAGACAGAAGGGTCCAATTCACAGCCAAATTTTGGAGGGAGTTCCTGCGGCCTATTGGGTTGTCCCAGGGTCTTAGCTCGGCCTTTCATCCAAGCACCAATGAGGTGGGGGCAGAGAGATTGAACGCCATGTAGAGCAGCATTTAAAATGCTATGTGAATTATCAGCAGTTCAATTGGATGGACTTCCTGCTTTTTGCGGAGGTCGCGTACAATAATGCTGCTCACAGTAGCACGGGACTAACCCCTTTCAAAGTAGTGAGTGGCATGGACTTTGTCTCAGTGCCTGAGTATCCAAGGAACTTTCCCTCTCAGTCAGCCTGACTGATTGGATGTCAACACTGAAAGCAACTTGGGAGAATGTCAAAAAAAGCACTGGCAAAAGCAGCACAGATCTATAAGAAATAGGCAGAAAACACTGAGCACCGCAACAACCATTCCAGTTGGGGGAGAAGGTCTATCTCTCCACCAAATATCTGAGGTTAAGACTCCCTAGCAAGAAATTGGGGCCAAAGTTCATGAGACCATTCCCCATAGTAAAGATCATCAACCCAGTCAATTGAAGTTGCCCTGATTGTTAGAGAAAATACACCCAGTATTCCACAGTAGCCTATTAAAACCTGTGGTCGGATCAACGCTGAGGCCCCTTCCTCATGAGCCCCCAAATCCCGTGGTCATAGGAGGCCAAACTCATTATGAGGTGCAGCGAATCCTCAATTCGAGGTGGCATAGGAGACAATTCCAATATTTAATCAAGTGGAAGGGCTACCCCTTATCAGAGGTATCCTGGGTAAAGTTATCTGAAAAAAATTATTTGGATTCTAATAGGGATATATTAGTGCTGGAAATAGGATGGATGGACATTATTATATTGAAATTAAATCTAGGTATTGTAGCAGAATTTCATAGAAGCATAGAAGCATAAGGCTGGGAGACACGTTGGAAGTCTTCCAGTCCAACCTCCTTCTAAGGCAGAACGCCATATAAAAATGTTTATCCAATCTTTTCTTCAAAATCTCCAGCAATGGAACACTCACAACCCTGGAAGCAAATTGTTCTATTGATTAATTGTTCTGACTGTCAGAAATCCCTCCTTTCTGCTGTCAACTATAAACATGTATTTTAGCTTATGCCTGTTGATAAAGTTGACAATTTGATTGCAGATATGGAAGCTTATGCTCACAAAAAAAAGGCTTATTTTCAGGTTAGATCTTCTTGATGCTATTTCTGTTGATGCAGCTGAATTGTTGTTGTTATTGTTGCTTGTTTTTTGTTGTTATTATTTGGCAGCTTGCAGCACATTATTAGCTCATACTTCAGTGGTGGTCTACTGGGACATTTAGATCCCTCTCACAGGTATTACTCTTGAGCCAGGTACTGCCTATCCCGTACCTGAACATCTGGTTTTTGCTTCCTAAATGTAGGTTCTTACTTTTCTTCACACTATCCAACAATTGCATCTTGTTGGTTTGTCCAATGTTCAAGTCTATCAAGGTCCTTCTGAATCTTGAGTCTATCATTGAAAGTGTTAGCAATTCTCCCCAACTTATTGTCTTCTGCAAATTTGATGAGCACCCCTTAAATCCACTGATCTAAGTCATTTATGAAGCTATTGAACTGAACCCAAAACAGAAGTACTATTGCTTGCTTCCCTCCACATAGGTGTACTTCCATTGAGGACAACATGATGAGTACCGACTGCAAATCCATTTGGTGATGATACAGTCTGTCTCACATTGTTCTCTTTCCAAGACGTAGGCTGTGACTTATTTTATCAAACGCTTTGCTGAAGCCTAAGTATACTATATTCACAGCATTTCCTTTACCCATTAATTTAATTAAATTATCAAAAAAGGCAATAAAGTTTGTTTGGCATGACCTATTTTTAAAAAGTCCATGCTGGCTTCTAGTAATCTGGCTTCTGGCAATCATTTTGTTCATTTCAATTAGCAATGATCTCAGTTTGAATTTTCAACTGGTATTAGAAGTGTTTATATTCATCTTGATCCTTCATATGAAGTATTATTAGATCTAGTGAAGAGCCTAGCAACTTGTTTCTTGCCAGAAGATCTTTTGTACAAAATAAGGTTTGATTTTCCAATATTAATATTTTATGAAATGCTTTGATTTAGCTATGATAAACCATGTCTTAACTGTCTTGATTACTATAATTCATTCTATATTGGTCTCCCTTTGAAACTATTACAAAAAGCAAGTAAGCTTCATTTTCTTTCTTTCTATCAATTCTACTGGCTGACTAATAATTCCCAAGCAAGGTTCAAAGAACTGGTTTTGAATTAAATAAACCAGATGGCACCTGAATGGTACTTTCCTTCATATAAGCTTTCTTTGGCAGAAATCTTCCAAAGAAACAATTTTTCATTGTTCTTCCAGATATTAATATTAATAATACATAAAATGACAACTGGTACTTTCAATATAATTTTTAATATCCATTGTGCAGAATTATACTATTTTGGTATATCACAACCAGAACTACTTATTGAAAAGTTATTTAACATCTTTAGTTCCAAAGATGAAACTATTTGACACTAGTGTATATTTAAAAACTGAGAAAATTAAAATCTGATTAATGAACTTTTCTTTATAAATCAGACCTCCCAAATAAATATCCCATTTGTTCAACAATTGTGCCATTTATAGCCAGCGGTCTTAGAAAGAAGCACAGAATTTACTATCTTCAAATAACTCTTGAGAAGCTCATCCATATTTCTCAATCATTCCTTCATTTTAGAGATCATTTGTAAATTTTACCTGAAACAGAATTTTCATAATCAGAGTTGGTAACAGGATCAAAAATACTGGAAGAAGACTGTATACATGTTCCAGGAATGTAGCATGGATGTTGTAAAGTATCTCCAGTGCTGTAAATTATCTTATTAGAATCTAAGTATGATTAAAACACACACAAAAATCATAATGAAGGATTCAGTTCATTCTAAAAGTACATTCTAAAATATTTAACTGTATAATATGCACAAATATATCATGAAATCAAAGTAGCATAAGCTAATGCTAACCCATCACATTCACAACAAATTCTTAAGATCTAAGCATGTCAGGAAACTAAATTGCTAAGAAAATAATTTGGAATTTTGGAAAGTAAGAATGTTCTTAGTAATTAAGAAGAAAAAAGAACAATTTCAATTAGTGAAAATTCTTTAACTGGCTATAACTAGATGTGAAATACTTAAAATTATTAAGATACATCAAATAATAGATAATCAGAGTTGGAAGGGACCTTGTAGGTCATCTAGTCCAACCCCCAGCCCAATCAGGAGACCCTACATCATTTTTGACAGATGGGAGTCCAATCTCTTCTTGAAAGTCTCAAGTGATTGCACTCCCACAATTTCCGAAGGCAAGCTGTTCCATTGATTGATTGTTCTCACTGCCAGAAAGTTTCTCCTTATTTCCAGGTTCTCTCCTTCTTCAGTTTCCATCCATTATTTCTTGTCTGGCCTTCGGGTGCTTTAGAAAATAGCTTGACTATTCCGCTCTGTGGCAGCCCCTCAAATATTGGAACACTGCTATCATGTCTCCCCCGCTCCTTCTCTTCACTAGACTAGCCAAGCCCAGTTCCTGTAAACTGTTCTTCATATGTTTTAGTCTCTAGTCCCCTAATCATCCTGGTTGCTCTTCTCTGCACTCTTCCTAAAGTCTCAACATCTTTTTTATAGTGTGGTGACCAAAACTGGACACAGTACTCTAGTGTAGTTTTACTAAGGCCTTATAGAGTGGCATTAGTACCTCACTTGATCTTGACTGTATCCCTCTGTTAATGCAGTTTAGGATTGCATTAGCTTTTTTTGCTGCTGCTGCACACTGCTGGTTCATATTTAGCTGGTTGATCACTAAGACTCCAGGATCCCTCTCACAGTTACTGTTATGCCTGGTTTCACTCAGTCTATATGTGTACTTTTAGTTTTTCTTGCCTAAATGTAGGACTTTACTTTTCTCTATATTGAATTTCATTTTGTTAGATAGAGCCAAGTGCTGAAGTTTGTCAAGATCCATCTGGATCTTGAGCCTATCTTCTTGGGTGTTAGCTATTCCTGCCAGCTTAGTATCATCTGCAAATTTGGTAAGTTCCCCTTCTATTCCCTCATCTATGTTATTAATGAAAATATTGAAAAATACTAGGCCTAAGACGGAACCTTGTGGCACCCCACTGCTTACTTCCCTCCATGTAGACTTAGACCCATTAAGGACTACTCATTGAGTATGGTCAACCAGTTGAGAATCCATCTGGTGGTGGTGCTATCTATTCCACTTTTTTCTAGCTTATCAAAAAGTAGGTTGAGGTCTACTTTGTCGAATGCCTTGCTGAAGTCTAAGTATATTATGTCCACAGTATTTCGCTGGTCTACTAATTTAGTCACTATGTTGAAGAATGAAATAAAATTTGTTTGGCATGATCTGTTTTTAACAAACCCGTGCTGACTGCTAGTTATTACTTTACTTGTTTCTAGATGTTGGTAGATCTGTTTTTTTATTATCTTTTCCAGTATCTTCCTGGGTATTGATGTTTATTTCATTTAAACAAATTATTAATCCTTATTTTATATTTCTGCATTACGCTTCAGCATTGTAGAAAATGTAGATTAATCATTGTTTCTGGAACTAGAAAACTTAACTTTAACATCCATTTTAAACTTTGTGTATAGCAATCTTATTTATTTCTTATTTCATCCTACTGTTTCATGTCTTCCAGCCTTATTTTAGCATTCTCAATCATTTATTACTCTTCAAATCTACTTTTATACTTTCAGTACTGTCTCACCCATCCAAGCATCAGGATGTACTTTGTATGAAGTCTAAGGACTTTTGGTGACCAAAAACAATAAAAGAAACAGATATGTCAATTATTTGAAACAATACTAATCAGAATAAAATCAGAAACTACTCACCACTTTCCAAGACAATTTGTTGGTTAGTAAGATGACAGGCCAAGTAGGGATACACTGTAAGAAGGCAATTCTCTGCAGTTGCAGACACTTGAATTGAGAATCTAAAAATAGAATAACTTTCATTAAAAACATAGTTGAATATTTCCTAGGCATTAGCAGAATTTTATAATTAAATTCTGTTTCCTCACTGTCTTGGCCTCCATGCAAAACTGCATACAGTGCATTATATACTGAAAATGCTTGCAAGTAAATAAAATGTGTTTGCTACCATTACTTTTATAAAGATTGTCATTCTAGGAGGAAGGAGAACTGTGGAATGTAAAATTATTAGAAGATTGTAAATTAGTTGACTAGCTGGAAGCTGGGAAATCAAAACTGCTTTTCACTGCATTTTAAGTTAAACGTTTTTTTAAATGAAATATTATGTGACACTTCCTATTTTGACCAAATCTCTTTCAAATATACTTATCTCTCTCCCTCCACCCCCATCGATACTGATTTCCATGTAATAACAACTACAGTTGAAGTGAATTTATTAGATTTTTCCCTAGTTCAATTCAGGTACAGCAATGTGATGAATTTTGACCACCTTATATAAACTTTTTTGATCTTGGATAATTGTAATGATAAAGTTTTATTGTTCTAATCATTCAATTTAAAGCTCAAACGGAGTTTCTATATAGACCATCACTACCATTTCATTTCTAACTCAAGCTTGTGAATTAACAATTCTCATGTATTTCTTTCTTCTTCTTCTTCTTCTTCTTCTTCTTCTTCTTCTTCTTCTTCTTATTATTATTATTATGCAATTTTCTTTGTTATATATAAAATTTCAATATCCACAATGGCAGTGTACTGTCTGGGTACAATCTCTTTTAAATATAAATAACAAACCTTATATACACATTATTATAACCATTATTCACTCAATCTATCCAATGTATTCAAAATAATTCTCATATCTTTGATTTGTCTTTTAGGTAGAAAGCTATTCTGATCTGGATGTATAAATTCGTTCAGAAGCTTTTTCAATTTCTCTGCTATTATTTTGTACCCTACATTTAATAATGATATTGGTCTATAGTTTTTTTTTATCTGTTGCAAGTCTGAGTCCTCTTTTGGTATTAAAGTAATATTTGTTTCTGACCAAGTTTTGGGGAGGTTGGCCTTTAACAGAGCTTCATTATAGACCTCCAACATGATTGGTGTCTATTTGAGTAGAATGTATATTGATTTTTCTTTGGGTTTAATTCTCTCCATATATCTTGTAAATATATTTCTTGTGTCATTTTAAAGAAAGTATTTCTTTCTATATACTAACTTTTGAACAAAAACCTGCAGCAGATTATATGCTGACATTCTTCTAAAGTAAGTAATATTAAACTATTTCTTTTATACTAGCCAAAATTGTTAGTATTTTAGCAATAAAATATGGGTACATAAAACATTTCAAATTATGCATGTAATTTCATATAAGTAAAATAAAATAATGTTGAACCCTGAAATGAGCTGAGTTATTTAATTATCTAAAAAGTCATATTGCAGCTACCTGTTTCTTTCTTCATCAACAAAGAATAAGTTCTTCAAAACAGACAATGGCTTTGAAGAAATGAAACTGATGTGGCAGCTGAATCCAATGCAGTTTCCTTCTGGTGTTATTTCAATTCGATTGCCTTCTGGAAAGTGCACTGTTAAGGGATGTCTCTGCTGAGCACCAGTATCACCACCACCATCATAATCCCCAGAATCAAGTTCTGGAATTTCAACTTGTAAAACTGATGGCCTGTTAAAACCAAGAGAATAAGACATGAAATTTCAAAATAACAGGATTTAAATTAATAATTTATTAAATGTATTTGACACGTATCTCAACTTTAGTCTAAAATAGTAATTTTCAAAGGAAACACAGTGAAATGTAAGTTATCAATAAAAGTGCTCTGTTAAAATAGCTAGATCTAAAAGAAAGTTACTGAAAGTTATATTTAACTTTACGCGGCACCCAACTAGGAAGGTGAAGCTCTAGCTCCTGGAGCACTATCTCCCTATAAAGCCACCAACTGCTCCAGAAATCACCTTTAAAGCTACTGCCTGCGCCAGTAACCGTGAATAAATCGGAGTCCCCAAAACAAACCCCAAAAATGCTGGATTCTGAAGCCCTGGAGCCCTTATCATGCTGGCGGAGCTCCTGCTAACCGATCTGGAGCCCTCCTGTCAGATCCGTGTATCTGTCATTTCTTCACAGGAAGAAGAAAATCCCCTCCCTTAAGGAGTGGATGGATAATTTACAAGCCATGTGGCCAGTGGTAAGATTATCTCTATAGGAAGCTAGAGCAGTTTACAAAATTCAAGCAGACAAAAACGCTGTGAACCTAAACCTTTCAAGATTGGAGACCGTGTATATTTGTCCACAAAATTCTTAAAATCATTACAACCTTCTAAGAAATTAGGACCAAAATTCATTGGGCCATTCCCCATCTCCAGAATTATCAACCCCGTGATGGTAGAGCTTTGTCTTCCAAAAACACTTAGGCAGATTCATCCAGTAGCTTGCTCAAACCAGAGATCACTTCAAACCTCAGACCCCCCTTCTCACACCCCCAACCCCCATCATGATACATGGGGAACAACATTTTGAAATTAAAGACATCCTTGATTCACGCACTTACCGTGGATCCACACAATATTTAGTAGTTTGGAAACACCTTCCTTCCTCAGAAAATGAGTGGGTAGCCAAAAGACATGTAAAAGCACCCACCTAAAATACCCTGATAAACCAACATCTGCAATAGTTTGAATTCAATTTATGGAATACAAATTAAAGAACCCTTTTCCAACAGTGATCACATGATTGACTTTTGTCTCAACATAAGTCCAAACAAAAATCATCACAACGACGGAATCCCCAATTATAACTTCAAAAAAGGCAACTATGATCTTATAAACAATGATCTCTCATCCCTTGATTGGCAATTTCTATTCTCTGAATGCAATACTGTAGAAGACCATTACAGCACATTTTTACTTGAAGTCAAAAGAGTCATCAAACTATATGTACTATTAACAACTCCCAAAACCAGAAAAAACAAATTACCTAAAACAATAAGGAAGCTTCAATCCAAAAAGAAATCACTTCGGCGGAAAAACAAATCTGGTCACGTTGCCAACTTCAAAAGCCGATACAAAAAATTTATGCCATCAGATAAAAACTGAATGCACCAATTATCACATTAAACAAGAAGAAAACCTTCTACCCACCAATTCCACCCATACTTTCTACAATTTTGTAAACAACAAACTAAAAGACTCAAGGTCCATCCCACCCCTGAAAGGACCTAATGGTAAAGACTGCAACGACGACACTATTAAAGCCAACCTCTTTAACACATTCTTTGGCTCAGTATTTGTAAACAGCAATGGATTATGCCCAGTATTTCCTAGTCGAACCACAGACAACTACAATGATCTAATACATATCGATTTTACAGAAGACAATGTTGAAAAAGCACTACGCAATCTAAAACTATCTCTATCTATCGGACTGGATGGAATATGTGCCTACTTCTTAAAAAAGCTATCCACTGCCATAGCAGAACCTCTAAGCATAATCTTTGAAAAAACCTTACAGGACCAGCTCCTTGCCAAAACTATGGTCACAAGTCACGGTCATCCCCATCTTCAAAAGGGAGACCCCAGCCTAGTTGAAAATTATAGACCTATCTCTTTATGCTGCGTAAAGTCATGGAATCAATTATTAACCAAGCCATCATCCTCCACTTAGAAAAAAACAACCTACTCTCTAATAAACAATTTGGTTTTAGGAAAAAACTATCCTGTAATATGCAAAAACATATGGACTACACAATTCGATCAGGGCAAAGCAATAGGTGCAATCTACATAGACTTCTGTAAAGCCTTTGATTCAGTGGTACATGACAAACTACTCCTAAAACTAAAATCTTATGCTATCTCTGGACACCTGCATAACTGGATAGAAGCATTCCTGTCAAACAGACATCAAATGGTCAAAATTGGGAGCATCCTATCAAATTCTGTACCTGTCAACAGTGGTGTCCCCCAAGGCAATGTTCTAGGACCAACTCTTTTCATACTCTACATAAATGACCTCTGTGATCATATCAAGAGCAACTGCGTTCTCTTCACTGATGATGTAAAGCTATTCAACACCACAGACAATACTGCTACCCTTCAAAAAGACCTTGACTATGTATCAGAATGGTCAAACAAATGGCAACTTCAAATCTCAACAAATAAATGCTCTGTCCTATATATTGGCAAAAAAAATCAGAAAATAAAATACAGGCTGAATAGTCAAGACCTTGTTGATGATCCAAACTCTGTCAAGGATCTTGGAGTACTCATCTCAAATGACCTAAGTGCTAGAGCCCACTGCAACTACATAACCAAAAAGGTGTTAAGAGTTGTTAATCTAATCTTACGTAGCTTTTTCTCTGGTAATATTAACTAATAACTAGAGCATACAAAACATTTGCTAGACCAGTACTCAAATACAGCTCGTCAGTCTGGAACCCACATTATGTATCTGATATTAACAGAGTTGAGAAAGTCCAGAAATATTTTACAAGAAGAGTTCTTCACTCCTCTACTCGTTGCAGAATACCTTATGCCAGCAAACTTGAAATTCTAGACCTTGAAAACCTAGAACTACACCTCCTTCGGTCCGATCTAAGTATAGTATATAAAATCATACATTGCAATGTCCTACCTGTCAATGAATACTTCAGCTTCAGCCATAACAACACAGGAGCAAACAATAGATACAAACTCAAGGTTAATCGCACCAAACTTGATTGCAGGAAATATGACTTCAGCAACAGAGTGGTCAATGCCTGGAATACTCTACCTGTCTGTCTACAATTGACCTCACCCCTTTCCTAAGAGGTCTGTA
Organism: Bungarus multicinctus; assembly: GCA_023653725.1. Lineage (NCBI taxonomy): Eukaryota > Metazoa > Chordata > Lepidosauria > Squamata > Elapidae > Bungarus > Bungarus multicinctus. The sequence goes on from CM042850.1 coordinate 64,106,156, forward strand.
GGGGGCGTGCATAAGCACACCAATGTGCCTACCGTCCCTGTTCTATTATTTCTTTTATATTTTATTTTTCTTATATGTATCCATGTATTCATAACTATGTTTTACTTATACCTATTATCTTGTAAGCAATTGACAAATAAATAAATAAATAAATAAATTTCCAGGTTCCTAAACAATAAAATATAAAGTGAGGTAGTGTTGAAAAAAATATCCTGGGTTCAGTTCCAAGTGGGGAAAAAGACCCTGGAAACATGGAGGCTATTTGGAAAGATGGTTTAATGGTGGACAGCAGGACCACATGGGTTGGAGCTCCAAAGTGAGAAGGAAGGATGATCACATGCTTCAGGGTGAGAAGAGAAGGTCAAGAAGGGCAGACTAAGATGCTGAGAGACCCATATATATCTTAGTGTTTCCTGTTCCTGTGCAAGAAATGAATCCCGTTGGCTGTCAGACTCCCGGGGCGGGGGTCTTAACTTTGTAGGCTTGGTCTGGACCACATGGCTTCACCTGAGTGTTGGCTGATACAATCTTCCCAGGCCAGGTGGTGAGATGGGTAGACCCTTTATTATGTAGAATACTCTGGCCTAGGCCTTAATGGCCCATTAGCAAAGGTGGGGGGGGGGGCTGAGTTTCTGCTTCTCTGAATTTCTACTTTACTCTTTTTAGGGAAAATATTCTGCCTTTTTAATATTTCCCAGAGTATTTCATTTTTCTAGGAGAAGGGTGGGTGCTAACTTCCTACAGTAGCCTACATGGTATCTATATATATAAAAAGCAAAATACCACTCACATATCATCACAAAACCTCCAGAACTGTAAAGCCTACAAACTTGAAATTTGGCACGTATGTTCCTCTTGGCTTCTAGGTGCTCACTAAGAAAGGATTTTTCAAAATGACCATCAGAGCATTAGTATTTTGTATATTATTATTAATACACTCTGATGCTAAGGAGTTCTCCTCTCCCTCCTCCCTGAAAAGAAATCTGTTCCAAATGCAAAACACAAGCAGAGGAGAAGAGTTTCAATTTCAGTTTCAGAGCACCAAGCAGGTTTAGTATAATTGAATTTTAGTATAGTTCAGGCTCCTTGCTGTCTCCTTCTTGCTCACACAGCAAATACTGTTTCAATTTCCAAACAGTCCTCAACTCTCTTACACACTGACAGGACGCTAGCCAGATGAATACCGATGGATGCTAGTAGGCAGAGGCAGATTTTTTTCCCCCTTATTTTCCTCCCAAAAAACTAAGCCTGACCACATAGTTTCATAGCAAAGCATGGGTATTGAGCTAATAATATAATAATGCACTAATTTTCCTTTGTTGAGTTCTAATACAACTTATCTTAATAATTACATTCTTTATATTTTACATAGGCCATCTTGTGCACTGATGGTAGAATGGGAAGGCAATTTATAGCAGCTAAGCAACCACTACCAATAAAGGAGAATATTTTTACCTCAGGGTTGAAATGTTGCCTCAGAATGTTGTGAAGCTTATGAAAATTAAAAATTACATAAGACAATAATAGTCCTATGGATTTTACAAAGAGTTTTAACACCTCACGTGTCTATTCTGGCTACACTTAATTCTTTTCTAAAAAGGATTGTGCATCTCAATATCTGAAGTTATACCAAGGGTAACCAATATAACTGGCAGTATACAAGCAGGAGATCTTAATTACAGTATGTAGTGAACATAATTAACCTGTCCATCACTCTGCAGAACTTTCTTTATATTATTTCTTTATACTCTAATGCAGGAGTGTCAAACTCGTGGCCCGGATGCGTCATGTGCTGCCCGCCCACCCAGTTTAGTGAAGAGGGGAAAGCCCTGATACATCACGTGACACTCCATGACAATGTGAGTTTGAAACCCCTGCTCTAATGTCTTACCTTTTGCATTATTGAAAACTATAATATTCCTTTCGCAGATCAAAATTTCCCATTTACTTTGTGTTTCTTCCCTGTGAAAAAACCCATATTTTACAGTAACTTACACCCCATCTTTATACTGCGACTTGCAAACGAAGTTCCTTTTTGCCTTGAGAACAATCTCATTTGTTCCTTGCTATCCCATTATAACACTAAAATCACTAGATTTATAAATTTTCTCTCAGCCATGTACAACTTTATTTTGTTCTTCAAGTTTCTTACATTGTGTCTAAGTTTTTTTCTCCTGCCACAAATATCACTGATCAATATATGATTTTACACTTTTGTTGTTGTTAGTCGCAAAATCGTGTTCGACCCATTATGACCCCATGGACAATAGGCCTTCCTGTCTTCTACCATCCCCCAGAGTCCATTTAAGCTCACATCGACTACTTCAGTGACTCCATCCAGCCACCTCATTTACATGTTTACATAAACACAAATTCATGTGTCTATATAGTCACTCAATTCACTATAATTTCAGGATTCATTCATAAACTATGATATAGTAATTTTGTTTTTATTACTTTTAACAGCACTTACTATGCTGTTATTGCTTTTTGGTGCCTTTTGGGTCAGTGTTGACTCCTGGCAGTTGCTTGGACAATTTCTAGCAAGCTTTTTCAGAACTGGTTTGCTATTTCTTTTTTCTAAGAGAGTGACTGGCCCAAAGCCTCCAGCTGGCTTTGTGCCTAAGGTAGGACTAAACCTTCACAGTTTCCTGGTTTCAAACCTGATCCCCTACAATACCAAACTGATTCTGTACTATACTAAGGTCATATGCATTCCTGTTAATGTCTTAAACGTATTTTAGATTTAAGCCATTTCAATGTTCTTCTCGTTTATATATTTATTAGACTTGATGCTACCTAAATCCATAATGACTTCAAGCAGCTCAAAATGTAACAAACAAACTTAAAAAATGTAAGATACTGCAGATAACAAACTAAAAAAGATGACGAACAAGATGATGATGATGAATTTGACTGACAACAGAAATAACATACACAAGCAATATAAGGTTTATGTTTTCTCTTCTATATCATGGCTCCTTGCACATTTATTATATTTTATGAAATCAGTTGTTTAATTTGCTTAATGGTGACTGTAATGAAGATCATCTAATAATGATTAGTGATAAAAGTAACAAGGAATACTTGACCCAATCAATAATTTAAAAAATTACAATATATGGCATCCCATATGTTTGCATATTTATAAAAAATAATTTCAAGTATCCACATATATATATTGAAAGTTAATAAGAAAAGGATTAAATTAGCTGATATTCATTATTTGCTACAATTATTTTTTTCATCAATTGCATAGACTCACCATTTGAAATTACAGTATAGAGACAATAAATGATCACACCCAGGGTGGGTTGCTGGGGGTTCGCAGGGGTTTAAGAGAGCCCCTAGCTAAGATATTGTGTAGTTCAGAGAACCCCCAAATCCCACTCCTGGCTGGCCCCACCCACCCCATTCCGCCCCTCCCAGGAGTCCCCACACTGCCTGTTTTGGGTGCAGGTAAGTGCAGGGAGGGCGAAAAACAGGCCTCCCAGAAGTTCAGCTCCCAGAGAGCCTCTGGAGACCAGGGAGGCCATTTTCACTCTCCCAGAGGCTCAAGGAAATCCTCTGGAGCCCAAGGAGCGCAAAAATTGCCCACTCACACTGTGGGGCAGGACGCCAACTAGGCCACACCCACCATGGCCACATCCACCCAGCAACTGGGCAGAGGACCCTTTGCTAAAATTTTTGAAGCCCACCCCGGATCACACCTAATGAAGCCAAAATTTGAATTGTAAATTACCTTAAATAATTCTGGGGAATTATACAGATATCTGCTCCTGTTTTAACATTGAGAGGAACAGGAGTCAATATCAAAAGCTGAGGTTCAAAGTTAATTTTATTTGATTTCACAATTCCAGATAAAGCGATTGTTCTGTAAACAAGTAGCTCCTCATTCAAAAATACAGGCAGCTGAGCCATATATATTCCAGGCCAATCTAAAGAAAAAAATGTAATTGCCAATATGTACATGACTTTATTAAATAGGCAAAATTGAAGTTATAAAACACTATTACCAAATGAAAGCATGAGAACATAATATAATATAGGACTGGAATTTCTGATCAGTATTAACTTCTTTCTACAAAAAGTATTTTAAAAGGTTATTTATGAATCACTATGAATGTATTAATAATAAAATCCATCAAAAGTATTAAATCCAATACTAAATTTGAATTTTGGTCTTCCAAGTTACCTCCTATATTCCACAACAAACACAGTTTTTGTTATAGCATTAGCAATTCTGTACTAGTCATGAAGAACAGTTCCTCTAATTATGGGATCGATTGAAATGCAATTATTTCCACAAGAAAAATCTAAATTAGAAGCAACTGCATCATATTTGGTCAGTAGCACCTAAATAGTATTTCTGCTTTAAAATTTCTTTGCCTTTCTTCTTCACTAAATAAGATTATTAAGCCAGCTGTGAAGTTAATTTTAGAATGCAATTCATCTAATAACAGAGAGAGGGAGAAAGAGAGATGAGAGAGAGTAGGAGAGAGAGAGAGAGAGGAAGAGAAGAAAGAGAGGAAGAGAGATGAGAGAGAAAGAGAGGACAGAAGAGAGGAGAGATGTGTGTGTGTGTGTGTGTGTATGAGAGAGAGAGAGAGAGAGAGAGAAAGAAAGAAAGAAAGAAAGAAAGAAAGAAAGAAAGAAAGAAAGAAAGAAAGAAAGAAAGAAAGAAAGATAGAAAGAAAGAAAGAAAGAAAGAGATACCTTTTCTCAGAGAAAATACTGGGAGCCACAAAATCTGGGTAGGCGTGGCTGGGGTGTGTGTCATGTGACTGGATGGGAGTAAGTGACGTCAAGTTGACCACACCCATCCAGGTTTTGTGGCTCCCAGTGCTTTCTTTTCTCTGGGAAATGGGTCCAAATGGCTTTTTGAGTGTTTAAAGGTTGCAGAGTCTAACAGAATGAAAAATAGTATTTTAACTAGAAAGGGCAGTTAATATGGAACCCATTATCCTAAATAGATTAATTGTAGATTAAAAAACAGAATTGAAACTCTATCAAGTTTTTTTTTTCTGGTGGGATCGGTTTATCAGGGCAGCCTGGTCTACCCAATTATGGGATGGAGCATACTGCTTCTGCTTTCACCTTTCACCCACAATCCAGGAGCAATCCAAGCAGGCAGTCGCTTTTTGTGATAAACTATTTTTATGTTGAATTTATGTTTATTGACAAACAAATAAAGGGACACTAGCATAGATCTACTTAAGGCTATTTAGTTCTCATCAGCTAGCCATACCCTTCTGGGTAGACCAGGTTGGTTAGTCCCACCGGAAAAAAAATACTTAATCTCTCCCCTGATATAGCCAACAAAGCAAGGAGAGCCGTGTCTTAGAGATTATTACATCTACCTAATATGCAAGTAGCCTGGATTCGAATCCCAGAAGGGTATGTTTACCTGGTGAGAGCTAAATAGCTTGAAATAGATCTATATATCCTTTATTTATTTCTCAGTAAACATAAATTCAACACAAAAATAATTTGTCGCAAAAAAATGACTGCCTGCGAAGACTCCTGGATTGGGACTGAAAGCAGTGGTGGGATTCAGATAATTTAACAACCGGTTCTCTGCCCTAATGACTGGCTGGGTAGGCGTAGTAGGGTGGTCATGTGACTGGGTGGGCATGGCCAATTTGATGTCACTCATCACACCCAGACCCACCTCTCAGCCACTCGCCTCAAAGGCCTCAACAACATGCAATTTCCTCTCTATTTATTTACTACTACTGAAATCCAAAATACACTATTTAATCCTATGTATATATGCCATATGTGTACATACACATTACATTGTATAGTGTGTGTATAGGTACACAAAATAATACATTAGGTATTATATATACTGTATGTGTATGTACACACACACACACACACACAGAGAGAGCTCTTCTAAAACTATACACATTCAACCTCACACACCCAGTCTGCTTTCTGCCATACATTTAACTATAACTTCTGTATATTAGAACATTACACACGTTTTCAGATTTACTTCCCTAGCCTGCACATGACCATTAGAGCCAGGAGATATCATGGGCATTGCCAGGGAACTCTGGGCAACAAAGGGGGTGTCAGCCAGCGGTGGCAGTGGACAACCAAAAGTGCATGGCTAGGACCTATACAGCCACACTCCCCCTCATCTTAATGAAGCTGATGTCCTCGGTGTACTAGCAGAAGAACTGGCAACACATGTTGAGGCTGTAGTTGCCGTCCATACCGGTTGGAGGACACACAGCTGCGAGAGGAAGAGAGGCTGGGTGAACCGGACCCAGACACTTCCCAGTTCGCCTCATCCCAGAAACATTAACCTCACATTGTCCCCTCTCTACTAGCAGTTGCCTCCTTCTCCATCTCCCTCCCCACTGCCAGTGCGGGTAGGTGAGGTGAGGCACGGCCTGCAGGGCCCTTTCTTTCTAAAACTTCCCAAAAGAGGGAGTGGAGGAAGGCCCCCACCAACTTTTGTCCCTGTACATGTGAGACAGCAACTTACCAGGTGAGCGGCTAAGGCAGACAAATGGGGAAGGAGTCGGAGAACAGCTGGGGCATGGGTGCCATGTGGTAGGCCAGGGGCAAAGGCAGGCAAACAGAGGAGATGGAGAGCAGCTGGGGCAAAGCCAGGCAAGCAGTGGAGCCAGAGAACAGCTGGAGCACAGGCACCAGATGGTAGGCCAGGTGAGAAGGGAGGCAAGGGGGGAAGGAGCTGAAGAGCAGCTGGGGCACGGGCGCTGTGTCGTAGGCCAGGGGCAAGGGCAGGGAAGTGGGGAAGGAGCTGGGGAGCAGCTGGGCTGTGGGTGTGAGTCTAGGCTGCCTACCAAGTACTGGCAAAGGCTGGCAAGCAAGGCAAGCGAGCAGCCTAAGCAGATAAAGTGAAAAAAGGAGTGGCTATAAGAAGTGGGGTGGGTGGGGAGGTGAGGGGCAGGTGGGGTGGGGCAAGCCAGTGGTGGGATTGGCCAGTTCACCAAACTGCACAGAATTTTAATAACCGGTTCACCTGAACCAGTCCAAACCAGCTGAATCCCACCTTTGGCTGAAAGGCAAAAGTGGAAGCAGTATGTTATGTCCCATAATTGGGTAGACCAGGTTGCTCTGATAGACCCACCGGGAAAAAAAAACCATTTAAAATTCATGGTGGTTACCAAATATTATTTCACATTGTATTGGTGATTATTGCCATAAACAGCCTGGATCTAATAACAAAGCAATTAACAAACAGTGCATAACTGCTACCATACTATTTCTACTCAGGAAATCTAATTTATCAGTCTCCATGTACTCAAAATACTTGGACTTCTGAGTGTCAGAATTTCAGTGCAGACACATTTCCAAAAGGATGCAATTGCTTTAATGTTTCACGGTGGAAAAGAATAGGTCCAAGTTCTTCAGCTCCTTTCTAGGGCCAAGGTGATGTGTTCTTAGTAGTATAATTTGTCTCTGCATTGAATAAGGAAGAAGTGCTCAGTCTTGCCAACTGTTCTATCACATTCTAAAAATTCACCCAGTACTACAACTCCTTGCTTGTGTACAAATAACACTTCCAATATCATAAACATAAAGTTGATGTGCATCCATAGGAAAAGTTAGTGAGCCTCTTCATGTTGAGGCAACTTTAAATGGTTTATAAAGCAGCTCTTCTGAATGCGACATTCTTATTCATTGAGCTTTCTTTCCTGTTTTCTTCTTGTAAAATATATTCTGTCAACTCCTTTAGTAATGACTTTTTGTTTTTGTTTTGTGTCTTTTTGAAAAGCTGAAATATGTCCTGCTATTGCTGCAAGCCTATTTTTTTCTTCAAGCACCATTATTATTATTGTTGTTATTATTATTATTGTTGTTGTTAGGAATCTGTCCACCAATTAGTTGGGTTGGCAATACATAAACCAAAAATGTATGTTTGTAGCTTTAAGACAAAGTCACTGTATTGATTTGTACTATGTTCCGATTGGTTGATTGTATTGTGAATTGCCATAAGAGGGAACTAGAGATCATTGCTTGCTCTCTCTGACATTCTGTTTCTCTGACATTCTGTTGCTATCTAAGGTTCTCTGTTGTATTTATTTTGTGCTTATACTTATACTGATATTTTTGTTTATTGTAAATGACAAAGGCAACCGGTAAGAAGACTTTATAATTGGATATTCTTTGGACTGTAAAACGTATATGATCTGGACCATTTACGGACTGTGCTATTTCTTAAAGTAAACTTTAACTCAATTTAATGTATCTGTGTGTGGCTGAACAATTATTCATAACTACTCTCATAAATGTTTCCATGTGCATATTCTTGTTACTCAAGGGTTATTCTGTACATATCATAATATTGTTATGGGCCCAGGGAGATATTGAGAATCAGTGTGAATATACAGTTTCATATTCAGCCAGCGGATTGCGGTTTGTTGTTAAACTACAAATGGCACAAGAACAGTCAACCAGTATACCCAGATAACCCGGTTGGATGGAACAAACTATGTTTCCTGATCTATGAAATGCAGCCTATTTCTGCGTAAAGATAGATTATGGACTGTAGTTAATAGTCCACCGGATGTAACAGCTTGGGACCCATTGAATGATGAAGATAAAAAGAAAATAGCTGACTTTAACCGGGATAATGAAAAGGCTCCTAGTATAATTGGACTGACACTGAGTGATCAGCAGTTGTCCATATTCGTGGTGAAGAATCTGCTGCTAGGTGTTGGGACATTTTGAAGAGGATTTATGTTTGAGATAGTGTGGGTGCACACATACACCTTACATGTAAACTGTTCAGAGCCCGTCTTATAAAAGGTGGCGATATGTTAGCTCATTTGGAGTTTATGAAAAGGACTTTACAAGAGCTACATAAAAAGGAGCTGATTTTCTCGGTGTTGCATCAAGTTTACATCATTCTTTCTTCTTTGGGTGAAACTTATGATGATTATAAGTTTTAACAGAGATGAACTTACATTGACTGGCATAACTGAAAGACTGTTAGAAAAGTCAAGAAGAAGGATAGAATGATAGAAGTCAAGATAGAAATCAACTGAAAGACAACCACAGGAAGAAAAACTGTCTTCAACTGCCTATATTGTTAGGAAATGTTTTTCTTGTTGGGCTAAAGGTCATATAGCCAGATATTGTAAAAAGGGTAAGAAACAAAATGCTATTAATATACAGAGAGCTTCTAAAGATGTTAGTTTAACCATATCAAGTACAACTGCAACTATAAACCATGATATATGGGTAGTTGACAGTGGAGCATTGCAGTGTATAAGGTGCATATCTTCATGGTCTAAAGTGATCTGGTTATGAATGGAATAATTGTATTGTAAAGGAATTAGTTTCAATAGATTTTGAAGCTGGTATAGCTGATCCTTGTTTGTTCCGAAGAGAAAAAGATGGTGTCAGCCTTCAAGATTTTCTTCCTTTGCTTTGCATCTTTCAGCTGTCATAAGTAACGGGGAGAGGAGGGGGGACATGGTTATGGGAAGCGAGCTGGAGGTGTTACAAAACAGAACTGTATAAGTTGGGGGGGAGATTCTTGCTTAGGCTTCTATCCTATGCTATGCATAGCCACAACTCTTTATCAAAATATGTCAAGGTCAACGAACAGAGGCCTCATTACCACCTGGATATGCCCACATGATGCTATACACAACTTTTAATTGGATGAGCCAATTGAACTATTGGGGGTGGAAACGTTGCCATCACTTTGTATATGTGATTTGCGCGCTCATTTTCTCAGATTCAGAATTCTTTTGTTGCTACCACTTGATTCCCAGTAAAAGGTATCTTTTCTCTAACTAATGGAGTCTAAGTATTTCTTTCTTGGATTTTGAATGGAGCACCAGCTGACATTATTCTGAATCTGACTTTACCAGCCCACCTGGAGAATTAACAAACTTTCTTCTGAGCGGGTTTGAAAACAATGTCTAATCCAGCCAGTGACCAAGAAGACCTGGGAGTGACTGGAGGACCAGACTCTCTGTTGCTAGAGGCAGAAGGGGAAGCTGACTTGTTAGCAGAATTAAATCTTGGCGAAAAACCAGTTGTAAAGCCCAAATGGTCCCTGGGAGTCAGCTGGAAGGATCCTGAGGAAAAGCCTCCTTCAGGAGTGACCACTACCCGTCGGCATGGAAGAGAAGAGCCATGACAAAAGAAGGAAAGAAGGAATTTTTTACTAACTCAAGCCATGCATCTTCTAAATGAAACTGTCGGAGAAACTCAGACTGATCAAAGGTATGAGGGGGAAGAGGGGGAGGTAGCCCCAGGCAGAAGAACCAGAGCAGCCACCCCCATAAATCAACCTGGATCGGCGCAATAGGCAGCAGCAGCCCAGGGGCCTCTGGCTGGGAGAGTAATTGCCAGAAGGCGTAGAACTCCAAAGGTGCCTCCATTGGAAGTAAAATATGAAAGAGATCCCAAGGAATTAGGATTCTTCCTGGCATAAGTCTGGAGCCATATTGAGGAATATGGGCAGGATTTTTCCTCGGAAGCAGCCAAAGTTAGATCTGTGACCAGGGCTCTGGAGGGAACTGCTGCAAAATGGATGGTGACTTTGCATAATAATAATGCCCCCCAACTGTTGAATTATGACCTGTTCATGACAGTGCTGCATGCCAGATTTGGAAGATCCACTAGCTGAATGCAAGGCTAGAATTAGGATGAAAACCATAAATCGGGGCGGAGATCAGTGGCCGATTACACCCAGGAATTTAGAGAGCTGGTGCGTCATATTCAAGGCTGGTCCCAGGGAGCCCTGATAGAAGCTTTTAGAGATGGCTTGAATGAAGATGTTTATCAAAGTTGTATTGCCAGAAGAGACCACAGTGAGCTGCAGCTGTGGTACGTGCTGGCAGCAGAGGTGGAAATTGATCTGACCTGAAACAGACGCTGGGAGGGCCTTGGTTGGAGCAAGTCCTCCCCACCAGCTCTCAAGAAGCCTTAAAACCTCAAAAGGGAGGGATGGCAGCAAAACCCAAGGCCACTGCATGCTTCCGATGTGGGAAGGAAGGTCACCAGGCTGCAGACTGCTGTGCCAAACTGGAGCCAAAGGGGGTGCCAGGACGAGGAAGAAAACCTGAAAAGCATCCAGCAAAGCCTCGCAAAACGGCACTTAAAGCAGAGGAGGTTGTAGAGATCGTCCCTCCGAAAGGAGAGGAGCTGGAAACTCCAACCTCTTCTGAAGAGAGTGAATCCGAATCGGAAGACGACTCACTGGTAAGTCCAAACAAGAGCCCTATGACCATTCCAGTGAGATTAAGGGTACCCTGACACAGGGGTGAGCTCCTACAGGTTTGCCAAACCCAGGCAAATCCATGGCCAGTTCAGTGAATCACCAAATCTCACCCCTGACTGGCCCCACCCACCCACCCCTCCCCTCCTGGGAGTTTTCACATAGCCCATTTTGGATGCGAGGTAAGTGCAGAGCCAGGGCAGAGGCTCAGAGAGGGGGAAAACTGGGCCTCCCAGAGGGCCTCCGGAACCCAGGGGAGATCATTTTCGCCATCTCAGAGGTTTGAGGAAAGCCTCCAGAGCCTGGAGAAAGCGAAAATGCCCCCTCTCCCGTTGTGGTGCAGGAGGCCAACTAAGCTATGCCCAACCAGCAACTGGGTAGAGAACCGGTTGCTGAAATTTTTGAAACTTTTCAAATGAAATCATCTCTTCTTTCAAATCATTAAATTAACAATAGAACCTATGGGAAGTATATCTTTAAGAAGATGATATTCTATGTTCATTCTAGTGAATGAAGTAAATGTACAAGGAATAATGTATATATTTTATGTGTTTCTATACAGTATACTATTGTGTGCCTCTCTCTGTATGTATGTGTTTGTATGTATATGTATATATAGTGCTTATTTTAAACAAAATAATTAATTTTTCAAATGTATAAAACTAAGCAAGAAAGTATCTATAAAGCATTTCAAATGTAGAATCTTCAATACATAAAATTGATTTAAACATACACAGAGTTGACAGGAAAACAAATTCTTACATGGGCAGAAGCATATGGTAACATCTGTATTTTGCCCGGGATAGAGAATTCCAGTATGTAAACTAAATTTGAAGATACCATCATCTACAGCTTTGCCTGCAGCATCAAGATCAAATCGCCATGTAAGCTGTTTCTTTGAGGTGTTTTTCAAATTTAGTTTCTGCAAAAAGAGATAAGCCACATGATGTAAGATGGACTACTTTATGAATAATTAATGACACAAAAAGACCTATCATCAAAATATTTGTATGTGTCCTTCAAATTTCAGACATATTTTCTCCAAATTTTATGAATGCTATTGAAAAATACCACAATTATAATATTGTGCAAAATATTGTTGTTGGGTGTTCAGATTGCTAATTAAAATGAGTGACATAAAAGTGACAAATGCAAAAGATCTTTTCTGCATGAATTTTGAATGGAATCTAATTAAATATACTGGATCAATCAATCCAGCTGTATGAACAGATTAGTCATTTGATGCTCATGTAATGAATAGAAAAAAATGTTATGCTCAGAATCAAGGTTTTAGAAATCCAAACAAAAGATATTTCAGATGCATTTCAGATGCAAAAGATACTTCACCTTGAGGGAGCATTGTTGAGGTCGCTTTTGAAGCAAAAATTCCCAAAGAGAAGGTTTTCTCTATCATTATGGCAACTGTAAGAATTGGATGGTTTCATTCTATTAAAAATGTCCAGTTGGATTTCCCCAGGGGTGGGTTTCAAATTTTGTAACAACCAGTCTGTGGGTATGGCTTAATGTGTGGGCGTGGCTTGGTGGTCACGTGACTGGGTGGGTGTGGCTTGGTGGCCATGTGACTGGCAAACCAAATACAAGTGGTCCTCACTTAATGGCCGGTTGCTTAGCAAGTGTTCTAATTTATGACTGATCTCCCCAGAGCTACTTGACCTGTTTTTGAAGTTTTAACAGCCATACACACACACACATACACACAGAGCTTTCTAACCCTGCTGTTCTATGATTCTGTAAGGATCTCCTGCTGGAGGAGGGGGTTGGACTAGATGACCTCTGAAGTCCCTTCCAGCCCTAGATTGCTGTGCTGTTTCAGAGTCTTCTTCCCTCCTTCCCTTCATGTATTTATCTATCAATTCATATATCTCATTCACTTTCTTGTCTCTCCTTCTCTTTCTCTTTTTCTCTTTCTTTCTCTCCCTTCCTCTTTCTTGCTCTTTCTCTCCTTTCCTCTTTCTTGCTCTTTCTTTCTTTTCTTCCCTTCTTCTTTTTCTCTTTCTCTCCCTTCCTCTTTCTTTGTTGCTGTTTCCCTCTCTCCCTCTTTCTCTCCCTCTTTCTCTCTCCCCGTCTCTTTCTCTCTCTCTTTCTGTCCCTTCCCTTCCTCCTTCCCTCTCTCCTTCTGAAGCTAGGAGACCCAACTGAAACACACGCACACACACTTTCATTTCTTCTTTTTGGAATCCAGACTTGCTGAATAATGATCACCAGCCACGGTGGAAGTGTCCCTTTGGGCGACCCTTCTCCTCTCTCCCCTCCTCCTCCTCTTGTGACCGGCGGCCATGGTGGGGCCAGGGGGTGCACATGATTTCTCCTCCTCAAGTGAGCAGCTGCCTGCTCCACGACCAGTTTTGCTGCACTTTGGCACTTGTTTGAGGAGCATCTCCCCTTGCATGTGCACTCTTCCGGCCCCACCACAGCCCACGGTCAGGAGAAGAGGAGGGGCGAGGAGGAGAAGGGTCGCCCAAAAGGACGCTTCACATGGCTGGTGATCGTTGTTCAGCCAGTCTGGATTCCAAAACAAAGAAATGAAAGAAGTAGCAAAGAGCGCCAAGGAAAGCTTGCTGGCTTGGCCCAGCCATGGCTTTGAGGGAGAGAGAGAGGTGGCAGTGCATCCTGGAACTGCACCAGTGGTGGGGAATTTCCTTGGGCAGCTTTGGTGGTGGCCTTTGCTGCAAAAGGCAAGTGGTGTGGGGGGAAACATGAGTGGTGGCGGCCTGTCCCGGAACCACGCTGGTGGCGGGGAGTTTTCTTGGGCGGCTTTGGCAGCAGTGGCAGCAGAGCACACCAGGGAGGCAATGGCAGGGTGTTCCCCGGGGGGGGGGGGGCATTCCCCCAGCCAGATCCAGCCACGGCAGCACCAGGAGGAGAACATTCTCTTCTCTTCCAGCCAGCATGGCCGAATTGACAGCCAGTGGGCTGGCTTGTTTCGTTTTGTCTATTTATCCCTTACCCAGGTCAAGCTCACCCCCCGGGAAAAGCTGCCTTGCAAGCCGCTTCCTGCCCTCTGCTTCGCTGCCATAGCTGTCACCACTATGTCATGCTGCCAGCTCCCTGCAAAGGATTGAGATCGCCCGAGCCTGTCTGGAGGCTCCAGCGGGGATTGGCAGCGAGCGGGAGGGATGAGAGAGCTCAAAAAGACCGCCTTCACTCTGGGCCGGTGCGGACTCGACTGAGTTGGGATGGGGCTGAGGGGCCAAAGGCAGCAACTTTTGGTGGAAACAGCTCCCGCTGCTTCTCTGCTGCACGGGAGCTGTTCTGAAGGGAAGGGGACTTGCAAGCTTTTCGCTCTTGGGAGAGGCTCCCTCGTTCTCCCAGCTGGAAGGAACAGTGGAGAGGCTCATGAGTCGTGTCAGCTCTGGGCTCCTTCTCTCACCTGTCTTGCTGTGGAAGTGAGGGAGCCTCTCCCAAGAGCAAAAAGTTTGCAAGCTTCCCATCGGAAACAGCGCCCAGACAGCAGAGAGAAGCAGGATTCAACCAGGCTTGCTTCTCTGCTTGCCCAGGAGCTGTTTCTAATGGGAGGGGGGAGTTGGAAGCTTTCTGCTGTGCTGCGAAACTTGTCTCCCATCAAAAGCAGCAGGAAGGAACACATGGAAGGTTGTGGAGCCTCCAGTCAGGTTAGCGGCTGCTTCTATCACCTGCTGCTGTTTTTGGGAGAGCAAGAGTTTCCCAAAACAGTGGAAAGCTTCCGAATCTCCCCCATTGGAAACGGCTCCTGGGCAAGCAGAGAGAAGCAGGATTCAACCTGGCTTGCTTCTCTGCTTGCCCAGGAGCCATTTCTAATGGGAGGGGGAACTTGGAAGCTTTCTGCTGTGCAGCAGCAGGTGAGAGTCACAGCCACTGACCTGACCAAATCCTATACGAGCCTCTCCATGTGTTCCTTGGTGGAAGGCAAGTGGTGGGGGCGGCAGCAAAAGGCAAGTGAGGGGGAGGTGGCCGGTGGTGGTGGCAAAAGGCAAGTGGGGGGAAGGCGACTGGGGCTTGCAGAACCTCATTCACCCAGGGAGATCAGTAAAGGCAGGGCCGCAGCAGAAGGCAGGCAGCAATGGCTGGCCTGGCAGGCGTGCAAGAGCAGGCTGCAGACAGCAGTGTTGCATGTGCATGCAATGTTGCCATGCGTGATAAGGACTGATGGGCAGGTAGCAGAAAAGCGGGTGGAGAGGGGCGGGGCCAGCCAGAGGCCCGATTTACCGATTCTCTGAACAGTAACAACTAGAATGGGTCGAATCGGTAGAATCCCACCCCTGGATTTCCCCTAAGATGGCTTGCAATCTGTTTCTCCTGCCAATGAACAGGTGATTTTGCCACTACAGTGGGTTCTTTGACATCTAGCTCCTAGATCTAATGGGCAGCTAAGAACGCTCCAAAATGATCCTCAGACAACCGTGGATCTTCCTGGGAAGAGGAATCTTGAGGATTGCAATTCCCAATAGGAGTGGTGGAAATCAGGTCTCCATTTTTCCTCCCAGCTGTTTTGTTTTTTTAAAGCATATCTGAGTTTTAACTGCAGAGTTTGAATTTTCTTTTTTTTATCCTGGTTTTTCTTATAAGTTAATTGACTGGTTGAAGGCTGATTTATTCTAATCCCTTGCTGGATTTTAACATGAATTCCATAATGCTTTTTCACTTCACTCTCTTCTGAATTACCTTTGGCTTCTCTGTATGGAAGTTGGAGATTTTCTGGGTAGCGAAAGTAACCCGTTTAGATTTTTATTTACATCAAATTTTCACTATATGGGATGTTGTATTTTCTTAACTTTAAAATAGCTCTGGTCCTAATTTTTTAATGTTTGATGAAAATGTTCTTTAATTGATCCAAAAATTAATACATATAAGAAATAAAATTAAAAAATAAATAGCGACCTCCTCATCTGAAATATTTGTTTACATATTTTCCTTGTTAAATAAGGATAAGAAAATTTATAACTATTTACAGATTGATTATGTAAGGGGAGGAGAATTTATCCGTTTTTTAAAATTTTTCTTTTCAGCATCCAGCCAGGTGAATTTTTTATATGTACACTTTTCTTTTGTTGTTGTTGTGACTGTTGAATGCGAGTTTTTCTCTTTGTTTTTCTGTTTTATTTTATTTTATTCCTATTGATAAAACATATACATACACGTGTGTGTGTTAGTGAAAGAAAATGTTCTTTTGTTTCCCATTCTTCTTTATTGTGAACTTATATCAAGTTATCTGTGATTATTCTGTTATAGTATATCTAACTCCCCTGTCTTTGAAAGGAACTGTTTATGTCTAGTTGTCAATTCCTTACAGGACTATATTAAAAATGCAAACAAATACAACTTAAAGATAAAGCCCTCTGGGAAGCCTTCAGGGAAAAATGTTCTTTAACCTATAAGTTCAATTTGAAAACTTTGATAAAAAGTTTGATAAAATAACAAGGGTTTTAAATCTACCTAAAGAGAATTCAGACACAAGCAACTGTAGCCAAACCAAGCTCTGTCATGCTCCTGTCATGCTCCTGTCATAATGTGATTCCAAGGGGATGGCTGAGCAGCTGACAAGGAGTGGAGTGTGGCTCCATTGGCTGTGGAAGAAACTGGGGAAGGGCAAAGTCCGGCTGGGCAGAGCAGGGGAGAGGTAGAGAAAGACAGAGGGAATTCAGAGGAAGACTCAGGGCCACCCCCTCTTCATCCTAGGGCACGCAGGGAGGAACAGAGAAGGGAGCAACATGAGTTGCTTGGCTTATGCGGGAGGAAATGGCCCTGATTCCCTTCATTAGCTGTAGTTGGGAACACAGTGTTTAAAAAGGGAAGCTACGGACAGCAAAGTTGTTGAAAGCAAATCGTGAATTATCTGGTATCATCGAGGTTTATCTGGGTTCCTGGCGTTTTCCCAACTGTGTGTGTTTGGCTGTGCTTTCAAGGCTGCAATTTCTTCTCCTGCCTTGTCAAGTTAATTACTGCAGCGTGGTTTGTTTGAAATTTTGTTTACAGTTTGTATGTACTTTGTTTTCGGACTGAATTTTCTCCACTTAAATGCTGTTCCTAAGAGAGTTTTTCTCCAGCTGAAAGTAACCTGGACACTGGGGGCAAAGATAACACAGTTAAATAAGCAAGAATAGTCCCTTAAAGGGAGTATTCTTACTTATTTAACTGTGTTGTCTTTGTGCCACTCCCCGGGTCATCACAAGCTCACAACTGGACAGATTGGAATCTAAATTGCTGTTGGTAGATTTAAAGGAAAAGGAACTCAGTTTGGAAACTGCAGGTTTGTTGGAGAAGGCTGAAGGAGATATTGACTTTTACGGATTTGGAATTAACAGAATCTATGAATGATAAACTGAACTTCCTTAAGAAGATTGATGGTGATTGGGGAATGGATTTACTATATCTAATTGAAAAACAATTTCAACTGGACTTTTTAGAGAAAAATGGATCGACAACAGAGATTTATGATTTAGGGAAAAAAGATAACTTATCAACCAAAATCTTAAGGAAAAGTTTTATTATAAGAATCAAACAAGGATATTTTATCTCAGACAGATCATACTCCAGGGATTTATAGTAGATATAGTAGATTTGTTGTAGACTTTTTATAAGTTAAATATAATAATAGATTGTTAACATGACTCTGAAGTTTAATTTTGCTTTTTGTTCACCTGTTAATTACTTTGCCCTTTTTTACCTGTCTTTTTAATGCATGTTTTTTACTTTTTTATCTAATATTTTGTCTATTCTTGTTCGTTTTTATAAGATTTCTTTCTCCCTTTCTCTTTTGGGTTTGTATTTTACCTTAATTTTCTGAATAAAATAAAAGATTATTCAAAGAAAAAAAACAGATGTAAATGCAATAAATACACATTTTTCTCAGGAAAAAATGACCACTATTCAGCATTATTTTGAAATAATCCTAAACTGTATTCTATATTCTGTAACATATATTTGATTTATTTTAGGTGTAAAGAAGCATTATAATTTTCAGTGTATATATGCATCTGGGTATGTATGGGTGTGTATGTTTTTATTCTGCCATCATACAGGAAACAAAAGCAAAAATAGAATCTAAAAGAAAGTATGCAGAAATAGTGTGAGCAAAACTGTATTACCAATACAGTTGGTTACTACTTCTCTATAGTACACTACAGTAGAGTTACTACTTCTTGCTTGAAAAACACTACATAAACAGAACTATAGAACAACAGTGTGGCACAATTAGAAGCATCCATGCTTCCTTATAATATGTACCAACCTTTATATTACTGCTGTCACTTATAACACCCATGTTGATACATTTTACACTATGTTGAAAGGTGAGCTCTGAAGGATAAATATGCAGTGGTGGCTGTAACACTGTAGAAAGAAAGAAACAGACAACTATTTTAACTTCAAGGAGACAGACTTATTAAACTACATGTGGATTAAAAATGGATGAAATCAGTAATTTTTACTAGAATTGGAAAATCTTCAAATCAAACAAGACTAACATGAAGAATCCAGATTTCAAAGGTTTGGTTGATTTGTAAATGGCAAGAAATACATCCAGTATATGAACAAAACTGGATATATCTTTCCTCTGCTTGCTATATAGAGAAAACTTCAGGGTATCATGATGGGGAGATAAAATTGAAGATCTATCTAAACTTGGTATCAAGAGTAAACCTGGTTTACATAGCAAACTAAATCAATAAATATGCACTCAATTAAGTTAGGACCCAAGGTAGAAAAATCTCATAAGATTAAGTTGTCTCCTAGACAAATAATAACAAAAGGAAGTAATTGTGTTTTCCTGGTGTGACATCCAGAATCATCTGATGAAAAGCAATCACCTTATTCTGGCTAATGAAAAGACTAGAGATAATACTGCTACTGTTGAATTACATAATTACAGATTTTCAGTACCATGATTTTAGATCTGGAGTTGAGCTGAGCACATAAAAATTAACACGAAAACTTCTTATGCAATGATTTAAAGTGAGTGTTCTTGATGTGAGGTTTTGAAGAGATTTTAGAAAACTTTATTTTCACCAACTTATAACTGAAATTTATTTTTTCATTCAATAATGTGCATCTAGACTCCAAAATTATTTGCTAACTTGTAAACATCAATATCTAAAATTATTATGCTCAACAAAAGGCATTCTTTTGTTATTGATTTATGGATTAATAAGCATGTATATTACTATATATATGTTCTATTCTGTTTGTATTTTAATACAACTGCATAATAAACTTCGCACAGTCACGTCCGCCCTCGTTATTTCCCGCCTGGATTATTGCAATGCTCTCTACATGGGGCTCCCCTTGAAGAGTCTCCGGAGGTTACAGTTGGTCCAGCATGCAGCCGCGCGGGTGATTGTGGGTGCCCCTCGGAGCTCCCACGTTACACCGCTTCTCCGCAGGCTGCACTGGCTTCCTGTGGCCTACCGGATTCGATTCAAGGTGGTATTGATGGTATTTAAAGCGCTCCATGGCTCGGGACCTGGGTACTTACGGGACCGCCTACTGCCATCGTCAACCTCCCGCCGCCCAGTACGCTCCCACAGGATTGCCCTACTTGGGGTCCCGCCGCCTGGCCGCTGTCGGCTGACGGCCCCGAGAGTTCGGGCTTTCTCTGTGGGAGCTCCCTCCCTATGGAATGATCTCCCCCCGGAGATACGGGCTATGACGGATATTCTGACCTTCCGGCGCGCAGTGAAAACCCTGTTTTTTAAACAGGCCGGCCTGGCCCAGTAACTGTGTTTGTGGTTTTAACTATTTTTAATTGGGGTTTTATTAGCTTTTAATTTTTAATTGAATTTTGAATAGACAGCCGGATCAAATTATTTAATCTATTTTTAATCGTATTTATTGTATATTTATTGTATGTTTTTTAGTAGGCTGTACACCGCCCCGAGTCCCTTTTTGGGAGAGGGAGCGGTATAAAAGTTTGATTAAATAAATAAATAAAATAATTGGTTTTCTTTGTAATACAATTTATACTTATGTATTTTATTTTATGCATATTTCTAAGAAAGTTTTTAGATTCTCAAAACCATAAAAAGATTAAATAAACCCCAATTTAAAGCATCCATGTCTATTTTTGTTATAAAAAACACTTCACAAATTTTCCAAAAAAGAAGGCTGTTAAATTTGTAACATACTCCTGATAATGTTACTGTGTCCATTCTGCCTTTGAGGCCAAAATATTTTTGGTACAGGCTAAAATGTTTGTTTACTTCATTACATTGACTTGCTCTAAAAATGAAGCTACAAAATCATATAGATCTTGAGAGCAGGTAGGGGTGGCAATGGCTGGATCAGAAAAATGGTCAGTGCCTCATTGTGGGAAAGGATGGTGTTCTCCAACCTGAAAGAGGCAATGGTATACTCCATCATGAAGACAAAACTCTCTGGATTCAGACATCCTAGTGTCAACTTGCGAAGCATCCCTGACCTGCTCTTGAGTTGCCATAGGCAAGGCGGATGGGGAATTGAACCTCGCAACTTGCATTTCAGTCAAAACAAAGCACATTCCAGCCAGCCATGTCAAGATCATCTCCATGGAAACCCACAGTGGCTGGAGGGAGTGATGTTTACAACCTGTGAAATTGCTTCATTGGGGAATGTGACTACTGACACACCTTGGGGGGAAGGGGAAACAGAGAGCCAAAGGCTACAACAGCATTAGAGTCAGCGTGTTGTCTGGCGCCACTTTGTCCATGGCCAGAGAGATTGATGCTCCAATGCACATAAACGATTCTCTTTGAGAGCTTGGACTCTAGGTTCGTGAATTTAATTCTAGGGCATCGGGACAGAAAACCCTGAAGGCTAGTA